>LR753315.1:30599-327362 GCA_902729485.2 Mus minutoides | reverse complement strand
AGCTACCTTTAGACACACCAGAAGAGGGCATGTCAAGGTATGGACCTATGCTACATTTTTAACTCCAGTACTTATCAAATAACTGAAAAAGAAGTTATTGTTTAAGAAGACAATTACCTTGACAAAGGTCCTACAGAGAAGTGATGCTCTTTGCGATTGCTGGGCTTATCGGTGAGTAGATGTGGCTCTGCATTCAGATAGATTCACACTTTGGCCCCCAAAAAGAACATTTCTGAAATTAAAATTAAAAACTGATAAAAATGCTGGGTGTGCGCGCCGGGATTGGTGGCGCACGTCTTTAATCCCAGCACTCGGGAGGCAGAGGCAGACGGATTTCTGAGTTCGAGGCCAGCCTGGTCTACAGGACAGCCAAGGCTACACAGAGAAACCCTGTCTCGAAAAACCTAAAAAGAAACAAAACAAAACAAAAAAAGGATAAAATGTCCCTTACGTTATGCATCTTACCTGGGCCTTGCATCAACCTTGTGTCATCTAATTAGAGTGTCATCTAATGAGTTACCTCGGTCAGGTTAGAGCACACACACTACTACAGGTGCATGAAGGGGAACGACTTAACTCTGATCCCCCCCTAACTTCACTAGGGGCTGTTCCCCTCAGGGACCAAATAGGCATTTGATCACAGTCGCAGTGGGCTGTGGGCGTGTGGGAGGCAGTCAACACCGCAACGCCTGGTACATCGGGGAGGGTGTCCCGGTGCCCATGCGGAAGCGACGCCAGGACAGAGGGTTGCATCCGACCGGACCCTTACCCTGGAGGCCTCCCTCGCCCCGAAGCTAAGGGTCCTCGCCATATATCGTAGCCCCGAGCCGGCGGTGCTGATGCCAGAACAGCAGGAGATCCGGAGGCCCGCCTTACTCGCAGGAAACACCAAGCGCTGCCCGCCCTTGGCGGCCGCTGCGGGCCGCCGCTCTCGCCGAGCGCAGCTTTCCAGAAGGGTCACAGCAGACGCCCGCTCCCGCAAGCCCCGCGCGAGTTCCCGGCGGCGGTAAGCCGCGCGCCCCTCTCCGCGCACGCGCTCTCCTCTCCTACTCGTTCTCCCGCTCGCGGCCTGCCCCGCAGCGCGTCTCACCCCGGCTAGGCCCGGCTGCAGCGCGCTAACCCACCTCCATGGCCCCGGCTGGACGAGCAGCCGCAGACAGACGGAAGGGCGAGGCGACGCCCAACGTCGAACCCGCTGCTGCCGCGAGAGCGGGCCCCGCCCTCAGCCCGCCCCCGCCATGGCCGGCTTGTTTTGGTACCCCAAGGGGGCGGACCGTGGGGGCGGACGAAAGGTGGAAAGTGCCGCAGCCGGGAACCAGCGGCCAGGCCGACCGCTGCGTGGCGTCACTTCCGGAATGAGGGGGGAAAGTCCGACCAATCAAGAACTCCCGTCCAAAGCGGCGGTAAATTAGCCGAGGAGCCTGTCCCCGCCCCTTTCTTCGCCACGCCCCCGATCCTCTTCGGGGGAGTTGCTTACTTACCTGCTGTTTCCTTTCGGCTCTTCCGCTTCCAACGTCTGCGACGTCGGTCACGTTTCCGTCCGAAACCTAAACAATAAAATGTGTGCGTGAGACAGAAAACTGCGTCTGCAAGGGCGCCCCCAGTCGAGGGCTCTGCAGAGCCTATACGGATTAATGCCCGTTTCCGACCCAGAACAGGCTCCGATAACGGAACACAATCATGCCACATTTCCCAAAGGATAGTTGGGTGGCCCAAAACGTCTCCTTCTCAAAAAACGTAATTTAGGGGAAAAAAAAATCACTTTAAAAGGCCGGCACTAAGAAGGCTTGAAGCCAGCGCATCCAGGCCCAAAGGCCAGCCTCTTACAGAAAGCGATTTCGAGGCCTACATTACATTCACCAAAATTTAAAAATTAAAATAATTCTTTTTCAAAAAAGGAAAGGGTGTGATGAGGTTTCAACTCCAGACCTGAAGGCCAGTGATTTTGAGGCCTAAATTAACCAAAATTTAAAAGTTAACTTTTTTTTTTTTAAAGGAAAGGGTACAAGAAAGTAACTCAGGTGCACTCACCTATCACACTGTATCACTGGGTTCCATTGCCAATGCCACAGAAAAGAACAAGGCCCTTAGAGGTGGCAGGTGGCTCAGAGACCAACCTACCCTGGAGAACCTTAAGGCAGAATGACAAGCAAGCGCCCGAAGCACGAGGGTAAAGCTCTAAGGAACGTTCCAGAGAAGGGGGTGTGGTTTATAAGGCAGCGGACGACCGTTAGAGGGGCTTTAGCCAATCAGGAAGTGGCAGTTGAAGTTGACCGTTAGTTTCTTGCCCCGCCCCCCCCTTTTTTTTCCATTTCGTCAAAGGTTTCTATCAAAATCAAAGTTGCAAAAAACGGTTTCAAATTAGAAGCACTATATGTATGCATGGTTTTTAAAGTAACGCATTTATGATTTTTTTTTTAAATCAAGACTCTTGATGGCTAACTGAAATCTTCAGAAATGAGGGGAAATGATAGAAACTACCTGCAATTCCATGTCCCTGATGATACAGATCCTGGCAGAATTCGTAACCTAGATTTCAGACTTCAGCAATATACCATGCTTATTCGTGAAAGGACATGAATGCCAAGTTACTTGAGTGTAAGAAACACTAGTCTTACGCTGGAGCAAGAGCTTGGCAGTTATGAACACTTACTGACCGTCCAGAGGACCCAGAATTAATTTTCTTTTTCTTTCTTTCTTTCTTTCTTTTTTTTTTTTTTTTTTCTTTTTCGAGACAGGGTTTCTCTGTGTAGCCCTGGTTGTCCTGAAACTCACTCTGTAGACCAGGCTGGCCTTGAACTCAGAAATCCGCCTGCCTCTGCCTCCCGAACCTTCTTTGTTTTTTGTTCTGATTTCATAAGACAAAACATTTTTTCTGGGATTAAAGGCATGTGCCACCATGCCCGGCTGCCAGAGTTAATTTTCTAGCGCCACATTGCAATTCACAGCTGTCTGAAACTTCTGTCCTAAGTGATCAGAACAGAAGCCCTTCTCTGGGGCCCGCAAGGGGTGCAAGCAGGCAAAACATCCCTACACATAAAGATGAAATAAAAAGCAAATATATACTATATAATAAATACAAATAGGTATCATTTTATATTTTTAGAATTATATAAAATAAAATATTATATATATATATATATATATATATATATATATATATATATGATTTGCTATAGAATAACTTAGGCCTGGAGAAAAAATGTTTTGTCTTATGAAATCAGAACAAAAAACAAAGAAGGTATAGACTAGCAAAGATGCTTTCCATGTAAAAGTATATTTGCCCTTATACCAACAGTCATAAACATGGTCTTTGCTACTTCTGTGGATTAAAATGAAGACATATTTTCTGCAGCCCACAAAATGTGTCCTTTCAGCCAAGCCTCTGTGGCTCTTTCTTTCATCTTCCCACCCTTGTTTTTTCTACAAACAACAGAACAAGTCCAACAAACTTTTAACTTTGCATGATTAGATTTTAGATTTTACCCTCAATCGTAGCAGTTGGGAGATGGACGCAGGAGGATCACCAGGAGTTCCAGGCAAGCAGGTGCTATAGAATGAATTCCAAGCCACATAGGGTGCAGAAAGAGACCTTATCTCAAAAAGCCAAATAGGAGTTTGCGGGGCCATATGCCCCAGTCCCACAGTGAAGATTCATGCTGCTCTCAGCCTTGACTGGAAGAGCTTCTTTCTGCAGTGATGCAGAGACTCATAACTGGTCAAAGTGCTCAGTATAAATGAGTACTCAGGTGCAAGGAGTCATCTGCATCAACCTCCCTCTGGCCAAGCTCAAAGAAGGCAAAAAGAATGTAAGAACCGGCAGACAGGAAGGAGAGCTGTGATGCTGACTTCCGGACATGACTGGTGGATGCATGAAATCACAGCATATGTGCTTACCAGCACAGCATCAAGCCAGTCAGAATTCCAGAACTGATGGGGGGGGGATCTCAAAGCCCCACTCTAATCAGAGGAGATACTGGCAGTTGATGGCAGTTGAAGAAGAGAAGGTTCACTGTCCTTTGGGAGGATGTGACTGTTGGTAGCTTGCTTGTTCCCTGGTGGGTGGCCACACACCTATGTAAACATGGGTGGCTCTAACCAGCTCGGGACGATTAATAGCAACAAATAAAAATAAAGAGGATATGAAGCTGGGAAGGAGGAGGCAATAGGGAAGTTGAAGAAAATGGTGGATGAAATATCAATATCCATTAATGTGCAAAGCTTTCAAAGAATAAAATATATTATTTTTCAACCAAATATATAAAGTTGACCCCAAGGAGATGAAGAGCCCAAACCATATAGAACTCTTAAAGCTAAAGTGGAAGGAGAAAACCACCAACCCAAATCATCATGGCCAAATTAATTAAAGCAATTAAAGCAAGCTTATTTATTCATGTACACAGGCTGCCTCCCCTTAAGGTGGGGTTCAAGAGGACAGCATTGGATGTGAAGAAGACTAGGTTTTTTAATAGCTCAAGGATAAGGGATTTCCAAATGAATGGAAAGAACATAAGCAGAACAAGGTAGTCATAATAGGTGGTCATAATAACCTTTTGAAAAAAAGGTAGGGTTGCAAAATGGTATACCATTTCGAAACAAAGACATGACTGCTATTTCTTTAAACAGGCAGTACAGAACCATTTGCAGTTAAGGTTACAGGTGGGGCATAGCCCAATTCTTGAGAAACAGATGTTTAATCAGAAACAGGAATGAGCCTAGTTTGTCTTTATTAGAAAATGGCTTTCAGGCTGGAGAAATGGCTCAGCGGTGAGGAGCACTGACTACTCTTCCGAAGGTTCTGAATTCAAATCCCAGCAACCACATGATGGCTCACAACCATCCATAATGAGATCTGACACCCTCTTCTGGTGTGTCTGAAGACAGCTACAGTGTACTTTGATATAATAATAAATAACTATTATTATAAAAAATTAAGAAGACGACTTTCAAGCCAAGATGGAGATAGGCTAGTTCATCACAACAAAAAAAGAACACCAAATTAGTGAATACAAAATTAAAAAGAGAAAGTGTTTTGTTTGGAGACAGGCTGAACACTCACTGTGAGGTTTCCATTGGTCTTGAACTCTCAGCAATCACTCTGGCCCAGCCTGCCTCTCTGCCCTTTCCCATGCTTAGAGGATTAAGGTGTGAGACAGCCTGTTGGTTCTTCCTCTCCTTTCTCCCCATCATCTGTCACCATTATCATGCAAAGGGTTTGAAGAAGACCAGACTACATGCACAGCCAACTGGTGGGCAGTTGCTGCCAGGAGGCTGCCAATGACATCAAATGTTGCTCAGAACTTGCTATGTATCAGAGGATAACCTGCCTCTGAAAGTCTCCCAAACCAGGAGGGACCCTCACGAAAGCCCCTCCCCTGCACCTCCCCCCCATGAAGCGATGCCCAAGAACTCACCAGAGACCAGTCTTGATGCAAACAGCAAGAGGTTTAATCGGGAAAGGCCAGTGCACTGGGGACGACTCATATCCCATGCAGGGATAGAGGAGTCGACCCCCAGCTCAAAGGGTAAGGGGCTTATAAAGGCAGAAAGCGCAAACACCTGCCATGGGCTTTAGCATTTGACAAGCACAATGGGTTCAAGGAACGGTTGGAGTATTCTGTTCCTAAAACAGTGGAGCAAGTTAAACTTCTACTTTGTGGTTTATACAACCTGGAACAATGGGGCGAGGTAAACTTTCACTCCCTGCCATTAGTGAGGTCCATTTTGGAAACAAGTCTAGGGGTTAACTCTTCTCTCTCAGGATCTTTCATTCCCCATGCTTTCTAGTCATGCATGACTTATCCTTGTACAACCCCATTACTGCATGTCGGCCCGGTCTTGGATTAACAAAGGAAAAACCTAGTCCGTCCCTGGCAGACAGGGTGGCAGACTTCTAGTCTCCATCATTTGAAGTAACACTACTCCACTCTCTGCAAAAGAATTTATGGAGTCCTCCTCACTGGGGACCCTTTTTTTTTTTTTTTGGTTTTGTTTTTTTTGAGACAGGGTTTCTCTGTATAGCCCTGGCTGTCCTGGAACTCACTCTGTAGACCAGGTTGGCCTCGAACTCAGAAATCCGCCTGCCTCTGTCTCCCGAGTGCTGGGATTAAAGGCATGCACCACCATGCCCAGCTTCTGAGAACCCTTTTTAAATTCAGGGCAGCTATAGAACCCATAGCTTCGGACCTGGTTGGGGGAGTGGGGTACTTGCGGCTGCAGAATTAATTTGGCGGACACAAAAGTATATGGGCGGCCATCACGTCCCTGGTGGTGCCACCCTTGAAATGGCAAAAACTACTCCTGTTTGAGATAGCACTTGCCAAGTAAACTTCTGGGGGGGCATGGGGATTATAGTTAGCCTTGTTTATCAGTCTTGTCCCTTCTGTAACAAAGACACAGTTTAAGAGGGGCATTCGTAGTTTCTAGGTCCCATTCATCTTTAGGGGGTGGTACTTTCTTGAGGTGCGAAGCATGAATCCAAGCAGCAATCCCCTCTACTTTCACAACAGTGGGGGTAGTCAACAGTACCAAATAGGGTCCCTTCCAAGTTTCAAATATGGTGTCTTCGGTTGTAGACAGCATGTCCAACTTGCAATAAGTGGGGTACAGCTAGGTCTCCGGGTTTGTAGGCTTCCTGAGTCAAATCCCAGGCCTCCTTTCTCACAGTTTCCAGAGCCTTTAAGCGAGCAAACAAAGGTTTAGACAATGAAGCATCAGGATTGTGGACTACTCCCAACTCAGTGAAGGGAGGAGGGCCACCACACAGGAGTTCATAAGGGGTTAATTTATACTTTCCCCGGGAGTTCCTTACCCGGAACAAGGTAAAGGGAAGGAGGCCTGTCCAATCCTTTTCGCCGGTCTCTAAGGCTAATTTAGTCAAGGTCTCCTTTAATGTTCTATTCGTTCTCTTTACCTGACCTGAACTTTGGGGTCTGTATGCACAATGTAATTTCCAATTTATCCCCAACATCCTGGCCAGTCCCTGACTTACCTGGGCAACAAAGGCAGGCCTGTTGCCTGACCCAATTACCTTGGGGATCCCAAATCTAGGGAAAATTTCTTCAAGGATCTTCTTCGCCACAACATTGGCAGTTTCATTTTTGGTAGGGAAGGCTTCAACCCATCCTGGGGGAAAAGGCGACTTTGCTGCATTACATTAGTCAATGTGCACGCAGGCATGACAGATTCTTGCCACCTTCTGCACAATATCATTACGTCCAATAACATAATAATTGGAAATTTGTACCAATTCTTTAAGCTTTTTGGCTCCCAGATGAGTCAGAGAATGTAAGTTTTTTTTTTTCTTTTTTTTTTTGGTTTGGTTTTTCGAGACAGGGTTTCTCTGTGTAGCCCTGGCTGTCCTGGAACTCACTTTGTAGACCAGGATGGCCTCGAACTCAGAAATCCGCCTGCCTCTGCCTCCCAAGTGCTGGGATTAAAGGCGTGCGCCACCACGCCCGGCTCGAGAATGTAAGTTTTTAATGTACTCACGCCCCTCTCTGCTGGGTAGGATGGGCTTCCCATCACAGATATGGGGTTCCATAAGGGGTGTGTGTCTGATGTCCTAATGCTTCTATAGCATCTAGATCTTCTTGGGAGTAATGGAAGCTGCTTTCCCTTAGATCATGCTAATCAATTTCTGGGTGTAGATTGAGTATCATGGTGCCTTGAGCTGCCTGTTTGGCTGTCAAGTCAGCCATCTGGTTTCCTTTGGTTACAAAATCAAGTCCTTTCTGCTGGACAATGCATGATGGCCACCTTTTTTGGTAGGTGGATGGCCTCAAGAAGGCTCAGAATCTCTTCTTTTTTTTTTTTTTTTTTTTTTTTGGGGGGGGGGGGGGGGGTGGGGTCAAGACAGGGTTTCTCTGTATAGCCCTGGCTGTCCTGGAACTCACTTTGTAGACCAGGCTGGCCTCGAACTCAGAAATCCCCCTGCCTCTGCATCCCAAGTGCTGGGATTAAAGGCGTGCGCAACCACGCCCGTCATCTTTGATTTTCTTTTCCTGCCGCCGAGGTTAACAACCCCCTCTGCCGGTAGATGGCACCAAGTATATGGCCCGTAGCAAAGGTGTACCTGCTGACTGTATAAACGTTGATGCTTTTACCCTTTGCCAAACAGAGGGCTTGAATTAAAGCGATGAGTTCAGCTTTTTGGGCTGAGGTCCCCTCTGGCAGGCTACTGGCCCAAATTACCTTTTTTCCAGCCACCACCACTGCCCACCTTCTGCTTACCTTCAACCACGAAGCTGCTGCCTTCTGTATAACAGCTGGGACTCCCTACCCAGGGCTGGTCTTTCAGATCTCTTCTAATTCCAGCCTCTTCTGCCAAGATGTCGGCACACTGATGGATCACCATTGAATCTCCAATCTCATGCAGCAGGGTAGAGGGGTTAAGCATAGCGGGGGGTGGGGGGGATGCAAAGATTACAGTCAGTCAATAAAAGGGCCTGGTAGTGGGTCATGCGAGCATTGGTCATCCCTCGTTCAGGGGGTTGTCTAATTATGCTTTCCAGAGCATGGGGGCCTACAATAGTAACTTTTTGTCCCAGAGTTAATTTGTCAGCATAAAATAATGGAAGTTGGGGGTATTCCCCAGGAGACTTCTGGTCCACCAGACATAAACCTGATTTGAGTCTTTAGTCAGTAGATCTCTTCCCAGTAGTGGGACAGGACACTTAGGTATCACCAAAAAAGAATGGGACACTTGCTTTTTGACAAATCAACAGCTCTAGAAGTCATCCACGGGAAAGGCTTTTGACCCGTAGCCCCAATTACAATAGTTCTCTCATTTTTTAATTTCCCTAGAGTTTTTTTTTTTTTTTTATGTAAGTGCGGCGCGCCTCCCTGCCTCCTCCGTCGAGCAGCAAGAAAGACACGCCACCACCGGGATCTTCTCAGTCAGCTTTATTCTGGAGCACCTTGCTTGTAGATTCCCGGGACCCTGGACAGCAGCAGAGCTGCTGCTTTTATACACTCCCAGGGAAGGGGGAGGGGTGTCATAGTGGTTGCTGATTGGTGCACCAAGCCATNAAGCCATACCTCATTTGCATGTGGCCCATTCATTGGTGCCACAAGCCACAGCCATTAGCATATTTTCCCTGCATTGGTACTACAAGCAGTGCCTCATTAGCATATTTTCCCTTCGGGAGGGGCTACTGCCTCAGGAGGCCTGAGGAGAGAGCTGCGCATGCGCACTAGGCTCTCCTCCCTGGCAGCCTGCCGGCCCTGCACCATCTTGTAATGGGGCGGAGCCGCAGGCTCCCGGAGCCGCAGGCCTTCCCGGAGCTCGGGCGGCCGCTTTCCCGGGAGCCGCCGGGCGGCCGCTTTCCCGGGAGCCGGTGGCCGGCGGCCGCTTTCCCGAGGCGCCGGTGACCGGCGGCCGCTTTCCCGAGGCGCCGGCTGCCTACATGTAAGTATACTGTAGCTGTCCTCAGACACTCCAGAAGAGGGAGCCAGATCTCGTTACAGATGGTTATAAGCCACCATGTGGTTGCTGGGATTTGAACTTATCACCTTCGGAAGAACAGTCGGGTGCTCTTACCTGCTGAGCCATCTCACCAGCCCCCCCTAGAGGTTTTTTTAAGACTGAATATTCAGCTTCCATACCCACCAGAAACTCCACCGGGGTCCCCTCCACTTTTAGGGTTACCCTAGGCTCAGGGAGGGGGTCTGAGCCCCATCCCCATTAATCACTATCTTCTCCCAAAGTCAACACTTTTGGTTTGGGGTACTTGTTTTTCTTCTTGGGGCATTCTCTAGCCCAATGCCCTTTTTACTTGCAATAAGCACATTGATCCTTGTCCAAGGGTCGTGCAGGTCCACGGTTTCGGGCACTGGAGCCTCCTTCGGGGAACTGCTTGTTGCCCTGGTACCCTGGCTGCCTTCCTGTTCTTGTAGACCAGGCTGGCCTCAAACTCAGAAATCCGCCTGCCTCTGCCTCCCGAGTGCTGGGATTAAAGGCGTGTGCCACCACACCCCGCTGAGAAAATGTCTTATAACTGGGAGACAGGGTTTCTCTGTGTAGCCTTGGCAGCCCTGGAACTCACTCTGTAGACCTATTTTTTTTTCTCCTACAACTGCAGCCAGGATTCTAGTCAGATTTCTTCCTACCTGCGATCCAGCCTTTCCTCTCTTTCTTCAGCTTCCCTTTTTTCGCTTTCTCTCTTTTCTTCTTCTGTCTCTTTTTTATGATACACTTTCTCTGCTTCTTTTACTACATCAGATAAAGCAAGGTCCTGCAACCCTTCTAATCTCTGCAATTTTATCTTAATGTCTAATGAACCTGGCAAATATGACTTTTATAACTCAGGAATAGGGGGTTTCCAAATGGGGGACTTAGTTGGGTGTGGTGGCACACACCTTTAATCCCAGCACTCGGGAGGCAGAGGCAGGTGGATTTCTGAGTTTGAGGCCAGCCTGGTCTACAAAGTGAGTTCCAGGACAGCCAGGGCTACACAGAGAAACCCTGTCTCAAAAAACAAAAACAAAAACAATGCCCGGCTCCCAACTTGCTTCTTGGTCATGATGTTTGTGCAGGAATACAAACCCTGACTAAGACAACAAGGTTGTCATGATGACAAGCTCCTGAAACAAAGGTATGTTTGCCATACCCTGGACCAGGTGGCACAGTGGTATAGCATCCTTTGTAATTAAGGTTACAAGTGGGAAATAGTGAAAGAAAGAAAGAAAGAAAGAAAGAAAGAAAGAAAGAAAGAAAGAAAGAGAGAGAGAGAGAGAGAGAGAAAGAGAGAAAGAGAGAAAGAGGGAGGGAGGGAGGGAGGGAGGGAGGGAAGGAGGGAGGGAAATGATTCTTTCTAGGTGTGGAGGAAAAGAAGACTTATTATAGATATTTGGAGAGCAGCCAGGGACAGACATATCCGGAAGAGTCCAGAGTAGTCATTTCCCTGAACCATGTAGGGAGCAGGGGAAGGGAAGGGAGAGAGAGGACCCAAGTGCAGTGGTCAGGAGGCCAAAGGTACAAAAGGAGCAAAAGAGGGCAACCAAAATGACTGCATTGTAAGACAAATTGTTGCCAGTATAGTAGGGCATTTCTATGACAGTCTGACCGTGTCTTTGGAAGGACTATGGAAGGACTTTGGAACTTTGGGCTAGAAGAGTCATTGCATGGAAGGAGCTCTGTAGGATGTTCAGTAGGAGCTTGGAAGATAAGAATGACTAGAGTAGCCGGGCGTGGTGGCGCATGCCTTTAATCCCAGCACTCGGGAGGCAGAGGCAGGCAAATTTCTGAGTTCAAGGCCAGCCTGGTCTACAAAGTGAGTTCCAGGACAGCCAGGGCTATACAAAGAAACCCTGTCTCGAAAAACCAAAAAAAAAAAAAAAAAAAAAAAAAAAAAAAAAAAAAAGAATGCCTAGAGTAGTACAGAAAATGAAGGCCTGGCTAGTCAAGTTTCAGAGGGAAAATTAAAGACTCTTATTGAAAGGACCCCCGTAGGGAGACCTCCACTCAAGTCACGAGATATTGGCGAATCCCCCAAGAACTCACAGAAGACCAGGCTTGCTGTAAATCACATGAGGCTTTATTCGGGGAAAGCCAGAGCTCTGGGGACGACTCATATCCCGGAAGTGGATAGAGGAGTCGACCCTGAGGGAAAAGAGGACCCGGTTTTTATGGTTCCTCAAGAGGGAGAGAAGGAAGAGGAGGGAGTAGGGGATTTTTCTGATTTGACAATATCTGACAATATCCATTCTTTCTACAGAAGAAATGGGTACATGGAAGATTTTTATGCTCGGGTGCACAGGTCGTTTCACTTTAAGAATGGTGTTTGTGAACCGTCACTCGACGTAGAGTTAGGTAGTTGATTGGGTGTTTGAGAACCGTCACTCGATATCGTCAACCGTTTATGTACGTAAGTTTCTTGTCATCCCCGTTCGTGTGTCTAAGTTCTTTACAAGTCCGATAATACAAATCGAATGTAAAGGCTTTCTACTAATAATGAAATTTCTTTCCAGTTTCGGGGTTTTTGAGGCCTGTTACATTTTCTCAGGATCTTTCATTATCAGGGATATTGCTATTTTGATTGTGAAAATTCTGTGGTTTTGGTTAGCTAGGGCTGAAGAATCAGCTGTAATTAACAAGATACCAGGATTACAAAACCTTTCTGAAACCTTTGTGTTACTGGGATGCCAGGGACCACCCCAGTTGGGTATGGGAGTTCCTGGAATGAGGGTCCTTGAAGCTAGGTGGGTAAGGATTCAGCAGTGACAAACAGAAACAAACACAGAGGCAGTATGAATGAGTGTATTATGCAGCTCTCAACCAGGGGATTTTATACATTTTTTAAAAAGCCATGCAAGGCCTTGGGTTCAGTCCTCAGCTCTGGAAAAAACAAACAAACAGAGCCGGGCGTGGTGGTGCATGCCTTTAATCCTAGCACTCAGGAGGCAGAGGCAGGCCGATTTCTGAGTTCGAGGCCAGCCTGGTCTACAAAGTGAGTTCCAGGACAGCCGGGGCTATACAGAAAAACCCTGTCTCGAAAAACCAAAAAAACAAACAAGCAAACAAACATTTCATCTCTTAGAAACTATATCCAGTGAAACAATCACAAATACCAACAAAAACCATTTGGCACCGTAAAGCACAAAAATCATCCAAGCATTACAACTCTGAAACTATATATTCAGTGAATCACAAACAGAACAGGTAACATCATTATAAATCATCAAAACATAAAAATTCTAAAAGGATGTATTCAGTGGGGGCTGTCGTCCAAGGCTAGTGGTGTATGCTAGTGGTGTATTTCCTGGAACAGGTTAATAAATCTTTAATGGTCAGTGCTCTTAACTGCTAAACTCCAACTTTCCAGCCCCATGGTCAATTATTATTTAACATCTAGTGCCTGAGTTTTTTTTAATAAATATTCAATGTATAAATTTAAACTATTGGGGCTGGTGAGATGGCTCAGCGGGTAAGAGCACCCGACTGCTCTTCCGAAGGTGATAAGTTCAAATCCCAGCATCCACATGGTGGCTCACAACCATCCCTAACGAGATCTGGCGCCCTCTTCTGGAGTGTCTGAAGACAGCTACAGTGAACTTACATATAATAAATAAAATAAATCTTAAAAAAAATTTAAACTATTTTAATTCTTTCTAATTAAGGCTTTCTTTAATTAAAATTTTTTGTTTTGTTTTGTTTTCAACACAAGGTTTCTCTGTGTGGGCCTGGCTGTCCTGGAACTCACTCTCTAGACCAAGCTGGCCTCAAACTCAGAAATCTGCCTGCCTCTGCCTCCCAAGTGCTGGGATTAAAGGTATATGCCACCATGCCCGGCATTTTTTAAAAAATATTCATTGATTTATTTAGTGTATGTGAGCACACTGTCACTCTCTTCAGACACACCAGAAGAGGGGGGCATCAGATTCCAGTACAGATGGTTGTGAGCCACCATGTGGTTGCTGGGACTTGAACTTAGGACCTCTGTAAGAGCAATCAGTGCTCTTAAACACTGAGTCATCTCTCCAGTCCTCTATTGACTTTTAAAATTATGTAAAAGTGTCACTGCTACCCAACTTTACTTTTTTATTATGATGTTATTCTTTTGGGTGTGTGAATATTTTGCCTGCACATATGTATATGCACATGAGTGCAGTGCCCAAGATTACCAAAAGGGCAGCAGATCCCCCTGGAACTGGAGTTACAGGCTTTTGTGAGTTGCCATGTGAGTGCTGGGAACTAAACCCAGGTCCTCTTCAAAAGCACCTACTATCCTTAATCACTAAGGCATCTTTCATGTGTGCAGTACCTGAGGAGGTCAGAAGAAGAGTGTCAGAGCCTTGGAACCCCCAACCATACTTCTGTATGTAATTCCAAGAAGCTCACTGGTTCACTAAGCTAGACCTGAGTAGAATTCTTTCTTTAGTCTAATGCAGGCTTCTATCTAGGGTGAAAAGATATTTATTCACATCTTCCCAAGGGAATTCACCCCAACAGACTTCAGTGAACCTCCTTTAAATGTGATGACATCAGGGAGGGCAAAGCAGAGGGAGGTTGACAGAGTGTAGCCCTGACTCCAGGGCTGCTTCTGCCTCAGATCTTCCTTCCCACAGTTGTGCCTGCCTTCTAATCCTGCCTGCTCTGCAGGACAGTTGTCTCTACTTCCTCTCCAGTCAGCTTTCTGTTGACTTCCACTGCAGAGAACTGGCTCAATCTTTAACTCCTATATAAGGGAAAAATCCCATAGGAACAAGTTAAAGGCCAATACAGTAGGACACCTAGATGAACAAACTCATTGAAATACAAACTGTCAACACTCAGTGGAGAAGACACAGAAAAATCTGTGGAGCAGTGTAACAGAGACTGATTCAGTAAACAGAGACCCAAGGACTGAGAGGCATCCAGGCTGGCAAGTGTTCAAACTGTCACTGTCCTGGTTAGCTTTTGTTGATTTGACTCAAACCTCAACTGAGGAATTGCCTCCATCAGATTGGATTGATATCTGTGGAGCATTTTCTTGATTGCTAATTGATTTAAGAGATCCCAGCCTATTGGGAGCAGTACCATCCATATATATACCATATGTGTGTGTGTGTGTGTAAACATATATGTGTATATATATATGAATATATGCATATATGTGTGTATATACATACACATATATGACATATATATGATATACACACACACATACACATATATATTTTTTTTTCACATAAGCTGCGGTGAGAACTAAGGTCACTCTAGGGACTAACATAGCACACATAGCCTGGAGCACCAAGGAAGATCAACAGGAGGACTTGTAGCTGACTATGAGATAACCGAACTAGACAGATTGGAGCAGAGCAGCATTCTAGGCCAGCAGCAGCCCCTCCCCCACACCCCACACCCAGTTTACACTTCCACATTACTGTTCACAGCCAAAGAGGACATGTGTAACACTCTACAGCCCTTTCTTATCTTCTTGCTTTGCATGCAGCTAACATAACTAAATTATAAGTAAATAGAGGAGACTACATCCAACTACCTTACAGACTAGGAGCTCAATATAAGGGAGTTGTATCTTGATGACGGGGATGGAGTTAAACTCTGCCCCTGTAAAGACACAGGCTGTAGCCGGGCGGTGGTGGCACACGCCTTTAATCCCAGCACTGGGGAGGCAGAGGCAGGCGGATTTCTGAGTTCCAGGCCAGCCTGGTCTACAAAGTGAGTTCCAGGACAGCCAAGGTTACACAGAGAAACCCTGTCTCAAAAAAACCAAAAAAAAAAAAAAGACACAGGCTGTGAGAACAAGGAGGCTCACTGTAATTAACACCTGCAAGGTCAGATGGTGGTAATGCCCGCCAAGTGACAAGCAGCTAGCTGACTTCAAAGTCAAAGCTGGAGTCAGCAGTGGGCAGAGGGGGCTTCAATCACTCCTAACTGTGTGGGCAGACAAGCAAAAAGTCATCTCTCTGAGCAGCTCCTTAGTGTAGGCCCTCCACTGGCTTGGCCCATGATGGCCAGAGAGTTCATCTCTAATCTCAACAGAGACTCTCTCAGCCTTTGTCCAGTTTCTGCCATGGTTCAATTAAAAAATATTTTTAAGTAATTTGAAGGCTTCTTCCTGTTTTAGAAATCCTTCCCACTCTTCCTTGGGAGTTTCTCTCACACCTTGATTTTTCTTCATCTTATTTCTCTGTAAAGCTTCTTTTTTTTGTTGTTGTTTTGTTTTGTTTTGTTTTGAGACAGGGTTTTTCTGTATAGCCCTGGCTGTCCTGGAACTCACTCTGTAGACCAGGCTAGCCTCGAACTCAGAAATCTGCCTGCCTCTGCCTCCCAAGTGCTGGGATCAAAGGCGTAAGCCACCCACGCCTGGCCTCTGTAAAGCTTCTTAAGAAAGTTTGATTTGGCCAGGCTTGGTGGCATATGCCTTTAATCCCAGTACTCCGGAGGCAGAGACAGGCGGATTTCTGAGTTCAAGGCCAGCCTGGTCTACAAAGTGAGTTCCAGGACAGCCAGGGCTACACAGAGAAACCCTGTCTCAAAAAAAAAAAAAAAGAAAAGAAAAAAGAAAACACTAATGTGTCATAAATGATGCATATTTTATAATCAAATCTGCGATTTAGGTTTATACTTCAAGAGCTTAATCTATTTAAATTTGATATAACAAGATCTGCTAAATTTTCTCTTTCTTTCTTTCTTTCTTTCTTTCTTTCTTTTTTTTTGAGACAGGGTTTCTCTGAGTTCGGGATTTCTGAGTTCAAGGCCAGCCTGGTCTACAAAATGAGTTCCAGGACAGCCAGGGTTGTACAGAGAAACCCTATCTCGAAAAACAAAAAAACCAAAACCAAAACCAAAACCAAAAATCTTAAAGCCAGGCTCTGATCTCCAAGGTGCCTCAAGATAGAACCAATTTGGGCTAAGGTGAGAGAGGTAATACAGGGGCCTTACATGTAGAGGCTCAACAGAAGGCTAAGCTATGTAATCTAATGAAAAAGGCAGAAAAGGTGTATTATGAGAACAAGAGAGATAGAGATAGAGAGAGAGAGAGAGAGAGAGAGAGAGAGAGAGAATGAGAGAGAGAGAAGTGGGAGGCAGAAGAAAGAGAACAGGAGGGATCATAGAGAAGAAAGGAATTTGACTAGAATCTTGGCCGCAGAGAAAAAGAAAAGACAAGAGACAGACAGACAGGGATTCTGGGCAACAGAAGACCAGTGTGCTTAACAGAATTAAGTGAGTTAGAGAACTGAGCCTCAGCTATATCGGACTGAAGTTACTTATTGAAGACTGTAAGGATTTTTGGACACCACTGGCTTCTGCAGGCTCTGGATACCTGGGTTTGCAACCTTAGCTGCCCCGTTGTACCCCCTAATCAAGAAAGGTGTTTGTGTGGATTCCAGATCATCAGAAAGCCTTTTTAAAAAATTAAAAAGAGTTTACTAACAGCCCTAGCCTTGGCCTTGCCTAATGAGAGAGAAGAGTTACCAGAAGATTCCTTACTCAGACTTTGGGATTCCAAGAAGTTAGACCGTGTTGCCAGCAGGTGACTTTCCTGTTTGAAAACTGTTGCTGGGGCTGGTGAGATGGCTCAGTGGGTAAGAGCACCCGACTGCTCTTCCGAAGGTGATGAGTTCAAATCCCAGCAACCACATGGTGGCTCACAACCATCCGTAACGAGATCTGGCTCCCTCTTCTGGAGTGTCTGAAGACAGCTACAGTGTACTTACATATAATAAATAAAATAAATCTTTTTAAAAAAAAAAAAAAGAAAAGAAAACTGTTGCTGCCGTAGTCCTGCTTGTCAAGGATGCTGATCAGCTCACTCTGGGACAGCAAATAACTGTAGTGGCACCCCATCTTCTTGAAAGCATTATCTGACAGCCCCTGATCAATGGATGACCAACGCTCTTACGCGTCCACCTGCTGTCCTAATTCCCGCTACCCTATCGTCCAGGAGTGATGACTCCTCACTGCGCTGACATTCTGGCAGAAGAACCTGGTGCTCGAAATGATCTGAAGGATCAGCCTTGGCCTGGGAGTCCAAGCTGATACACGAATGGCAGTAGCTTCGTGGTTAAAGGTAAGCAGAAGGCGGGGGCAGCAGTGGTGGACAGGAAGCAAGTGATCTAGGCCAGCAGCTTCCCTGAAGGGACATTGGCCCAGAAAGCCGAATTGTGATTCTGATACGAGCTCTACAAATGGCAAAAGGGAAGTCTATGTTGACAGAAGGCATGCTTTTACTACTACATGGAGTAATATACAGACAAAGGGCTGTTGACATCTGCAGTGAAAGACATAGATACTGTGGCTAAAGAGAATCAGATGGCAGATCTAACCACCAAACAGGCGGCCCAAGGAGCAGTGATCCTGGCAGTCAAAGAGCCTAAAGATTATTATGATATCAGAGAGACCAACTTTAGATACACCCCAGAGGACTATCAAGTTATAGACAAATTAGGACTGGTAAAGGAAAACTAGTCCTCCCATGGGAAGAAAGACTCTCAGACTTGGCAGAAGAAATAGTCAAAAGCTGCAAGACCTGTGCTATGACTAATGCAGGACACTCCATGTATACTGAGAAGTGTTGGGGTCCACTGCCCGCAGTGGACGAGGTTTCCCTGGAGGGATGGCCTGAAGCTGAAATGAGACTAAGGGACATGGGGAAAGAAACATCACCATGGCTACATGGTTGCTGCTCAAAGCAAATGTTTAATGGAGGAGAAACACTTGGGGAAAAAGGAAGGGAGGCCTTGCCCCCAGTCTTCTGCGCAGGCATTCTGGAGTTTGGCGGGAAGCCTGGAGTCTCGTGAGATGTCCCGGGTTTGTGCAGGTGGGCTGGCTGTAGGTGGGCTGGGTGGAGCCAAGGTCCTGTGAGACTCATGGTGAAGCTGCAGGGCCACCGAGCTTATCTCAAGCCTAATTAACAAGACAACAGGTGCCACTGCGTGAGGCTCTCTAAGGCTTGGTCATAACACCAGCTATGCTGGTGGAAGAAGGGGTACCACAAGAAGAAGCTCAGGAGTGACCAGCCTGGAGCCTTTTGAGAGGTAAATTTTACGTGGTAGCCAAGAAGAAATCTTCCCAAGGTTTGAGATACCCAAGGTAATCTTTGTTGCCCAGGTAAGTAAGTCAGGAAATGGCCAAGATATTGGGGATTGATTAGAACTTAAATTGTGCATACAGGCTCCAAGGTTCAGGACAGGTAAAGAGGATAAGTAGACCCATTAAAGAAACTTGACAGCGGAGACTGGCTTTAATGGTTAGATAACACTCCTACCCTTTGTGCCCTTCAGGGTTAAGAACACCCTTAGACAGTTTGGTCTGACCCCCCTATAAATTACTCTATGGGGGACCCTCTCCACTGGTAAAAATAGCCTCTGTACATAGTGCTGACATGCTGCTTTCCCAGCCTTTGTTCTCTAGGCTCAAGGCGCTCAAGTGAGTGAGACAGCGAACATAAAGCAGAAGGCCTACTCAAGAGAAGGAGACCGGAGACCTGCAAGCCACACATCTCTTCCAAGTTAGAGATTTGGTCTACATTTGATGCCATCTCGCAGAAAACCTTGAGACTCTGTGAAAAGGCCACCCTACTCTCTACTCTTATGGGACCCCTTTTGATATTGCTTCTACTTTTAATTATAGGTCCATGTGTGTTAAATAAGCTAGTCGCCTTTATTAGAGCAAGAATTAGTGCAGTGCAGCTTTTCGTTTTGAGACATCAGTATCAAGGCATAGCTAGGGAAAAAGATACAGGCCTTTAAATTCTAAGATTAGAATTATCCAGTAGAAGAAGAGGGGAATGAAAGAAAATAATACATGAGGCCTATAGTTTAAACACAGTTTGCTGAAGAGGATTTAAGGTTTGTAGACCTAGGCCTGAGACAGGCACAGACAAGTCAGAACAAAAGGTGTTGATTCATTCTGGAACTGACCGGTTGTAGAGATGCTGAAGGTATGCAAGAAGGTAATGGGCCATTTGGCCTGGCCTCTGTTGACTCAGGAAAACCCCCAGCGGGATAGCTGCTACCTATGGCCTCTTGCTGATGTTTGAACTAGCCAATCACTGAAACCGCGCCAACCCCTTACCCCATTTACTATATAAGCCTCTAGTTTTTGAGCTTCGTGGTCGACTCTTCTACCTCTTGCATGGGGTGGGTGTCGGCCTGAGGAGCTCCATGAATAAACCTCCCTCGTGTATATTACATCAAGATGGTCTTTCGTGATTCCTTGGGTACGCGAACTCCTGAGACTCAAGTGGGGTCTTCTTTGTGGACCTTACAGTGGTTTCTGCTGGATAGAGCCATAGCTCCTGATTTGTGTTTGGTGTTTGCTATTGGACTGCACTGCTGGTTTCCTGACAATGAAGAGTGGAATTACCACAAAGAACTACTTTTAAACAGGTCCATAACCTGTTCCTATAAACCTTTCCCCACTATCTCTGGTGGAAGGGCTAGAAGGGAGGGTAAAATGTTCTAGAACCCTAAAAAAAAGAAAGGTTTAGAAAATCTAAGTCTACAGTCATACCTTTTTTTCCCATTTACTTTTTGTTTTTGTTGAGACAGTCTCTCACTATTTAACACTGACTGGCCTGGAAATTACTATGGAGATGAGGCTGGCCTCAACCTCACATAGATCAGCTTGCCTCTGCTTCCTGAGTGCTGGGATTAAGGTATACACTACCATACCCAGCCAATTTTGCTCAACTCTTCCATTACTGCCTTCACTTTTGTTAAAGATATTATTCTAGAATACCATTTTATTTTATTTATTTTAAAGATTTATTTTATTTTATTTTTTGGGTTTTTGAGACAGGGTTTCTCTGTGTAGCCCTGGCTGTTCTGGAACTCACTCTGTTGATCAGGCTGGCCTCAAACTCAGAAATCTGCCTGCCTCTGCCGCCCACTGCCCGGCTAAGATTTATTTTATTTATTTATTTTTTATTTTTAAAATTTTTTTTAGATTTATTTTATTTATTATATGTAAGTACACTGTAGCTGTCTTCAGACACTCTAAAAGAGGGCACCAGATCTCCTTACGGATGGTTATGAGCCACCATGTGGATGCTGGGATTTGAACTTATCACCTTTGGAAGAGCAGTCAGGTGCTCTTACCCACTGAGCCATCTCACCAGCCCCTAAGATTTATTTTTTAAAAAGATCTATTGTGAGTACTCTATGTGTATGTATACCTGAATGTCAGAAGAGGGCATGAGATCTCAGGATAGGGGTTGGAGAGATTGCTTAGTGTTTAAGAGCACCAACTACTCTTCCAGAAGTCCTGAGGTCAATTCCCAGCAACCGCATGGTGGCTCACAACCATCTGTAATGGGATCGGATGACCTCTTCTGGTGTGTGTGAAGACAGTGACAATGTATGTATGTATGAAATGTATGTATGAAATAAAGAAATAAATCTTTAAAAAAAAATCCCAGGATACATGTTTGTGAGCCACCATGTGGTAGCTGGGAATTAAACTCAAGACCTCTGGAAGAGCAGGCTCTGAGCCATCTTTACAGACCCTATTTTAAAATTTCATTTATTTATTTATTTATTTATTTATTTTATTTATTTATTGAGATATGGTTTCTCTGTGTAACCCTGGCTATCCTGGAACTCTGTAGACCAGACTGATTGTGAACTCAGAGCTGGGATTATAATTTTTTTTTTAAGATTTATTTCTTAGCCAGGTGTGGTGGCGCATGCCTTTAATCCCAGCACTCGGGAGGCAGAGGCAGGCAGATTTCTGAGTTCAAGGCCAGCCTGGTCTACAAAGTGAGTTCCAGGACAGCCAGGGCTATACAGAGAAACCCTGTCTCAAAAACAAAAACAAACAAAAAAAAAGATTTATTTCTTATTGATATGGGTACACTGTAGCTGTCTTCAGACACACTAGAAGAGGGCATCAGATCCCATTATAGATGGTTGTGAGCTACCATGTAGTTGCTGGAAATTGAACTCAGGACTTCTGGCAGAGCAGTTTCTTCTTCTTTTTCTTCTTCTTTTTTTTTTTTTTTTTTTTAAGATTTATTTATTATGCCGGGCGTGGTGGCGCACGCCTTTAATCCCAGCACTTGGGAGGCAGAGGCAGGTGGATTTCTGAGTTCGAGGCCAGCCTGGTCTATAAAGTAAGTTCCAGGACAGCCAGGGCTATACAGAGAAACCCTGTCTCAAAAAAAAACAAAAAAACAAAACAACAAAAAAGATTTATTTATTATATGTAAGTACACTGTAGCTGTCCTCAGATACTCCAGAAGAAGGCATCAGATTTCGTAACGGATGGTTGTGAGCCACCATGTGGTTGCTGGGATTTGAACTCTGGACCTTTGGAAGAGCAGTCAGCGCTCTTAACCACTGAGCCATCTCTGCAGCCCGCAGTCAGTGTTCTTAACTGTGGAACCATCTCTCCAGCCATCTCTCTCAACTATGCAAAAATAAGGGTACAATATGAATTATATGAGGGGCTTCAGAAATCTAAAGGAACAAAGGCATCTGTGTTAATGAGCCAGCTTGTCAGAAAGATACAAAGGCAAGCAGATTCCCGAGTTCAATGTCAGCCTGGGACAAAGTCCAGGGCTAGTAGGCCAGAAATGGTGATTTCAGGTCTATGTCCCACCCAGCTAGCTTATTGTCTATGCTAAACAGAGGCAGGCAGATCTCTGAATTCTATTTATTTATTTATTTATTTATTTATTTATTTATTTATTTATTTATTGGTTTTTTGAGACAGGGTTTCTCTGTGTAGCTCTGGCTGTCCTGGAACTCACTCTGTAGACCAGGCTGGCCTCAAACTCAGAAATCCACCTGCCTCTGCCTCCGGAGTGCTGGGATTAAAGGCGTGCGCCTCCACCGCTTGGCAGATCTCTGAATTCTTTTGCAAAAGTAAAAGTAAAAGTGAAAGTATGGGGCTGGGTCACAGGATGCTGATTCATAGGATAATCAACAGGAACCTGGAATAAAAGACTGGGTTGGTATGTAAAACAAAAGACTGGGCTTATGGTCTACAAGAGTTAGCCAGGGAAATTTGCAAGAGAACTGCAAGAGAGAACTGCTTGGAGAACTTAGAACCGAGAGAGGAGTCTGGAGATCTCCAGAGAAAGCAGATGAACAGAGAGGAAGCAAGCTGGGCTGCTGTTTCCAGCAGAGCACAGGCCACCAGCTTAGAGCCAGGATTTGACTTCCAGGCAGTTGTTTGTTTCTGTGCTCCCAGGCATCCCTTCTCTCAGAACCTGTTTACCTGTGGCGGTATATATGTATGGGGGTGCCGGAGGCCAGCCCCAGGGATGGCCAGGTCCCAGAGGGGAGGTAAAGAGTTGGTGATGGGGGCTGGTGAGATGGCTCAGCGGGTAAGAGCACCCGACTGCTCTTCCGGAAGGTGATAAGTTCAAATCCCAGCATCCACATGGTGGCTCACAACCATCCCTAACGAGATCTGGCGCCCTCTTCTGGAGTGTCTGAAGACAGCTACAGTGTACTTACATATAATAAATAAAATAAATCTTTAAAAAAAAAAAAAAGAGTTGGTGATGGAGGATTGAATCAGACCGCAAATCTGGCTGAAGAATCTTGCAGCTCTGACTGACTAGCAATCAGTTTGCTTCTTTATTTATATTGATTTCATAAAACAATGACAGAGGCATGATTTTGAAAGATCCTGAGAAAATGTAACAGGTCTCAAAGACCCCGAAACTGGGAAAGAGATTTCATTATTAGCAGAAAGCCTTTACCTAGCTGAACATAATAGTCTGAACATTTCTTGAACCTGTGTACTTGCCCCCCTACTGTTTTCTGAATGCATGTATTTGCCAACTGCTGCAGCTCACTGCCAAGAGTTTGTGGGTTGGTTGATGGATTGAGATGCAGCTCACTGCCAAGTGTTTGTGGTAAGAATTTCACTTTGCACCTGTGTATCTGAGCGTGACAAACCTCTGTGCACCTATTCTGTGCACCCATTACATCTACCTCGTACCCATGACATTTTCTTTGTACCCATTTTTCTTTAGAAAGAACAGATATTGTTAGATCAGGAAAATCCCCAACTCCCCCTCCTCCTTCTCCCCCCCTTGAGGGACCATAAAAACTGGGTCCTCTTTTCCTTCGGGGTCGACTCCTCTATCCACTTCCGGGATAAGAGTTGTCCCCAGAGCTCTGGCTTCCCCCCCACCCCCCCGAATAAAGCCTCATGTGATTTGCATCAAGCCTGGTCTTCTGTGAGTTCTTGGGGGATTCGCCAATATCCCGTGACTTGAGTGGAGGTCTCCCTACGGGAGTCCTTTCTATTTTCCAAGTAATACAGATCATATCGTTTTTATTCCCTGCACACATGTTTGATATTTCATTGCAGGTCTGAGGTCTCAGATTCAGTTACAGTTACCAAGTTCAGAAAGAACAGATGTGATTTTTATTATCAGACCTATAACCCAATTTCAAGGAATCTAAGTTTTTCTGCCAAAGCATGCATACTTAATATACTTCACCCTATTCTTAGGCTGGCAGCATTTATAATTTCCAAGCACAAGACAAATGTTGTGTGTAATTTTAAAAAACTCATGTCTTCCTAGCCTGGTCTCCTTGCCCAGTGTTGTAGCCCCTCACGACTTTGCTCCAACATCCTGCCTGTCCTGCCCTGCCCGATCCTCTGGCTGAGGCTGCTAGGCCGCCCAACAACCGCCCCTCCTGAAAAAAACAAAAAACTATTCATTTTTTTAATAAAATATTTTTGGCTATGTGTGGTGGCACACACTTTTATTTATTTATTTATTTATTTATTTCTGGGTTTTCTTTTTTTTTTTTTTTTTTTTTTTTTTTTTTTTTTGTGTTTTTTTTTTTTTTTTTTTTTTTTTTGTTTTTTGAGAGAGGGTTTCTCTGTGTAGCCTTGGTTGTCCTAGAACTCACTCTGTAGACCAGGCTGGCCTTGAACTCAGAAATCTGCCTGCCTCTGCCTCCCAAGTGTGTGCCACCACTGCCTAGCTGGCACATACCTTTAATCCCAGCACTTTGGAGCAGGGGCAGGTGGATCTCTTGAGTTTGAGCCTAGCCTAGTCTACACAGAGTCCCAGGACATCCAGGGATACACAGAAAAACCTTGTCTCAAAAAACAAAAAGAAGCCGGGCATGGTGGAGCACGCCTTTAATCCCAGCACTCAGGAGGCAGAGGCAGGTGGATTTCTGAGTTCGAGGCCAGCCTGGTCTACAGAGTGAGTTCCAGGACAGTCAGGGCTATACAGAGAAACCCTGTCTTGAAAAAACAAAAAAAACAAAAAAACAAAAAAAAAGAAGGACTGATGGCTCAGCAGTTAAGTGCTCTTCCAGAGGTCCTGAGTTCAATTCCCAGCAACAACATGGTAGCTCACAATCATCTGTAATGAGATCCAATGTCCTCCTCTGGTGTGTCTGACAGCTATAGTGTACTCATCATATATATAAAATAAAAAAATAAAATCTAAAAAAAAAATTGTCTGGAACAACTGTGTTTTTAAAAAAAAGAAAATACATTTGTTCCTAGTTAAATGATGTCACCATAGCCTGGTGTGAATCAGTCTTTTTATGAATGTCAAATCCTGATACCTAACTTTTTTCTTATATCCTTAAATCATCTATAGATGATATTATGTAGGGTGCAAAGGTTATTTGAGCCAATATAACTTTATTACTGAGTTCTTTTTTTCTAGTGCATACCACTGACACCCTATCTTATAAACTGTATTTTCAGGCAGCTCTGAGCACATTGGAGGAGGAAGAGGAGGCCTCTGACCTGTTACCACTTCTCCCTGGCAGCGGGGCTCTTCAGCTTCTTCTAAGTTTATACTGCTTTGATTATTCTGTTTCTCAGTTTGCTTAGGGATGGATGTACCAAGAAGATCCTGGAGCCATGTCCTCATAAAGAAATTTCTAGTGTTTTTGTGCTTATCATAATCTCCAGGGCATAAGGAAGACTTCCAAATAGGGCCAGGTAAGATTATTTCTCCAAAAGCAGAAAGAGCAGTATGCTTAGGACTTTCTGAAAGAGAGCCAGACATAATTTTCTTGGGAAAAGACATAAAATGAACCATGATGTAGAAAGCGCCTCAAGAATGTCACATGCAGAAACCAAAACCGGAAATAAGAGACAGGATGATAGCAAATCTCTGCATTTGGCTCAGCTTTGCTGAGACTGTGTCAGGTGCCTGTTCTGGCTTCATGATCCTTTACATTTCCAGCAGATATGGCTGGGCCACACAGGCCTGGGTATGGAGGCCCAGTGTTGCTGTTATCTTCCTTAATTGTTCTCTACCTTATTTACTAAAGCAGGGTTTCTTTTTTTCTTTTTTCTTTTTTGGTTTTTCGAGACAGGGTTTCTCTGTATAGCCCTGGCTGTCCTGGAACTCACTTTATAGACCAGGCTGGCCTAGAACTCAGAAATCCACCTGCCTCTGCCTCCCGAGTGCTGGGATTAAAGACGTGTGCCACCGTGCCTGGCGCTAAGGCAGGGTTTCTAATGAGTCTGAAGCTTGCCAATTCCAGCTAGTCTAGATAGCCAATTGCACTAGGGATCCTCTCTCTGCCTTCTAGGTGCTAGAATTACAGGCAGCCACCATACATGCCTGTATTTCACGTATGGTTTGAGGACCAAATTCTAAGTTATTATGCTTGTATGGCTAGGACTTTATTTACCAAACCCTCTACCCTATATCCAGCCCCTCCATGGTCTTAGATGATCTTCATTTATTTTGTGGTTCTTTCTTTCCTCTTTTGAGATAGCATCTCATATTATAAATATATATATATATATATATATATATATATATATATATATATATATATTATGAGTATACTGTAGCTGTCTTCAGACATGCCAGAATAGGGCATCAGACCCCATTACAGATGCTTGTGAGCCACCATGCAGTTTCTGGGAATTGAACTCAGGACCTCTAGAAGTGCTCCTAGCTGCTGAACCATCTGTCTCATATATATAAACACACACAAAGTCTTTTTGTTTGTTTGTTTTGTTTTGGTTTGGTTTGGTTTTTCTAGACAGGGTTTCTCTGTATAGTCCTGGCTGTCCTGGAACTCACTCTGTAGACTAGGCTGGCCTCGAACTCAGAAATCTGCCTGCCTCTGCCTCCCAAGTGCTGGGATTAAAGGTGTGTGCCACCACGCCTGGCTCACACACAAAGTCTTATTATGTAGTCCAGGCTGTTCTTCCATTCAAGATCCTCCTGCCTCAGATCACTAATGTTTTGAGATGTTCTTTGTTTAGGTGGTTTTTGAGTCAATGTCCTATGCAATCCAGATGATGTCATATTGACTTTATTTTGTCTTTTGCTAGTTTTAGTAGCATATATCATTCTCAGCAGGTCATTCTTTAATTTGTTCCTGCTTTCTGTCTTTTGTTGAAAGACATTCTTTTATTACATTGAGTTTGGGGACCAAATAGGGCCTTGGTGCAGCTGTGCCCTCTCCTCAGACTATTATGCAGTATATCAGGAGACTCACAGAGGCAGCCTAGAGACAAGAATAGCTTCAGGAAATGATCTTTGTTCCTGAGGTTTGCAGAACTAAAAGCACATTAGTGGTAGGCAATTGAGTGAAGAAGGGCCTCTACTTTCCCCTGCCGTCTCCTAGAGACACTGCTCTTAAGTCAGTCTCTTGGCAACATGGTGTGTAGAGTGGTAGTGGCCAGGGTCAGCCCTGGCAATGGCTATGTCCTCCCGAGGAGATAAGTTGGTGAGCAGTGAGTGCGGCACGGTAGTTGGGAGAATCTTTCATCCTGACTGACTGGCTCTCAGAGTAGTTCTTCTTTATTCATACAAAACCCAGCAGTCAGGGACATTCACGTCGTCCCAAAACAAAGATCTTATCATTCTTGTCCCAGACACATGTTTTGACTTCCTCTTGGTCACAATTTTAGTCCTCATTGATAAGCCAACCGTGACAGAACTTAATTCTTAATTCTGTTGTCATGTGTCCTCACCATTCTTTGTCCGTCACTATAAACCCCTGTGTAGTCCAGAGATGGCTCGAGCCAATCTAACTTTGTCGTTATATGTTTTTCTGGAAGGCCATAGCATATGCAGCTCGCAGTCTTATACACCACACAATTGCCGGAGGGTAGAGCAGGAAGAGGCTTTGGGTCCGACCTGCTGCCAACTCCTCTAGCCCACTGGATCTTGTTTACCTTTTAAAGTTGACTTTGTCTGTATTATCTTGATCCTGGGCAGATGCTCCAAGGGTATCTTGGAGCCTCATAAGGAGAGCTTTGGTGTCTTTTGTGAGTCACAACCTCCTGGGCATAAGAAAGACCTTCAGTTGGGCCCAGGTAAGGATATTTCCTAAAAGCAGGAGGGGTAATATTCTCAGGACTTTCCTGGGGTAGCTTAGAAGTAGCTGGGAGAAGGCACAAATGATTCATAAGAAATTTCCCATCAATCCAATATTCCCAAGTTGTACAAATATTAAAAGCCCCCAGGCATACAACACGTGGAGATCAAGACCAAGAGTGGGAGACACAAAACACAAGGGCTGTCACACTGCATCTTGTGGCTCAGCCTGGCTGGGTCACTGTTAATCAGCTCTGCTCGGGTTTTTGACTCTCTCTGGTCCCATTGGATACTGCTGTGCCTGGTAGCGTGCTCCATAGCCAGCTGAGCATAGCATAGCTCCTCCTCCACCCTGCATTGATTACCAGCTTCCAGCTTGCCTGGGGTAGGGGGTGTGCAGCACACTGAGGCTGTACCTAGTAACAGCCTGAATTGATCCTCCCCTTTGAGGAAGTCTCTGTTTGCTCTCCACAGTTCTTATTGTGTGTGCCAGCAAGAGCTCTGAGAAGAGGGGGTAGGATGGGGGCAGACACTTTGGAGGTGCTCTCAGAAGGTAAACTGTCATTTCTTTTAAGGATCCTATGAGATTGGCCCACCAATATTGTATTAGTCAGAGTTATCTAAAGGATCAGCACTAATAAAATGAATATGAATACACACATATGTGTATATATGTGCGTGTATATATATGTATATATAGTGTTCTATAATATATGGGATCATTGATGGGGGTTGGGAGAGATAGATACTCTGCAGGATGGATTTAGGCTTCTCAGCAGCAGTCTCTCAAGGACTGAACACTTAAGCTTCCTAGAAGCTCTTTATTGTTACACATATACACTTTTAGCAAGTCAATTTCCACAGCCAGGGATACACAGAGAAACCCTGCCTGAAAAAACAAACAAAAGAAAAAAGAAAGAAAGAAGAAAGAAAAAATAGAAGAAAGAAAATTCATCTTAGGAGTGCCTAGCAGCTGATTTTGGAATATCTCAAATACTTACAAATATCCTGACCCCTAAATTTGCATTCATTTGCCCTGAAATGGCAGCCCCTATGAGGCTTTGTGGCATTTATTTTATTTTATTATTATTTTTTTGTTTTTGTTTTTTTGAGACAGGGTTTCTCTGTATAGCCCTGGCTATCCTGGAACTCACTCTGTAGACCAGGCTGGCCTCGAAAATCTCCTGCCTCTGCCTCCTGAGTGCTGAGATTAAAGGCATGCGCCATCACTGCCTGGCTAAGATTTATTTATTTTATGTATATGAGTTCTGTTGCTATCTTCAGACACACCAGAAGAGAGCATCTGAACACAGATGGTTGTGAGCCACCATGTGGTTGCTGGGAATTGAACTCAGGACCTCTGGAAGAGCAGTCGGTGCTCTTAACCACTGAGTCTTTCCAGCAAAAAAAAGCATGCTCAGTTTTTTGTTGTTGTTGTTTTTGTTTTTTTGGTTTTGGTTTTGGTTTTTTTTGTTTTTCGAGACAGGGTTTCTCTGTGTAGCCCTGGCTGTCCTGGAACTCACTTTGTAGATCAGGCTGGCCTTGAACTCAGAAATCTGCCTTCCTCTGCCTCGGAAGTGCTGGGATTAAAGGCGTGGTGGCATTTATCATTCTTGTATGTTGTTTATTGCTTACCAACTTGGCTCCATCTATCCCGCTTTCACTCATCAACTCAGCCTAGACACTGCTCTGTTGCTGGGGAAGAGGCTAAGTCAGCCTCCGTCTCCTCCTCCGAGCTCGAGGCACCATACAGTGATTAAGAACCAAAAATCAGGACCCACATCAAATGCTGAAGCATAAAAGGAAGCAGAGCTGAAGCATAAAAGGAAGCAGAGCAATGTTAGGTCCTGGTGGGGGCGGGGCCGGTGACGGAACGGGAGGGGGGAAGGAGAGCTTAGCTTCTAGGAGACATAATTAAGGGGTTGGCCTTCTACAAATAAGGAGGGCCCTTAGCTTTGTCAATTTGAGTACCAGTGAAAGAATCTCAACTAAGGGATTCCCTGTGGGGGACAACTGATTATCTTCATTGTTAATGAACAGGCCTGGCCTGCTGTGGGTTGAACTATACCTAGGCACCGGTCCTGTAGAAAGGGGTTTAGAGCCAAGGGCTGTCTACCCAGGAGTCCATGTTCTTCCCAAGGATGAACAATGAACTGCTGGGACTAGATATCCCAGGGTGGGGTGGTACCCACGGTAGGGGCTCCTTTCTTTGAGAAAAAGGTATAGGGGCAGTTGGTGGGGGGGCTTGGAAGGACAGGTAAGGGGGTGCTGTGATGGGATGTAAAGTCAATTAAAAAAAATCATTGGAAAAAACAAAAAAAAGAACTGATCAAGGGGGAAAGACCCAGAAAAAGGAAACAAGTTCACTGAAGCAGAAAGCAAGTAGTAGCTGGGCACTGGTGGCACATGCCTTTAATCCCAGAACTTGGGAGTCAGAGGCAGGCGGATTTCTGAGTTAGAGACCAGCCTGGTTTACAGAGTGAGTTCCAGGACAGCCAGGGCTACACAGAGAAACCCTGTCTCGAAAAAAAAAAAAACATTTAAAAAATAAAAAAAGAAACCCTGTCTTGAAAAAAAAAAAAGGTGAGACAGAGAGACTGATTTTTAGATTCATTGATTTATTCATTGATTTACTTAAAGCACGGCTTGTACTGCCTGTTTGCCTTGCATGACTTCACTTGTACATGGAACACAGCGACCTGGAGAAGTAGCTAAAACAATGAGTCGTTGCCCTTAACAACCTACAGACTGCTAGCTTGCTGGCCCAACCTCACCCAACCTTGTGGTTTAGACTATAAAATGAGAATGCAAACTGTACTCCAGATCAAAGCCTTGCAGGGGCTGCCCTGGCTTTGTGATATCTCTCTTCCACTCTAATTGGTGTCTGAGTGCTTATTCAAGAAAGAGTCCCACAATAACAAAAAAACACCTGCAAGGGCAGGGTCTGTCTCCAAAGCTTCTGGGCTGCTGGGTGGTCTTTAAGCTGGTCTCTCCGTAGCTTCCAGGACCACTTCTTCCTTTGATCCCTTCCAATTTCATTTTCTTTTTTTTTTTTAAAGATTTATTTTATTTATTATATGTAAGTACACTGTAGCTGTCTTCAGACACTCCAGAAGAGGGCACCAGATGTCGTTACGGATGGTTGTGAGCCACCATGTGGATGCTGGGTTCTGAACTTATCACCTTCGGAAGAGCAGTCAGGTGCTCTTACCCACTGAGCCATCTCACCAGCCCCCCAATTTCATTTTCTTGACTCAGACAGAATATAACTCCACCTCCAACCCCGTGGATGCTATTGTTGGATGGAAATAGAAACAAAACAAAACATGTCACTGTTCAGAGAATAGCCCTGGTTGGTGGATGGCCTTATTTATTATGGGTACTCCAGTTATGTGGAGGCTTAGCTCCTTCCCAGGTAGGACAGACACCTTTCTTTATCTGACCATTGCCCTTTCTTTCTACCCTCTAGTTCTAGGTTAATCTGAAAGCTAGCTGAGCATTGGCCTATGAGTGACCTAGCCAGCCATGTTCCTCCATGGTTTCTGTTGTGAGTTCTTTCCCTTACTTCTATCAAAGATAGACTGGCCCTGGAAGTGTCATCAGAGGACACCCCTCCCTCTGAACTTGCTCTCTTTTCCTTTGACAAGGTCAGTTCTGCATGGGATCAGCTACACTGATTCATAGACTAAGCAACCAAACAGGGTCCCTTCCTTTCTGTCCACTCCCTAACAGGGGTCTACTCAAACTTGCCCCCAAAGCTCCCCCATTCTAGACCACACTCTCTTCCTTCCCCTCACACTCTGGCAGATTTTTCTCCAAACCCATGGCCGTTACTACAAAAGAGCAGCTAGTGGGTGGATAGGGAAGGGGTGGTCATGGCAAAGGTAAGATCTAAGCAGTTTCCTGGTGTATGTGTGTGTGTGTGTGTGTGTTGGAAAAGGTTAAGAATCCCAAAGATTTACACAGCACACACACAAGCTTCCTGGGAAATGCCATGCCTTTAGTCATTACTTGCTTTGTGAGTTGCTCCTTGGGAGCCCATCAGCCCATTCTGCTATTGATGCCCTGACTCTCCCCTGGGGCACTGCCTTCTCAGCTACACACACCTTCAAAGCGGGGCCATCCATACCCTGCTGGCCATGCTAACAGCTCTGCCTTGTATGAACTCTCATTTGAACCTGAGGAATGGCAGCCAAGGGCACAGCAGGAGCAGAAGAGATTGTTGCTGCTGCCCCAGCGGCAGAGCTGAGGGGGCATCCTGTGTGGGCAAGAAAGCTTCAAAGAAACCACAAATAGCCACCCCAGGGATGGGACGGAGGAGCTGTGGCCCTGGCCCAAGTCACCCAGTTTTGGGAGCTCCCCGAGACTCTCATGGTGCTTTGGGTCTCTGAGTTCTAATCTGTCAATGAGCCATTATCTTCTTCAAGTCATTTCACACACATCTGTATAAACAACCAATTTCCTTTATTTTTGATTTTTATAAAACTGAGAAAATATATATTCTTTTGAAATACTTCACAAAAATATAATTTCATGTCAACCAGATCTATTGTCATCACTGTAATTTACCATATAATATCCCATTCTAGGACCATACATCCTGTTAAAGAATACTCATTTTTTCTTCTATCACAAATATAGAATTGGTTAATACATTAGTACTATTATTTTTGTAGGAGCAATTTAGTCTTGTCAGCACAGAGTCTAGAATGCCTGAGGAACAGAGGGGCTGGGTAGAGAACAATGTACTAAATTAAAATATCATCATTCACACAGTTTTATTTGTGTGTTTGTTAGAGCCAGAGTCATCTATAGCCCAGGCTCGCCTAGAACCTGCTATTCCTGAGGACCACTTTGAACTCCCGATCCTCCTGCCTCACGTGAATGCTGGGTGCATTAGTGCGCTTCACCTGATTACTCTGTTATCTGCACATCTGGGGAAGTGCTAGGTACAGAAGCTCCTTCTAGCTCACCTTCTAATGGTGCCACAGAAATTACATCTGAGAGTTCTCGGGGGACTCTCGGGATTGCTGAGCGGCACCAACGGAAACAGCAGTATATGGACGGTTTCATTAGCCTCACTTTCCCTTAAGTCTGAACACTTGGGTGTCCCAGATTCTCTTGCAGCAGTGTTCTGCTAAGGGTCACACATGGACACATTTCTCTGCAGGGTAACAACAGACAGCCTGGGTATGAAAACAGTTAGAAGGAACACAGGGGGCCTGCAGAGCTAGAGCTTCTCTGCAGTACTCGCCCGCTCTCTGGACAATGCACTTCTCCTTTTGGAGGACGCTCCAGCTTCCCATTGCCTGTGTGTATGCTGGAGGAACTATGCAGTCCACAGTGGCCTCAACCCCCCTCCTCCCTCCACCCCCATCTCCATCGTGCATAGTGTGCACTGCCATGCACAGATCTCGTGGAATACTTCGTTACTCAAACCCTAAGTCTCTTCTCTGAAACCCCTACAGTTCGTTTAAATCTCCTGATTGCCCAAAGAGCTGGGGCTGTGTCCAGCTGGGTTCTGATGCAGACATCCAATGCTCCTGCAGAACACCGTGTGAACTCGGTGCCCAGCATGGGAGAGGTATCACATGCGAGAGGGATCTATAGCCAATGCACAACACAGGTCCAAGGGAACAGAGAGCAGTTTGAAGGAAGAGGTGATCTAGTCACTGCACATCAGAGGAAGATGCGCTGGAAGAGAACATAGTGACAGCCGTCAGGAGAAGCCAGCTTTCGCATTTTACTGGGTGTAGTGTTCTCTGCGGCCCTGGGACTGATGGCTGCACTGGTTCACTGGGGCCCGCAGTGTAACTGCTTCAATACAATGGTTCAGAAGGATTCCGTCAGCTCACACTTGTTCGTCTCAGAAGCACACCAACTTCAACGTGAAACTAATACTTTGAAAGATGTGTGTGGCCGGGCGTGGTGGCGCATGCCTTTAATCCCAGCACTCAGGAGGCAGAGGCAGGCGGATTTCTGAGTTTGAGGCCAGCCTGGTCTACAAAGTGTGTACCAGGACAGCCAGGACTATACAGAGAAACCCTGTCTCGAAAACAAACAAACAAACAAACAAACAAACAACCCAAACAAAAAAACCAAAACCAACCAACCAAACAAAAACCCAAAAAGAAAGATGTGTGTATATGTGTGTGTTCATGTGTAGTCCAGAGGACAATTTCTGGTGGTGTTCCTCAGCTGTTCTCGTCGTCTCCTTTGCTTACTGGCCCTGTGACTTGCCGAAGCCCTGAAGATCCTCCCATTCTTCAGCCCAAATGTGGGTAGCATGCATGCAGCACCATGGCCAGGTGACATGGACAGGGTTTCTCTGTGTAGCCTTGGCTGTCCTCAAACTCAGAAATCCGCCCATCACACCATTTTTTTTTTTTTTTTAAATTCTAGTGTTTCTTGTTTTTATTTAGGGTGGGAGGCAAGAGGGAAATACAGGGTTAGAGAAAGGACTGAAAACAGGTGACCTCCTAATTTTTCTTCTTAAACAGGGAGTACTGCCATTCTGACAGCAGGCTCTCCTAAAGGGCACATTTTGTATTTGTAACTGCATCCTGTGAAATTGTTTGCTTGTTTTGACACATAACGCCCACCAAGCATTAGGTGAGGTGGATCTGGCCGCATTTCTAAGAGGTGACTGTTTGGCTTTTACTGACTGAGACTTATGGGGTAGAGCTTGGCCATCACACCATTTTTAACAGCCATCGGACTGAAGATCTTCCTGCCTGGTCAGATCTGGACCACTCCCCCAAGGCTTACACGTTAAAGGCCAGGTCCCCTGGGCAGAGTCAGTGTGAGATGGTGGTTGCTCATGGAAGTTCTTCAGCCAATGGAGGTGAGCCTTGAAAGGATTGTGGGATTCCCTTGTTCTCTTTTGCTTCCTGGTTATGAGGTAAGTGATTTGATATCATGTGCGCTACCTCCAGGTACAGAGCAACAGCACCGAGGCATGGACTGGAGCCGCAGAAAGAAAAGCAAAAGCGACTCCTCATTCTGAGGTGAGCTACTCAGGCACTAATGTGAAGAGAGGCTGACTGTCACATGTGCACACATAACCTAATGGAACAAGATGGGAGTCAGCAACCTGCATTCACCTGGGCTCCTCTGGGCCCCCCTCATCGCTGTCATCATCGCAATGGAAGATGTCTTTGAACAGGAAGTCTTGTTTGGGAGCTGCGGGTGTTTGGATCGGGCCGACTTTTTTCTCCATTTTCTTGTCTAACTTTTCCTTCAGCAAAGGCAGACTGTTCTCATATAAGTAGTCAATGATTTCTGCAGAAAAGGTATAAGCCTCTAATTAAGGTCAAAGGTTGCAGGACCTTAACAATAATGCCCCACACCTTTTAGCACATGGAAGATCCAATTTATCTGGTGCACAGTCACTTACACCTTCTTCGAAAAAACCCTACAAGGCAGACATTATTCTTTCATCATCCTTAGCAGCAGCAGCACAGGTGACTCTCTGATGTGCATGTCTCTGTGTACACACATGCACACACAAGCCCACATCCGCGTGGAGGCCAGAGACAGACGTCAGTGCTTCCTCAATTGTTCCCTGCCTCACTTCTCCAGACCGGGCAGCTCCGTAGACTCGGCTAGAGTCTTGTCTTTGTCTCTCCAGAACTGGGGTCATAAGTGTGCACTGCCCTGCCCAGCTTCACATGTGCACACACAGTTGCACAGTAAACACTTCACTGATACAATTCCCCAGCTCCCTCTAATCGACCTGTGCAGTAAGGACACTGGGGCACAGTCATGGACTTGAGGAGGTGAGCTAGGTGGTAGTGTCTGCATGGTACATACCAGTGTTTTAGGACACTCTTCAGGACAGAGCCCCTGCCTGTGGCTACAGGAACAACACCTCTGTGAGGCAGAAGAACACAGCACACTGCCCCGAGAACCTGTCAGAGCCCTGGACTCAGCCTGAAGGGGTGGAGACTCTGGAGACAGGTTCTCATCTGGCTTGGGTAACACTGTATAATAGAGGCTGGCTTCAAACTCCCAGAGATCCCGATGCCTCCGCCTCTGTATTGCTGGGATTACTTTACTACACTGGGACAACACACTATATTCTTTTTTTTTTTCTTTTTTGGTTTTTCGAGACAGGGTTTTTCTGTGTAGCCCTGGCTGACCTCGAACTCAGAAATTCATCTGCCTCTGCTTCCCAAGTGCTGGGATTAAAGGCGTGCATCACCACACCCGGCATAACACTATACTCTTAACTAAACAAGGATTTGTATACTGACCTGGAAAAGTCTTTTTCTGCCAAAAGGGAACGAAGGCAGCTTTCAGCTTATAAAATTTTGCCTGAACAAAAGGTGGAGGGACATCCCTTTAGAAAGGAAGGAAAAAACCATCAATGACTACATTGTCATTTCTCTTTGTGATGGGGTCTCACATATGCAGGCCTGGGACATTCTATCCAGTCAGGGATGACTCCAGATCTTCCTGCTGGGTTCCTTCATGAAGCAGAACTTATTAGAGAAGCTGAAAAACAAACTCAGAGAGCAACAGAAAAATAACAAAGAGAAGGGCTGAGGGGGAGGAGGGAGACAGCTCAGGGTCAGGCCAGCCAGAGCCGTAAGCGGTAGGAGAGGGAGAGAGAGCAAAGAGAGAGTGTAAACAGGAGCCATTGTAAAAAGACTGACTCAGTCAAAGCTGGACCCCTGAAAGGCAGTCCCTGCAGGTGGAGGAGAAAAGTGAGGGCCAAAGTGAGCTCGGAAGGTCAGACGTGGTCCAGGGCCACGGTGGGTTCTGATGGTTGGACATGGCCCAGGGTCTGTAGGCCTCTTGCACAAATGCTCTGGGAAGGGACCAGAAAACTCTCTGGCTGTTTTCCTGTGGTCAGAGGGCTACTCACTGTTCCTTTTCATGTCTCTGTCTGTGTGTCTCTGTCTCTGTCTCTCTCTCTCCTTTGGTTTTTCGAGATAGGGTTTCTCTGTATAGCCCTGGCTGTCCTGGAACTCACTTTGTAGACCAGGCTGGCCTCGAACTCAGAAATCCACCTGCCTCTACCTCCCAAGTGCTGGGATCAAAGGCGTGCCCGGCTTTTCATGCCTCTCTTATTCTGGACAATGTAACCTATTTTCTATTTAAAACAAAAAACAAAAAACCCCAAAACAAAAAAAAAAGCCAAACTGTGCTGGCTACTTTTATGTCTGAGACAAACCAAACATTTTCAAAGAGGGCACCTCAACTGAGAAATGCCCCCCAAAACTGGACTATGTGGAACAGGGTTTTGTTTTGTTTTTTTAAGATTTATTTATTATTATATCTAAGTACACTGAAACTGTCTTCAGACTTACCAGAAGAGGGAGTAAAATCTCATTACAAGGATGGGTGTAAGCCACCATGTGGTTTCTGGGATTTGAACTCAGGACCTCTGGAAGAGCAGTCAGTGCTCTTAGCTGCTGAGCCATCTCTCCAGCCCGGAGCAGGGTTTTGAATGTGGGAGAACCTGAGTGCTATAAGGAAGCAGGCTAAGCAAGCAGTGTTCCTGGCCTCTGCATCTGTTCCTGCCTCCAATCCCTGCCCTGACTTCCCTCAGTGTTACAGGTGAGAATTCCAGGGACTGTGGAACACTTGTTAATCAGCAACACCATTCCACTGCTTCTGGATGTGAACTTCTAGCCCTAAAAAGTTCCCTAGTTTTTGAAGTTAAAGGCAGAAAGATGGTGAGTTCGAGGCCAACCTGGGCTACATAGCGAGATCCTACATAGCACCGAGAAAACAAAGCAAAGTGAAGCACAAGGTGCAGAGATGACCCAGCAGGAGACAGTATTATGTGTGGGGAACAGAGGTGGAAGTATTCCTCTATCATGTCTCTGTTATCTTTTGAGACAGTCTGGAGCTCGGGTGTGTATATGTGTGTGTGTGTCCTTGGATTTCTGCCCACCCTTCCAGCACTGGGGCTACAGTGCCTCCACCCTGTTCAGCTGTGATACACAATGAGACTGCACTCAGATCCTTGTGCTCCAGTGGCAAACACTATAGACTGAGATCTCTCTCTAGTCACTTTCCTGCACTTACACACAATTGCACACATGCCATGTTTTAGGCCTGGTAAGGTGTGATAGGGAGCCACATATTGAAAGTTATCTCTGGGTGCCGCCCCAGAGCCTGTAAGCTGAGACTGAGTCTCACGATCTTCTGACCTCCCTGTATGCACTGAACACACATGCACACACGTACCTGTATACAGGTACACACCATAAAGACAAGAGTATTTTTAAAAGTTCTCATCATTGAATAAGCTTACTGTTCAATGAGTGGTCTTACCCTATCGCGCCAGCAAGATCTTCCCAGTCTATTTCATTAGCATCATTCACATTTAGTTCATACAACCTATAAGAAAACAATAAAATGTCAAGTGAAATCAACCTCCCTAAGTTCAGAGAATACCAAGACCTGAAAGGCCAAGGGCATTGACCCCATTCCAGTCCCCAACTACACTGCCCAAACTAGCCAAGGTTAGTCCAAGGTCAGACAACTAGTTATGGAGATAGGCTGAAGAGCCACCTCTCTATTCAACACAGCTCCCCAGGAATATTATACTGTACTCATGCCTATTCCTCAAGACACTACTAGCATTGTATGTGCACTGCTCACACAGAGTGCCCTCAGTGCATGGGAGGGGTGCCATCAGTCCCATTCTACAGACAAATATATGGAATTTGAAGGTCTGGCCCACCAACTCATTGTCATGATTACCAGTCTGTGAGACCCAGGATCTCAGTCCTGTCTAACCTGAGATGTCTCCTCAGATCTGCTCATCTGTCTCTCCTGAAGAAGGAAGAGTGGAGGACAGCCAGTCAGTGTAACACAGAAAGCATGGCAGAGTGCTAGGCCTAGAAGCTAAACAGGATGGCCACAAGCAAGGGCCTCTGCTGCTCTTGCTGATCCTCCAGCATCATGAGCCTAGGTCTGTCAGACTCTCAGGTGTTACAGCGATTCTCATCCTCTACTTCCCTTGGGACTATTGCGATGAGGACTCTGCACAGACAGGGAACTCAGGACAAAACCACGCAAGTCACACCAACAGTGCCATTGTACTGCAGTGTAGAGGAATTTTAATCCAGCAACATGGCTGCTCTGGCAAGAGATCCCATCCAAAGGCCTTCTGGGTCTGTGTGATACAGCTGCAATGACACACCTTCAATCCCTCTGGTGGGACAGACGTGTCCTTAGTACACACCTTTAATTGCAAACAATGAAGGTCAAGTTAGATATAGAAGGAAGCAGCTTTGTTTCAAAGTGAAATCTAACTGAGGGGCAGACAAAGTGATAAATCAGAAAAAGATTTGACAGAATAAGATAGGATATGCCCAATTTTCATGAAAAGAGAGAGGAAAGAGAGGCAATTTAAGAGAACAGCAGATGTGGGGGAGAAGGGGTGAGAGGAAGAGAAGGAGGTGGTAGTTTTACAGGGACAGTTTTAGAGAGACAGTTTGCAGGTAAAGTCGGAATGAGAATGAAAAGGAGCCAGAAAATTAGAACTGATTGTGCTAGTGTTACTTTAAGGCCAAGCAGAGTAATTCAGTCAGAAGCCAAGAGAAAAGCCTGTTTGAATCAGTCAGCCTGGAAAAGAATGTGGGCTAGAACAGCTGAGTTGAAATAGCCAGCCAGAGTTCAGAAAGAGCTAAGGGGTGACTTTTCATCAATAAGCCTCTGAGATAACAATTACATTATGGCAAATAAAAGTTACATTTACGCCAGGCGGTAGAGGTGCATGCCTTTAGTCCCAGCACTTGGGAGGCAGAGGTAGGGGGATTTCTGAGTTTGAGGCCAGCCTGGACTACAGAGTGAGCTCCAGGACAGCCAGGGATACATAGAGAAACCCTGTCTCGACCCCCCTCCCCCCCAAAAAGTTACATTTATAGTGCAGTGGGACTGTCTAATGTTTCCCACAGGGACAGCTCTACAGACCGAACTAGCACCCTTGACTGAGTACACAGTATGGCTGCCATGCACTTGTCTGTCCCTCATACTCCCCAAAACATTAGGTGACAAGTAACTTCCTTTTATCAGCTTCATTCAGAGTTGGTCAACAGAGGCTCTCAAAGGCAGGTCACACACGCACTGTGACACACGTGGAAGATGGGTGCAAGCAACAGCACCCTAGTCTCTAGAATAACAAGTAAGCGTTCACACAGCACCCATCCCTATTTTGGTACCTTTCAATAAGGGTGATTTTGGCCTGTAGAGCATTGATCCCACGATACACAAATCCACCATGGGCCATCCTTTTGGTAAGAATCCCTGTCCTATTAAGAGAAAGAAAAGCATTGTTTAATTTTAGTTTTAAAAGTACAACTTTCGGGGGCTGGTGAGATGGCTCAGCGGGTAGGAGCACCCGACTGCTCTTCCGAAGGTGATGAGTTCAAATCCCAGCAACCACATGGTTGGCTCACAACCATCTGTAACGAGATCTGGCTCCCTCTTCTGGAGTGTCTGAAGGCAGCTACAGTGTGCTTACATGTAATAAATAAAAAAAATAAATCTTAAAAAAAAAAAAAAAAAAAAAGTACAACTTTCGCCCGGCGTGGTGGCACATGCCTTTAATCCCAGCACTTTGAGGCAGAGGCAGGCGGATTTCTGAGTTCGAGGCCAGCCTGGTCTACACAGTGAGTTACAGGACAGCCAGGTCTATACAAAGAAACCCTGTCTCAAAAAACCAACCCCCCACCCCCAAAAGCACAACTTTTGGTCACAAAATAGACCTCAACAGATACAAAAATAGTGAAATTATCCCATGCATCCTATCAGATCACCACACATTAAGGTTGATCTTCAATAACAGCATTAATAATAGAAAGCCAGCATTCATGTGGAAACTAAACAACACTCTACTCAATAATACCTTGGTCAAGGAAGAAATAAAGAAAGAAATTAAAGACTTTTTAAGAATTTAATGAAAATGAAGCCACAACATACTCAAACTTATGGGACACAATGAAGGCATTCCTAAGAGGAAAACTGATAGCCCTGAGTGCCTCCAAAAAGAAACTAGAGAGAGCATACACTAACAGCCTGACAGCACACCTAGAAGCTCTAGAACTAAAGGAAGCAAATTCACCCAAGGAGTAGACAGCAGGAAATAATCAAACTCAGGGCTGAAATCAACCAAGTGGAAACAAAAAGAACTATTCAAAGAATCAACCAAACCAGGAGCTGGTTCTTTGAGAAAATCAACAAGATAGATAAACCCTTAGCCAGACTCACTAGAGGGCACAGGGACAGTAATCTAATTAACAAAATCAGAAATGAAAAAGGAGACATAACAACAGATCCTGAGGAAATCCAAAACATCATCAGATCCTACTACAAAAAAAGGCTATACTCAACAAAACTGGAAAACCTGGATGAAATGGACAACTTCCTAGACAGATACCAGGTAACAAAGTTAAATCAGGATCAAATTAAAGAAATAGAAGCAGTCATCAATAGTCTCCCAACCAAAAAAAGCCCAGGACCAGATGGGTTTAGTGCAGAGTTCTATCAGACCTTCAAAGAAGACCTAATTCCAACTCTCCTCAAACTATTCCACAAAATAGAAACAGAAGGTACTCTACCCAACTCATTCTATGACACCACAATTACTCTGATACCTAAACCACACAAAGATCCAACAAAGAAAGAGAACTTCAGACCAATTTCTCTCATGAATAGTGATGTAAAAATACTCAATAAAATCCTCGCAATCCGAATCCAAGAACACATCAAAACGATCATCCATCATGACCAAGTAGGTTTCATCCCAGGGATGCAGGGATGGTTTAATATACGGAAATCCATCAACGTAATACACTATATAAACAAACTCAAAGACAAAAACCACATGATCATCTCCTTAGATGCTGAGAAAGCATTTGACAAAATCCAACACCCATTCATGGAAGTCTTGGAAAGATCAGAAATTAAAGGCCCATACCTAAACATAATAAAAGCAATCTACAGCAAACCAGTAGCCAACATCAAAGTAAATGGAGAGAAACTCGAAGCAATCCCACTAAAATCAGGGACTAGACAAGGCTGCCCACTTTCTCCCTACCTATTCAATATAGTACTTGAAGTCCTAGCCAGAGCAATTCGACAACAAAAGGAGGTCAAGGGGATTCAAATTGGAAAGGAAGAACTCAAAATATCACTCTTTTTTTTGTTTGTTTTTTTTTTTTCGAGATAGGGTTTCTCTGTATAGCCCTGGTTGTCCTGGCACTAACTTTGTAGACCAGGCCGGCCTTACTCACTTTGTAGACCAGGCCAGGCTCGAACTCAGAAATCTGCCTGCCTCTGCCTCCCGTGTGCTGGGATTAAAAACTTGTGCCACCATGCCCGGCTAAAATATCACTCTTTTCAGATGATATGATAGTATATATAAGTGACCCTAAAAATTCCACCAGAGAACTTCTAAACCCGATAAACAGCTTCAGTGCAGTAGCTGTATATAAAATTAACTCAAACAAATCAATGGCCTTTCTCTAAACAAAGGATAAACAGTCTGAGAAAGAAATTAGGGAACAACACCCTTCACAATAGTCACAAATAATATAAAATACCTTCGTGTGAATCTAACTAAGGAAGTGAAAGATCTGTATGATAAGAACTTCAAGGGGCTGGTGAGATGGCTCAGCGGGTAAGAGCACCCGACTGCTCTTCCGAAGGTGATAAGTTCAAATCCCAGCATCCACATGGTGGCTCACAACCATCCGTAATGAGATCTGGCTCCCTCTTCTGGAGTGTCTGAAGACAGCTACAGTGTACAGTATGATAAATAAAAATAAAAATAAAAAAAAATAATAATAAAAAAAAAAAAAGAACTTCAAGTCTCTGAAGAAAGAAATTAAAGATCTCAGAAGATGGGAAGATCTCCCATGCTCATAGATTGGCAGGATTAATATAGTCAAAATGGCTATCCTGCCAAAAGCAATCTACAGATTCAATGCAATCCCCATCAAAATACCAACTCAATTCTTCACTGAGATAGAAAGGGCAATTTGCAAATTCATCTGGAATAATAAAAAACCTAGGATAGCAAAAACTATTCTCAACAATAAAAGAAACTCTGGTGGAATCACCATGCCTGATCTCAAGTTGTACTACAGAGCAATTGTGATAAAAACTGCATGGTATTGGTACAGCAACAGACAGGTAGATCAACGGAATAGAATTGAAGACCTAGAAATGAACTCACACACCTATGGTCATTAGGAGCTAAAACTATCCAGTGGAAAAAAGACAGCATTTTCAACAAATGGTGCTGGCACAACTGGCAGTTATCATGCAGAAGAATGTGAATTGATCCATTCTTATCTCCTTGTACAAAGCTCAGGTCTAAGTAGATAAAAGACCTCCACATAAAACCAGAGACACTGAAATTTATAGAGGAGAAAGTAGGGAAAGCCCTTGGAGATATAGGCACAGGGGAAAAATTCCTAAACAGAACAGCAACGGCTTGTGCTGTAAGATCAAGAATTGACAAATGGAGCTGGGCGTGGTGGCACACGTCTTTAATCTCAGCACTTGGGAGGCAGAGGCAGAAGCAGGTGGATTTCTGAGTTCGAAGCCAGCCTGGTCTACAAAGTGAGTTCCAGGACAGCCAGGGCTACACAGAGAAACCCTGTCTCGAAAAAACCAAAAAAAAAAAGAAAAAAAAAAAAAAGAATTGACAAATGGGACCTCATGAAATTGCAAAGCTTCTGCAAGGCAAAAGACACTGTCAATAAGACAAAAAAGCCACCAACAGATTGGGAAAGGATTTTTACCAATCCTAAATCTGATAGGGGATTAGTATCCAATATATACAAAGAGCTCAAGAAGTTGGACTCCAGAAATTCAAATAACCCCATTAAAAAAATGGGGTACAGAGCTAAACAAAGAATTCTCAACTGAGGAATACCGAAAGGCAGAGAAGCACCTGAAAAAATGTTCAACATCCTTAATCATCAGGGAAATGCAAATCAAAACAACCTTGAGATTCCACCTCACTTCAGTCAGAATGGCTAAGATCAAAAACTCAGAGGACAGCAGATGCTGGCGAGGATGTGGAGAAAGAGGAACACTCCTTCAATGCTGGTGGGATTGCAAGCTGGTACAACCACTCTGGAAATCAGTCTGGAGGTTCCTCAGACAATTGGACATAGTACTACCGAAAGATCCAGCAATACCTCTACTGGGCATATACCCAGAAGATGTTCCAACTGGTAATACGAACACATGCTCCACTATGTTCATAGCAGCCTTATTTATAATAGCCAGAAGCTGGAAAGAACCCAGATGTCCCTCAACAGAGGAATGGATACAGAAAATGTGGTACATTTACACAATGGAGTACTACTCAGCTATTTGGTTTTTGGGTTTTGTTTTTTTTTGTTTTTTTTTTTTGTTTTTTTGTTTTTTCAAGACAGGGTTTCTCTGTGTAGCCCTGGCTGTCCTGGAACTCACTCTGTAGACCAGGCTGGCCTTGAACTCAGAAATCCACCTACATCTGCCTCCCAAGAGTGCTGGGATTAAAGGCGTGCACCACCATCGCCCGGCTAAATTCATTGTTTTTAATAGTTGAGTTGCCCGGCGGTGGTGGTGCACGCCTTTAATCCCAGCACTCTTGGGAGGCAGAGACAGGCGGATTTCTGAGTTCGAGGCCAGCCTGGTCTACAAAGTGAGTTTCAGGACAGCCAGGGCTACACAGAGAAACCCTGTCTCGAAAAACCAAAAAAACAAAACAACAACAACAACAACAACAAAACAATGAATTTATGAAATTCTTGGGCAAATGGATGTATCTGGAGGAAATCATCCTTAGTGAGGTAACCCAATCACAAAAGAAGTCACTTGATATGCACTCACTGATAATTGGATATTAGCCCAGAAATTTAGAATACTCAAGATACAACTTGCAAAATGCCGGGCGGTGGTGGCACACGCCTTTAATCCCAGCCCTTGGGAGGCAGAGGCAGCAAGTGAGTTCCAGGACAGCCAGGGCTACACAGAGAAACCCTGTCTCAAAAAATGAAAAAAAAAATTATAATATTTACATTTGAGTTAATGCAAAGCTCAGAGGGGCTCAGTGGAGGCTGGTGTGGCTTTCCTTTCATTTTGGTAATCCTGACTAGTCCATGGAGAGGTGTTTGTGGGATTTTGTTTATTGCCTTGCTTGTTCCTGACCCAGAACTGATCTTATCATTTTGCATGTACTTAAAGTGGTATAATAGCAGACTGAGAAAAAATAAGCCCCTTCAGCCTCAGAAGTGGTTGGGGTCATGCAACAGTGTTGTCTAATTGTCTTTTTTTCTTTTTAATCCTTGATCTCTCCCTGGAAAACCTGTCCTGTTGACTGACTGAGCTAGCTTGGTCAGTGAGATCATGGAGTATCGTGAACACAGTATAGGTCCAGACCATGAGGAACTACTGCTTCAGTCACACTGAGCTGGACACGCAGGTTCAACCCTCCAAGACTTTGGAAAGTGAGAGCAGGTAAGGACCATGCAGACAGAAGGGAACAGAAACTGCCTACCTAGCTCAGAGTGTGACTACAACTACTGCGTTGCGGTGGAGCCCAGAGCAGCTGCTGATCTACAACTGTACACACACAAGGCACTAACGTCCTTGGATTTCTCTCTCAATTTCTGTCATTTGCTTCATTCTTGCAGACCTCTAACTTCTGGGTTACTATTTAGCACACTATGGGGTATGGAGAAGCTGTTTTAACTTAAAAAAAAAAAAAATCCTACCTGTCAACCTTAAGCTGTAGAAAGATGTAGTCAAGAGTCCCAAGTCTAGCTAGTCTAGTACTCAGGCTGGTCCTGAACGTGAGATCCTCTTGCCTCTACCTCTTGCATACTGAAGTCACAGGTGTGTACCACCAAGCCAGTCTTGACGTTCCAAATGAGGAAGAAATAAACCCGAGCACAGGAGCTGCTGCACACCAGCACGTGAGGTGAAGGAAGTGCAGGGATGCTGTAGTGTTCCTGACACTGCACTTCTTGCCCAGGCCATACAAACGAGAGCCCACTGCAGCGTACACAGGAAGCCTCACACTTACCACTTACTTTTGCACTGCATCCAGTTCCGGGTCTCCACTCTAGCTTCCACCTCCACCCACGATATGCCCTTGTAGAGTTTTTCCCGGACAATTGACAGGTGACCCTCAGGGTCTTCCTGGAGTCTAGAATTCAGTTCTTTGAACTCCTGGGGAGACATCTTCTTTAGGATCACTTCCTCCACAGCTTTGATTAGCCTCTGAGTTTCTTCCTTACTCCAAGCACCATGGTTTTTATCTGCAGACATAAAAGGATGACCTGGTATCATAGCTGCTCATCTATTTGCTTCCAGGCACATTAAAAAGGGGATGATAAATCAGGCACTTTCCAGAAAGTCATGGAAATAGCTCAATCAAACAAACTGAAAATAACTGACAACTTTTTTTGGTTTGTTTTGTTTTGAGACAGGGTCTCTCTATATAGCCCTGGCTGTCCTGGAATTCACTATGTAGGCCAGACTGGCCTTAAATTCACAGAGATCTGCTTGCCTCTGTCTCCCAAGTGCGGGGATTAAAGGTGTGTTCTTATTCTACCCAGTTTAAGGTCCAACATTCTGGGGCAAAGTGGCCACACATGTCACTCCCACAGGCTTCCTCCCGGCCAACTTCTGAAAGGGCCGGCACGCACAGCAGTATATGCTACAGGGTATGGGACTAAGGCATGGTCAGTGCACACACAGAAGTCAAAGGAACAGGCATAGAGAGGATCTTTAAAAGGAGCACACACTAAGAGTAGACCACAGAGGCCTCTTCACTCACACTGGCTCAGTCATGGGCTTATTTCACAGAGAAGCCACTTACTACCACCAATCTGAGAGAACTTGAGGGCAACTGAGAGGCTGCTTCGGGCCACCATGGCCCCAATCTTTTTCCAGTCATTTCCATGGAGGGAATGGTATGCCTTCAGCTTCTTAGTATCTTCTTCATTGTACCTGAGAGAAGGAAAATGATTGCTAGGTTTCATGAAGTCCAAGACTAGGAACGGCATCTGTGGCAGAACCTTAGAAAAGCTAATGGCAGCATGGACAGAAAGCCATGCCCTTCCCACCCATGGCTGGAGTCCCTCACTGCCTGTCCATGCATTTCAGTAGTGATTATGTCACCAGTCACGGCTGGAAGAGCCAAGGTCTACCCAGTCTCTCATAGGCCACATCAAACCATCTAGGCCTGTTCTTATAGCACAGCCTCTGCGGTGGTTTGCACATGGCTGTTTCCACCCACAGGTACTGTTACCTGGATGATACCCTGCAGGGAATGCTGCGCTGGTCACACAGCTGAGTGGCCCTCCGCTAAGCATCTCTTCCTGCACTGCTCTAGGTCTGCAGTCGGCATCTATAGACTATGGATTATGCTACTCCCTCTAGAGCAGTGCTGCCTGCTGTGAACCAACATCACATAAGCTACCCAGCCATGTATCACTCTCCACATGGAAGAATTCCTTCACTTAGTATTCATATCAGTGTTGAACAGTGTTGTTGAGAACCAACTTCCTTGGAGCTGGGGATGTGACTCCATGACTTTCATGTCCTGGCAAATACCAGGCCTGGGTGCCACCTAAGTGCATGGCACACTACTTCCAGGGGTCAGTCAGTGTTGAAGGCTGTTCGTGCTGTATGTTCTAAACCCAGCACAGCACTGACTCTCACCATGTACGGCAATATGGCCTAATTACACTTGGCTGTATAGTAGATGGCATAGCTCTGGGAGGCAAGGTACCCAAGGAAAAGGGCTGGCCAGTTTGTTCTTAACTTAAATATGTGCCTGAATTAATTCTACTAAATATCAAAGTAGGATAAGTTACTAAAAAAAGATTTTGAGATTAAACACCATAAATGCTGAAGCAAAAAAATAGCTATTGTCATAACCTTAGACTTCTAAATCATAACCCTGGGTCGTGGTGGGGACAACAGTCAAAAGGTGTGGTAGAACAGTGATAACCTCTGGTGACAACCTTCTTTAGCACAACAGTGTTCCTGGGTCTGCAGAAAGTACACTCACAAATGAGGGCTGTGGAAACCACAGACACACTCCTCTTCATTATTAGACATTGCGGGCAGTGGGCTGGACAGATAGCTCAGCAGAAAAAGGACAGACTCACAACCTAAAGGACATGAACTGTAGGTGACAGCTGAATAGATAGCTCAGTGGTTAAAAGCCCTTCCTATTCTTTTCTGTTTTTTTTTTTTTTTTTTTTTTTGGGGGGGGGGGGATAAGATCTCTCTATGTAGGCCTGGCTGTCCTGAAACTTGCTTTGTAGACCAGGCTGGCCTCGAACTCACAGGCATAGAGAGGATCTTTAAAAGGAGCACACACTAAGAGTAGACCACGTGCTTCTGCCTCCCACGTGCTGGGATTAAAGGTATGTACCATCAAACCCAGCTACACTTACTACTCTTGCAGAGGTCCTAGGTTCAGGTCTCAGCACCTGCATGGTGGCTCACAATAGCCTACAAACCCAGTTCTAGGTGATCTTATGCCTCTTCTGACCTCTGCAGGCTCCTGTGTATGTGTGGTGAACATACATATAGTTAGATACACACACACACACACACACATACAGAATAAGTTTTTTTAGATTAAAAAGAAAAGAATTATAGGTGGGAGCATAAGGCTACAGTGGGCTGCAGTGGTGGAGGGAGGGAACAGGGCTGGGAGATGGTGCAGTAGTGTGATGTTTGCCTGGTCAGCTTGAGTACCTCAGTTCAGATTCCTGACTCACTTAAAAAGCACGCCCGAAAAATAAAAATTAAAATGTAATTTTAAAAATAATTCAGAGCTGGACAGTGGTGGCACACACCTTTAATCCCAGCACTTGGGAGGCAGAGGCAGGCAGATTTCTGAGTTCGAGGCCAGCCTGGTCTACAAAGTGAGTTCCAGGCCAGCCAGGGCTACACAGAGAAACCCTGTCTTGAAAAAAACCAACCAACCAACAACAATAACAAATAATAATAATAATAATAATAATAATAATAATAATAATAATAATAATAATAATTCAGAATGTTGGACATAGATGAAAACTGGGGACTTTATCTAGGGAAAGAGGGAAGAGTATGAAGCCCAATGCAGAAGGAAGCAGCATGGTGCTGGAAGCATACTGTGCAGCGGAGAGCAGAGCATACAGAGCCACAGGAAGAGACACAGAAGATGCCCAGTGCTGAAGTCTGGGTACAAAGATACAGAAGACACAGGAGACAGACAATACCACAAGGCTTCTTTTTTTTTTTTTTTTTTTAAAGAATTATTTTACTTATTATATGTAAGTACACTGTTGCTGTCTTCAGACACTCCAGAAGAGGGCGTCAGATCTCCTTATGGATGGTTGTGAGCCACCATGTGGATGATGGGATTTGAACTTATCACCTTCGGAAGAGCAGTCGGGTGCTCTTACCCGCTGAGCCATCTCACCAGCCCCACCACAAGGCTTATTAAAGAACTGGGAGTGAAGCTGGGCGTGGTGGCCCACGCCTTTAATCCCAGCACTCGGGAGGCAGAGGCAGGTGGATTTCTGAGTTCGAGGCCAGCCTGGTCTACAAAGTGAGTTCCAGGACAGCCAGGGCTACAAAGAGAAACCTTGTCTCGAAAAACCAAAAAAAAAAAAAAAAAAAAAAAAAGAACTGGGAGTGAAAATGAATCTTAAAGGTGTAAACCTAACAATCTCCAGCCAGGTTTTAATGTAAAACCCTTTGTGACCCTCAGTTGTCACTCGTGGCTTTGTTTCGTGCCATCAGGACCACTTCTAGCGCCAGCACTGAGATTCTCTTACCTGCCTTTGTAGTTATTCACATCAAAAATCTTCTTTGCACGGTAGTACACAAGCTTCCAGGGCCGAGCGATGCCCTTCCCTGCAGAGAGGGGGAAGACAGTCAGAGAGGTGGCATGTGGCCAATGTGAGAAGGAACCTAATGGAGCCCTCTGTAACACGATGAAGTTACGTGCAGAGGCTGGGGCTTCACGTGCCCTGCACTGTCAGAGCAGATACACAGGTAACACAGCCTTGAGCAGTGCACGGTGGGTTTGCAGATCTACTCATGGATTGCCACTTGAGCATGATCTGAGGGGCACTGAGCTCACTGAGACCAGGCAAGCTCATCATCTCCCGCCAGGCCTCCCTAGCCCCCTCTCCAGAGCGTGCCCTTGCCTCCCTGTGCACACTAAAAACACTTGTGAGATTACCATCTTCTAGTTTCATGAGGGATTTGTTAGCACTTATTGATCTTTTTTAAAAATACATTTTTTTTGCCAGACTTGGTCATGTACACCTTTGATCCCAGCTCTTGGGAGGTTGATGCAGGTCGATCTCTGAGTTCGAGGCTAGCCTGATGTACAAAGCAAATTCCACGATAGCCAGAGATACAGAAAAATCCTTCAAAAGATGAAAACAAGAAAAATAAAATAAAATATTTTGGAGGGCCAGGCGTGGTGGCGCACGCCTTTAATCCCAACACTTGGGAGGCAGAGGCAGAGGCAGGTGGATTTCTGAGTTCGAGTCCATCCTGGTCTACAAAGTGAGTTCCAGGCCAGCCAGGGCTACACAGAGAAACCCTGTCTCAAACCCCCCAAAAAATATTTTGGGGGGCTGGAGACATGGCCCAGAAGTTAAGAACACTGTCAGCTCTTCCAGAGGTCCTGAGTTCAATTCCCAGCAACCACATGGTGGCTCACAACCATCTATAATGTAATCTGGTGCCCTCTTCTGCCTACAGGAATACATGCAGGCGGAACACTGTATACATAATACATCAATAAATCTTATGCAGTGTATTTTGATCATATTCACTCTTAACCCCTTTCCCTGACTCCTTCATGATCCACCTCTTCCTCTCTTCTCTCTGCCATATGCAATTCATGCTTCCATAAACTTCTGGGCGTGGGGGCATTCGTGGGAGACTCACTGAGCTCCTAACTTTCTCAGCAGCAGCTCTCGAGCAGGGATTTGGCTCAAAGCACTTCATTTGGAAGATCATAATGCATGGAAGTAATGACAGACAGGCAAAGAACACTGTCAGCTCTTCCAGAGGTCCTGAGTTCAATTCCCAGCATATTTGGCATAATGACTGCCAAATGGACAAGACAGAAAATCAGTTTTTCACAAAATCCATTGAAGGACTACTCTTGAGAGACAGCGTCCAACTGCAAATCCCACGGGATTCAGAGGAAGAACTTCCTCACCACAGGGCTGCAGGCAGCTGTGGAAGGCTTGGGTCTCTTACCCCACTTACCAATATGCAGTCTGAAGGCATGCTTCCGTTTTAGGTTGGTGATCAGAGACTTTTCCTCTGGGTATCTGTCTGTGTACAGTAGCTTGTCTGCACTCTCAATTCCAGTCAGGGACAGGAAATCTTGCACATTTTTTTCTATTTGTTTATTTTCTTTAGCAGAAAATTTGCCAAATCTAATAGCTACACCTAGAGTTGGAGTGAGGAAGTAAAGTACAGTCAATAATGAAGCAAACTCACTACATTCATCTCTCTTTCTGTCTTTCTCTTTCCCTCCCTCTCCCTCTCTTTGAGAGAGAGAGAGAGAGAGAAAGAGAGAGAGAGAAAAAACATGTATGTAAGGAGACTACAGGATCATCCTTATTTTTGGAGACAGGCTCTCCTATTGACCAAGTTTGCCAGGCTGGCTGGCCAGCAAGCCCCAAGGATCTTCTGGTCTCTACCTCCTCAGTGTTAGGGTTAAAGGCACATGCCACCAGGCCAGCTTTGTTACAGGCTTCTGGAATAAAACTCAGGTCATGTTTGTGCAACAGGCACTTTACTCACTGAGCATCTCCCAGGGCCTCAAAGGAAACCTACCATATTCGGACCAGCTGGGAGCAATCCACTGCTATCTTTGGCTCAGAGTGGCTCCCAGTCCCCATCCTCAATTCTAGTGTAAACCATATCTTTCCTCTCCAAGTCTTTCCAGATAGTCTCTTCCACAGGGACTTATTTGCTTTTTCAATATCTTTAAGATCGTTATATTAACAAGCAATGGACATTTTAGAAGAATCTAAAAGAAGCTCCACTCTACCCTCACACCACTACACTCCCTGAAAGTGGTGATCACAGGGGCTAGCATGAGCCTGCTGAGATAACACACACCTTCTATAAATAAACAAAACACAATACAGTTTACATTGAACTCCCATTCTTTATGCAATCATTAAGGATCAACTGTGTGAAACCTAGTTCTTTCTTTTAGCAGACTTGGAGACTCAGAAGTTTACCTGTCTGGTTTTTGGTGTTTTGTTTGGTTGAGACAGTTTCATCGAGCTCAGGCTGGCTGCAAACTCCCTATGTAGCTAAGGATGGACCTGAACTCTGACTCTTGATTTCACTTCCTGAGTACTGGGATTAGACACACATCAGTACACTCAGTTTATGTGTATCCTGGGAATGACACCACGCGCTGGCTGCATGCTAGTCAAGTGCTTTACCCTCAGCCCTGGTTTTAGTGTTATTAAACATGTTGAGGTTTGCTCCTGCTAACATAACTATAGCCATATTCTATTTAGGGTCCCTGTTACTCACAAGGTGAAGTTAAGTTCATACTTATTATTTTAACCAACACTGAAGAATGTTATTAATGTTATTAATAAGCCAAAAGGTTATGGATGAAATACTCGTACCCTGTTATCTCAATGTTCTAAAATCCCCCTGTTCACCACCCCTCATACCTTACACAGGACCAGTCAGTTTAAAGGTTAGCTAATTAGCTGGGCAGTGGTGGCACACGCCTTTAATCCCAGTACTTGGGAGGCAGAAGCAGGCGGATTTCTAAGTTCAAGGCCAGCCTGGAGCCTCACTACAAAGTGAGTTCCAGGACAGACAGGGCTATACAGAGAAACCCTATCTCCACCCCACCCTCCACCCCCCAAAAGGGTTAGCTAATCATTTATTTATTTATTTATTTATTTATTTATTTAATTTAAAAAAATTTTTAGAGACAGGGTTTCTCTGTATAGCCCTGGCTGTCTTGGAACTCACTTTGTAGACCAGGCTGGCCTCGAACTCAAAAATCCACCTGCCTCTGCCTCCCGAGTGCTGGGATTAAAGGCGTGTGCCACCACTGCCCAGCTTTAAGATCCTTTAAAAGAATGCTTCTCCATCAGTTCAAGTCACTCAAAAGCAGTACACTGGCAAGCTTACCTTGTGCCTTAAATTCTTTGAAGCGCCCTAGGTCGTCCCGATACATGCGTCTGATGGTGGTGGCAGCCCTTTCCTGTATGTCAGGGATGAACTCTCGAAGCTGTCTCACTGCAGAGCCCAAATCAACATCTGAGTCATCAGAATCTCTCCCGTCCTCAGATATGTGTCTTGTTGCAGAATTGCTAGCTGATTCCAAATTGCTTTCTTCTTCATGGGTAGGTTCTAACCTAAGGGAAAAACTGGGTTACCAGCAAGTTATCTCTCCAGCTAATACCTTTTAACGCTCCCTGAACTGGTCTCAGTCTAGAAAAGCACTGAAGTTAAACTGCACCTGGGAGCGCCATTCATTCAATAAGTTTCCAATTCTTTATGCACCCTGATTAGCTTAGATGGGTGTGTGGACAGAGATAACTAGATCCTACCAGTCAGTGCTAGTTTATGTGCTAATTCTCACCCTTGGTTTTAGTAAATAAAGCTCTTTTGATCTCTACAGAGATGCCCTGCCCTTACAGTGAGTTGAGTTGTAGAATACACTGGCTCCTAACTGGTTGGCTGGTGTTCAGGGTATACCCATATTCCTGCTGCCCAGGCCTCATTTCTCCCTTGGTTTTCCCAAATGCTTTTCCCAGTTCTCCAGCAGATGGCAGATTCTGCCTACTTAGCATGTTCAGGCACACCACCAGTGAGTTTGTCAGACTGGAAACTACATCCTCCAGTCCACTTGTTAGCAAGTTAGTGACTTTCCCAAGACCTGAAGCCCAAGGAAAGCTAGAGCTACAGCCCTAGTGTATTCCTGCCTCAGGATCGATGTACTGACAATGTCCCAGTGAGAGACAGTGTGAATGGCTCATATGTGGTATCAGTACCATCTCATGTGACACTTAATATTTAGCAGTCATGGCCAGAACTACCAAACAAACACAAAAAAATTACTGAAGCCCGGTGTGGTGGCACACGCCTTTAATCCCAGCACTTGGGAGGCAGAGGCAGGTGGATTTCTGAGTTCGAGGCCAGCCTGGTCTACAGAGTGAGTTCCAGGACAGCCAGGGCTACACAGAAAAACCCTGTCTCTAAAAAAAAAAAAAAAAAAAAAAAAGATTACTGAATGAAAAGTAAGAAAATTAAGAGAAAAATCTGACCCGGCTCCAGGATCTGCAAGTGGGGAAGTAGGCTGAGACAGCAAGAGAGAGTAACCATAGCTACATTCCTTGTGCGGGAGCCAAGCTTCTGCTACCCCGCAGAATCCCCAGTGTAAGGTCCATGGCCCTTCTGTCCATACACACTCTTAGACAGGCCATGAGGACTAGGAAGTTTTAAATGGCACAAACTTATAGAATTAGGTAGAAGAGATCTTAGAGAGAGTTGAATTCAACTATCTTCATTTACATATGAAAACATTCAGCTATCTGCTCAATGAAATGTCACAAGTCTTAAGATTTCTGTCATCTCATATGCACACCCCATTCCCATCTTACCTCTGCATCTCTTCCCTGTGCACCTCAGTGGAACAAGCCTGGGCTTCTGCCTCTTCCCTCACAGCACCACTGCCTTCTGGTGAGCCCACCAGGGCATCCTCAGCCTTGCTGTCTAGTGCCGAGGCACTGTCACTAGATGTGGCAAGAGAAATGGATTTGTGCTTCTTTTTCTTGGACTTTTTCCTGATACTGTGGGATTCTTTGGTGCTCTCACATTCTTCTCCAGCCCCAACAACTCCTCTATGGTGTGTGCTATCAAGACTCTCAGAGATAGTCTCTGAGCTGTCAAGACAGTCAGGGACGGGCTCCAATTCCTGGTTCCTGAATACTTTTTTTTTAGACTTCTTTTTACAAAACACTGCTGCTTCTGTGCTTTTGCCTACTAAATCTTCAGAAGAAAAGGACTCTGATGGGGGCAGGGAGATACTCTCAGGCTGGCTCCCCTGAACAACATCCCAGGGTGTAACTTTCTGGGGGTGCTTTTGTTTCTTTTTGCTCCAGACATCACCGTGCAGCTCTCGACGGCCATGTTTCTGTGGTTTAGCAGTGGGCAGCTCTTCTGTTTCATGCACTTTGGCTGACCTTTGTCCCTTGCTCATATCAACATAAACAATATCCACATCCTTTCTAGAAGTCTCTAGCAGGTTCTCCATGTTTTCTTTATCTACAAGGATGATCCCAGTTTTCATATCCACCTCCAAAACACTATTCTTTTGCTTTTTGTGGGCAGAAGTGGTTTTTTTAGCTTTACGAAAGGTTTCTGGACTTTTCAGAAGGGAGGAAGTAGGCTGCTGGGACTCTTTCTTTTTTTTCTTTCTTCTCTTGGCTGTCCGAGGTTGTTCACTCTCCGTGTTCTCCTGGGCTGGTGTCTGGGACTCCCTCCTTCCCTTCCCCAGCAAGGTCACCAGAGGCTGCTCACTCTCCAAACTCTCTTGGGCTGGTGTCTGGGATTCCCTCCTTCTCTTCTTCCTCTTGGCCTTTTGAGGCCACTCACTCTCTAAGTTCTCCTGGGCTGGTGTCTGGGACTCCCTCTTCCTCTTCCCCAACACAGATACCTGAGGCTGCTCGCTCTCCAAGCATTGAGAGGGACATTTCTGAGGTCTTTTTTCAGACACAGAAGACCATTTCTTTTTCTTGTACAAAGTTGCAGTGTGGGTCTTAAATTTGCTTGTGACCCCTTTCATCCTGTTCCTTTAGGAAAATGTGACAACAATGGTTTATTTTGGCATTTTAAAAGTGTGGGGACAGGGGTAACAGCACAGTCAAACACAACTGTATGACAAATGACAAACCTGGAGTCATGAATATAAATTTTATATTATTCAAAATACACAAGAAGTTCAGTGAGATCCACTTTGCCTAGACCCATTGCCTTTAAGATAGACACATAGGTGCATGTGACACATACACACCCCTCCCAAGTTCACAAGAAATAACACTGTCCTGCAGAGCCTAGGGCCAGATGCCACTTACAGACTCACCTTCTGTGATGAGTACTTGCTGTGGTTTTCCCAGTCCTTTCCTGGCTCTCCCTAGAGTCTCTGTTGTTGTTGGGACTCCCTTGTCTGCCTGTGAGCTTAGGTAGAAACTAAAGTTGTTACCTTGAGGAGAGCCAACTACCTTCTGGGTGGATTTTTGTTTATTTGTTTTGTTTTGTTTTTTGAGACAGGGTTTCTCTGTACAGCCCTGGCTGTCCTGGAACTCACTCTGTAGACCAGGCTGGCCTCGCCTGCCTCTGCCTCCTGAGTGCTGGGCTTAAAGGTGTGCGCCACCACGCCCGGCTCTGGGTGGATTTAAGGCCTTCTCTATAGGAGGAAATAAGCTTGGTATTACAACTCTGGACCAGAGCCTGTGGTCAGAGAGCTCCAGCCCCAGGGTGAAGCTACCACTGCTGCTGTGCTAACCAGGCAGAATCACTGCTCTGTTTTGTTTACTGAGAAAAGTCTTGCTTTGGAGCCCAGGTTGGCCCCCACCCTGGGTACAATCCTCCCATCTTAGTCTCCTGAGTTCCAGGATTACCAGCATGCATCACAACACCTGGCAGGAAGGTTACTTCTTTAAGAAAGCTCACTCTACTGGCTAGTTTTCATAGTATCAGAAGGTGCTATGTGGGGTGCTGGGTGGACAAACCAGTCTTACCTAGCTGCAAGCCCTGTGGACTAAAACTGTGCCTATGGATGTAACAGTCGCATAACTACCTCGAGGGCAGCCAACTACATTCTGGGTAGATTTAAGGCCTGCTCCATAGGAGGAAATAGGCTTGGTATTGCAACTCTGGACCAGAGCCTGTGGTTAGAGAGCTCCAGCCCCAGGGTGAAGCTACCACTGCTGCTGTGCTAACCAGGCAGAATCACTGTATCTACACTTGTCCTCCTGATCACAGACCAGGGCAGCTCGCAAACTGCGTCACACAAGCTTCTTTGTGCAGTGGATAGCAGTTGATTGATGCAGAAACTCACAACCAGTCAAAGGCCAGAGAACAAGTGTCAGTCGAGTGCTTAGCCACAGACAGAACAACCAGATCCACCCTCCAAGGCTCAGTGACCACCTCAGAAGGAGAAAGAGTTTAAGAACCGGTGCCTGAGGGAACTGGAGGAAAACATGTCTTCTGGATATGATAGGGCTGCTGTATTCATAACTTACAGCAGGTGTATGTAGCTGCCTGTATGAGATCAAGCCAGTCAATATTCAAATGTGGAGGAAAAGGGGCTAATGAGCTCCCACTCCTAACTGAGGTGACACAGGTTCCTGGGGAAGGGAGAGTCAGTTTTCTCTAAGGTATGATCCCTGGTAAGTTGACATGGCTCTAGAGGATGGCCCCATACTCAGAATATATGGTAGCACAAACCTGACTGGATATTTATTTGTAAAACAGAAAGAGGACATGAAATTGTAGGGAGAGGGAGGAGGGTAGGGGTGGATCTAGTAGTTGTGGAATGACTCTCATCAAACTACATAGGAAACCTTAGGAGAACACCAGGATCAATTTACAAAGGAAAGCTTCCTTTCTTTGTTCTCTGTGGCTATCTGCTTTTTTGAAGCACTTGTAACTTAAAAATTAGCAATTAGCCGGGCGTGGTGGCGCACGCCTTTAATCCCAGCACTTGGGAGGCAGAGGCAGGCAGATTTCTGAGTTTGAGGCCAGCCTGGTCTACAAAGTGAGTTCCAGGACAGCCAGGGCTACACAGAGAAACCCAGTCTCGAAAAACAAAAAAATTAGCAATTAGCTACTCAGTCATTCAACATCTATCTCTTCTGCTGGCACATTCATCCATTTCCACTGCCTGGAAGCCCTGACTTAGCCCTTCATTAGAGCGAAGCAAGTCTCATCTTGACATCACTTCGTATTCCCCAGACCTCATACAGGGTCACTGGTCTCTCTGACAAAGAGAGCAGATGTGTCTTGTTAGTGACCAGGAAAACAAGAAACCTCCATAAATCTACAGTTGCACATACCTGTAACTTAGCACTGAGAGGCAGAGCTAGGAGGATCCTTCTCAGCTACACAGTAAGATGGAGGCCAGCTTGGGATAGTGAGACCCTCCCATAAAGAATTACCAGCCAGGCAGTGGTGGCACATGCCTTTAATCCCAGCACTTAGGAGGTAGAGGCAGAAGCAGGCAGATTTCTGAGTTCAAGGCCAGCCTGGTCTAGAGAGTGATTTTCCAGGACAACCAGGGCTACACAGAGAAACCCTGTCTTGAAAACCAAAAAAAAAAAAAAAAAAGGATCTACAAACATTTCATATTCCTCTCTTCAATCTGAGTTGCTTCTTGGTCCAAATATTTAGAATATATATTTGACTAGGTGACATACTTATGTGCTTCAAAACAGTGCACTCCTCCTGAAACCCCAGACATAATTTCTCAGTGTAACCCTGGCTGTCCTAAAACTCTCCCTCTGTAGACTAGGCAGACCTTGTACTCACAGATATCCAACTGCTTCTGATTAAAGGTGTGTACTACCACACCCAGCCAAAAACAGTGTTTCAGATTTCTTCTCACAATCTTTATGTTCTGACCTGCAGTTTGTTTTACTAACAGATTCTGAATCAATCAATTAATCAATCTCTCTCTCTCTCCCACCAGAGGCTTTAGTCAACTTAGATGCTAAGCACCTTTCCTATAGAAGGTACCTAACTTATTCCAGGCAGTGCACAGCAGCTGTAAGGACTGTGTTTTGGAGGGAAGAGGCCATGAAAGAACACTTAAACTCTTACCTACAAGGTAGTTCCTTCACCTTCCATGGGGTACCAGAGCTGTTTTAGACCTTCCTCCCTCATAAATATCCCCCAGCTGGGAAGTGAGTGATACCTAGGGACGCAGGGGACCCTTTCAAAAACTTTGCAAGGTCTGACACAGCAAGAGTGTACTAGGGCCAAGGATCTAAGACAGTCTTACATAATCACTGTAGCCCCAGCACCTAATCTGGTTCTGCTCTTAGTAATTTTCATTTTTGGGCATGAATTAATGCTTTCTCTTTGGCTGTCCCTGTTCTGAGAACAGAAGGAAAACCCACAAGTGGGAAGTTGGACTGTATTAAAATCACGGCTGGAACCAGAACACTATCCAGAACCAGTTCTGTTTCTCTAGATCTGAGTGTCTCCTAGGGTAGCTACTAGCCAGATGAGGTTATTGAACACTTGAAATGGGGTAGGACCAAACTATAAAACTGAAATGGATATGCTAGCCATCAGTCTCTTCCCTGAGCACCATCGCCAGAGCTCCCCTGGTTCCGGGTCCTCCCAGGGGTCATCATTAGGAGTCGATTCCCTATTTTCCTCCACATCCTTATTGTGACAGCACATTTAGTTACTGTTTTATTGAGGGTTTTTGTCTTTTAAAGCGATTGAGCTCTTTTTGGGCCCCAGATGAATTTTTGCCAAGGGCTGAGGTCACTTCGGTAACAATAAATTACAACCACTTTTCCTGAACCTTGTTTGTAACTGGGGGGGGGGGGGGAAGGATTATATTTTGTGAATGCACCTCCTGTCTGCAGAGTACTCATGCAGCTCCCTAGAACTTAAGTCATAGATGGGTGTAACCTACTATATAGAGCTGGATGCTGGGAACCAGGCCCAAGTCTTCTACACAAGCAACAAGTGCTCTTAGCCGCAGAACCATCTCTCCACACCCTTACCCCAATCTTGAGGAACTGGAGGGATTTATGCAGAAAAGCTTAATTTATCCTCACTAAATGAGCAGGAGAAAGGGTGTAAGCGGAGAAGCTAGAAGTTCAAACTCGGGTCTTCATGTTTGTGCAAATATTTTACTATCTCCTCAACCTCAACTATTCTGTCTGTGTTATTCGTCATGTAAAAATCAACATCCTTTCAGACCTCCAGGGCCTTCATTACAAGGTCTGGCCCATGCCGTTCATTTCTTGGCATCCTCTGTCTTGGGATGTGTTCCGATTTCCTATCGGCCTCGCGAAGCCGTTAAGCCCGATGACTAGCCTCGGTGCGAAAGCCACTTTATCAGGGTACCGTCACGGGCTCCAAACTGGGTCCCACCGCCCCTTCCGCACAAACTTTCCAAACTGCCGGCAGTTTCCCCGAGGAGCGCTCAGCTTCAACTACCGAGCGGAAAAGCACCTATCCCCACTTGCGGCCCCGCGCAACCTCCGCTCACCACCCTAGCTTCTGACTGACCCTGCTCAGTCCCCTGCCGGCGACCGGAGGAACAGACTAGAAGGAACCCGCGGGCCGCGGCCTGGCTCCCAGGCCCCCACTGCCCCCGGCGGCGAGGAACAGGCACATCCGCCTCAGGCTGCAGCCTCACTCGGAACGAGGCCGCAGCGCAGCCGCCCACCACACTTGGGGCACAGAAACTCAACGAAAGCTCATTCAACCTACCTAGCAGCAATGTAGCCCTCGTCCTCCAACCCGGAAATGGTGTGAGGCGGAAATACTGTACTGACTTCCGGCCTGCTGCGCATCCGGCTGCCATAGTAACATGGAGGCGCGCAAGGATTGGACGCATGCGTAGTTGCCTATCTTTAGTCCTGACGCTATGTATAGGCTAGAGAAAAAATGTGCCCTTCTAATTAAGCAAGGCAGGCAAATTCCAGCCCTCCAGAAGCACAGGCAGGTATATGTTGTAAGATCAAACCAGAAATACCCCTATTTTAAACACGGGCTGTTCGCGCATCCCAAGAACCCACGAGAGACCTTGATGCAAACTGCAAGAGGGATTTTTAATCGGAGCTCCGGGACGACCCGTATCCCACGCAGGGGACAGGGGGTCGACCTCGTGGCTCGAAAATTAGGAAATTTTATAACAATGGGGTAGGGGGGTTGGGGAAATTGGCGCGGTTTCACATGATTAGCTAGTTTAAACATCAGCAAGATACCCAGGTAGCTAACTCTAAGAGACAAGGGGGGAGGGGAAGGGGGAGGTAATCTACCTAACAATTAAGTCATGTGCTACCTTAGGCAACCTCCTGGGGCATTGAGACATTCCACAGAGATCGCTGTGACATTCAGAGGGCGTTGGCTATTCTGTGATTGTTCCAGGAAAGGCTTGCCCCGTACCTAGAGCCATCAGTTAGTTTAAAGGTTCACTTTCCCTCCTGACACAAGGGACTCTATTTTGTCTTTGGTTACATACTACTCTTTCAATGTGAGTTCGAAGCAAGCCTGATCTACATAGACAATTTGAAGCCAGTCTATACAGTGAGACTCATAATAATAATTTAATAATAATAATAATAATAATAATAAGCCAAAACTTAGCTTATAAGCAGCTGGGCGGTGGTGGCACATGCCTTTAATCCCAGTAGAGGCAGGCGGATCTATGAGTTTGAGGCCTGGTCCAGAACAGCCAAGGCCACACAGAAAAACCCCATCTCAAAAAGCAAAAAAAAAAGTAAAAAATATAATTGAACCATCAAATTAGAGCTAATATCTATGCCACTGGAACGTTAAAAACGTTACGTTTTTGCGTGGCATGGTGACGCACGCCTTTAATCCCAGCACTCAGGAGGCAGAGGCAGGCAGATTTCTGAGTTCGAGGCCAGCCTGGTCTACAAAATGAGTTCCAGGACAGCCAGGGCTACACAGAGAAACCCTGTCTCGAAAAGGAAAAAAAAAGTTACGTTTTTGTGTGGTGATCATAAAAGTTGAAAGCTTTTCTCTTGTTTATTTGAGACAGGGTCTCATGTAGCCTAGGATGCCTTCAAACTCACCACGGGCTTCTCATTCCTTTGCCTCTACTTTCAGTACTGTGATAATAGGCAGGTACCATCATACCAGGTTTTATGCTGTGCCAGGGACTGATCCCAGCGGCTGATGCTTGCTGAACAAGCACTCTACCAACTGAGCCTTATAGCAGCCTAAAAGCTGTAAGCTTTCTTCTTCTTCTTCTTCTTCTTCTTCTTCTTCTTCTTCTTCTTCTTCTTCTTCTTCTTCTTCTTCTTCTTCCTTCTTCTTCCTTCTTCCTTCTTCCTTCTTCCTTCTTCTTCCTTCTTCCTTCTTCTTCCTTCTTCCTTCCTTCCTTCCTTCCTCCTCCTTCTTCCTTCTTCCTCCTTCTTCCTTCTTCCCTCTTCCCTCTTCTTCTTCCTCCTTCTCCTCCTCTTCCTCCTCCTCCTCCTTCTTTCTTCTTCTTTTGGATTTTTTTTTTTTTTTGAGACAAGGTTTCTCTGTATAGCCCTGGCTGTCCTGGAACTCACTCTGTAGACCAGGCTGGCTTGGAACTCAGAAATCCGCCTGCCTCTGCCTCCCTCCCAAGTGCTAGGATTAAAGGTGTGTGCCACCACCGCCCGGCGTAAGCTCTCTTCTTGACTCTTAAACTAATCCTATGCTGTAGGTATCTGTATTAGTTAATACTGTCTCATTCCCTTCTTGTAGTGGCTTTTGGTAAGATGATCTATCTGGTCCAGGGTTCAATCCATGCTTTTCCCCTACTGTTCTTCTTTTCTTCAAACTACTGTGGCTCTCTCTGTGTGAGCTACGAAGCACCTTGGATTAAAATGGGCTGGAGAGATGGTTTAGTGGTCAAGAGCACTTACTGCTTTTCCAGAGGACCCAGGTTCAGTTCCCAGCACCTATGAGGTGGCTTACAGCTGTCTATAATTCCAGTTCCAGGGGATGGGATCCAATGCCTTCCTCTGACTCTCAGGCACCAGGTATATACACATGGTAGACATGCATACCATGTGCAGGCAAAACACTCATATACATTAAAAAAGTAAATCTTAAAAAATGCATGCCGGGCGTGGTGGCGCACACCTTTAATCCCAGCACTTGGGAGGCAGAGGCAGGCCAGATTTCTGAGTTTGAGGCCGGCCTGGTCTACAAAGTGAGTTCCAGGATAGCCAGGGCTATACAGAGAAACCCTGTCTTGGAAAAAAAAAAGTACAATTTGCCAGCCGTAGTAACAAATGCGTGTAATTCCAGCATTTGTAAGGCTGAGGCAGGAGGATCACAGATTTGGGGTATATAGTGAAGCAGTCTGGAAGAATTGTAAGCAGACACACCGGGTCAGGTTTGTCTGAGCAGCTGGAAGTCTGCAATTGTCTGCTTTGGTACTGACAGTGTCCACTGCTGGTAGGTAAAGCCTTGACGTTCAGAGTTCAGATTAGTTATCAGTGTTTCTTGCTCCATGATGAATGCAGGGCCTTGTGGAAGTGGGTGTTTTTGCATTTAGTGCTGAAGATAGATCAGTGAACTCACATATACTGCATATATGTGAGGTATAGACTTTCCTGTAGGGCAAAACCCATATGTGCACAATAAAATAAAGCATTTTACAGAAAGAATTCTATCTTTATAAAAATTTTATAAATTTTATGTGCATTGGTGTTTTGCCTGTATGTGTGTCTGTGAAGGTGTCAGATCCCCTGGAATTGGAGCTATAGACAGTTGTTGTGAGCTGCCATGTGGGTACTGGGAATTGAACCCAGGTTCTCTGGAAGAGCAACCAGTACTCTTAACCATTGAGCCTCTAAAAGAATTCTTATTTTTCATATGTCTGCATAATAGACATCATTACTGTACCACATTAAAATCCATGGACATGGAGCAGGAGAGTCAGCTTATTGGTTAAGAACACTTGTTTGGGGGGCTGGAGAGATGGCTCAGTGGTTAAGAGCACTGACTGCTCTTCAGAAGGTCCCGAGTTCAAATCCCAGCAACCACATGGTGGCTTACAACCATCTGTAATGAGATCTGACTCCCTCTTCTGGAGTGTCTGAAGACAGCTACAGTGTACTCAGATATAATAAATAAATGAATCTTAAAAAAAAAAAAAAAAAAGAACACTTGTTTGGGGCTGGCAAGATGGTTCAGCGGGTGAGAGCACTGACTGCTCTTCTGAAGGTCCTGAGTTCAAATCCCAGCAACCATATAGTGGCTCACAACCATCCATAATGAGATCTGATGCCCTCTTCTGGTGCATCTGAAGACAGCCACAGTGTACTTATTTATAATAATAAATCTAAGGAAAAAAAAAAAGAACACTTGTTTTCCCTTGCAGGGAACCCAGCACCCACATGGTAGCTCACAACCATCCATAACTCCAGTTCCATGGGATCCAACAACCTCTTCTGACTTCTGCAGGCATCAGAAAAGACATAGGTACATAAACACATGTGCAGGCAAAATACTCATACACATAAAGACATCTTTTAAAAGTTTTTATAGCCAGGCGTGGTGGCACACACCTTTAATCCCAGCACTCAGGAGGCAGAGGCAGGCGGATTTCTGAGTTGGAGACCAGCCTGGTCTACAAAGTGAGTTCCGGGACAGCCACAGCTACACAGAGAAACCCTGTCTCGAAAAACCAAAAAAGAAAAAAGTTTTTATAAAGGAGCTCTGGACACTCAAAGCACCATCACACACACCTCTAGTGGGGGCACTCAGGCGTCAGAGGCAAATGGATCTCTGAGTTCCAGGCCAGTTTGGCTTACACTGTGAGTTCCAAGTAAGTTAAGGCTACACAGCTCTCATAATCAGTAGGCGTAGTGAGGACCTGGCCCTGCCCGGAAGTGCCCTTGACAGTTAAAGGTTGCTGCGGGGCAGGATGACTTTATGCCTTAGTGTCAGTCACCCCCACCCATGCTGAGGTCAGCAACCCTAATTGAATTCAGTGGGGCACAAAATAAGACCTGCAAGTGGAAGAGGGACTTTCTGACAGGAAGAGGGAGTTCAGCAATTGGGGGGAGAGAGAGAGAAGGAGATGATATGAACAAAGCTCATTATACGTATGCACGAAATTGTTAAATGTGTTAAAAAAACACCCTCAAAAGAAAATGCCCTTGATGCAGGATGAAGTCTTTAGGGTTTTCAGCAGTTTGAATGACAATAACCTCACCTATTTAAACACTTGGTTTCCAGTTGGTGGCGATGTTTGGAGAGGTCTAGAGGTGTGGCCTTCCTAGAGGAAGTAGGCCACTCTTTGGGGTTTAAAAGCCTCCTGCTATTCCCAGTGTTCTCTCCCTCTCCCTCCTGTCTCCTCCCTCCCTCCCTTCTGCATGATTGGGGAGTTCAGGAAGTGAGGTGTCAGCAAACTTTTCCAGCCACCATGCCCGCCTGCCACAATGGACTGTATCCCTTTAGAACCACACAAAGCATTGTGAATCTGGGCAACATCCTCAGGTTTTTATTGAATCTACTGTATTCAATTAAAATGATATGCATATGAGTATTTTCTTTCGTATATGTTTGTATGCCATGTATGCACCTGGTGCCTCTTGGAGGCCAGAATTACTGATGGTTCTGATGCATTAATTGGGTACTGGGAATCCAACCCAGGTCCTAGGCAAGAACAACAAGTCTTCCTTAGTGCTGAGCCATTTCTCTCCTCCCCCACTCCCACCCCCCAAGTTTTGACTTTCTGGTAGGATTGAATGTTTTAAAAAATTAAAAAAAAATGGGCCAGGAGTGGTGGCGCACTCCTTTAATCCCAGCACTCGGGAGGCAGGGGCAGGCAGATTTCTGAGTTCGAGGCTAGCCTGGTCTACAAAGTGAGTTCCAGGACAACCAGGGCTACACAGAGAAACCCTGTCTCGAAAAACCAAAAAAAAAAAAAAAAAAAAAAATGGGTTGTAGGTTAGTAGATCTTTAAGGATAATCTCAGATGCCATTTCCAAATAGGTCTTTATATTTGTTTATTTGGTATGTGTGTATGTTCATGTGTGCCACAGCATTCTCGTGTAATTCAGGGGACAACTTGGATGGGTGGGATCTCTTTTCACCATATGGGTCCCGAGAACCAAACTGGGTTGTTAGGCTTACAGGCAGGCACCTTCACACCCTGAGCCATCTTGCCGGCCTTATTTTCAGATATTCTTACTCAGTGAACCAAGCCTGATGATCTTTTTCAGTTTCCCTCCATTTGATTTCAGAGTCAGACACTCTTGATCTAATCCATATACATTTTTCTTTCGAGGTGGGAGGAGGGATCCAACAGGGGAACTGGCTTGGCCTCACCCAGTAAGTTAGCATTGACATCAAGCCCAGAATGCATACTTCTATTGCAACACGACCGACCGTGTTAGTACGATATCTGAGTGAGAGAGAGAGAGAGAAAGAGAGAGAGAAAAGAAGAAGGAGGAGGAGGAGGAGAAGACGAAAAAAGACGAAGGAAGAAGAAGGAAGAAGAAGAAGAAGAAGAAGAAGAAGAAGAAGAAGAAGAAGAAGAAGAAGAAGAAGAAGAAGAAGAAGAAGAAGAAGAAAGAAGGAGGAGGATGAAGGAAGGAGAGGAGGAGGAGGAGGAGGAGGAGGAGGAGGAGATTCCCTTGGGAGTGAACTTTAGAGTAGGGTAGTTAGAGAGAGGGTGGAAGCCAAAGATAAATGATCCTCTAAAACCTCTTCTCTTTTAACACAACCTAGATTTGATTCTTGGGGTTTTCTATGTTGACTTGAGAAACTGGTCTAAAAGGTCTCTGTGGTTGCTAAGAATTTCTAGAAAGAAAACCGGAAGCTCTTAAGCTGTTGGCGTCCTGTCACCAAGGAGACGGGACGATCCATTTTTCCGAAAGGGGTAGTGTAGACACTCTTCCCTCTCTCAGTAGTCTGCAGCGAGGTGCCCAAATCACTCTGAAGAACTGGCGGGCTTTAAGCTTTGGACGGAGGCTCCGCAGGTGGGCGCGCTCTGCTCCGGAGCCTGCCTTGCCGCGAGGTGCACCCCAGGGTCCCCGTGGTGCAGCCCGGAGCGCGCGCTCGCTCGGGGCTGGGGTCCTCAGACAGCGCAGAACTCTGTGGGCTTTGCAGCCGAGGTCTGATGCCGGAGGTCCCCGGGATGCCTGATCCGGCGAAATCCCGTAAAGACCTCACGCGATGGAAAAAGAAGAAGCAGCCCGTGCATCGCACGGTCAGCCAGATCTGCCCGCCGCCCCGACGGCCGCTGACGATGGTCGACATTCGCACAGGCATGGAGAACGAAAGGCTGGGGGTCGTGCGTGACTCCATGTTTCAGAACCCGCTTATCGTCAAGGTGAGCACCCGGGCGTGATCGTCCCCTCCGCGGGCACCGCCGCCGCCGATAGGTTCCAGCTGCTGAACTCTCGGGCCCCAGAGCCCAGGGTTTGGGCGCAGTGTAGGAAACTTGCTCTGGGTGAAACAAGGCCTGGACCCTCTGCACTCGTAGCCAGTCCAGGAACCTCAGTGTCCTCCAGTGGCACACGTTAGCGGGGTCTTTCTCCATTACTGGGAAAGACTATGGATAGGGCAATCTCTACGGAGCTCGATCTACCTACAGGTATGACAGACAGGTCTCAGGCACCCATCCATGCCCTTGCCACCCAAGACTCATCTTCCCCAGCACCTCTGGTCTACTATGCAGCAGGTGCTCTGGGACTGTCGCTGAAGTATCACATCACCATCCTAAGTGTGCTGGGGGTGTGGGATTCAAAGCCCTCTAGGAGGCGTGGCTGGCACTCGCGTGGGAGCAGCGTTTATAGACAGATCACTTTCCCTTTCAGTGCCGGTCCTCCGCACTTTTGTCTGTTTTCCTGTCTGGCTAAAAACTACACGTGCCTCTACGCGCCGGGAGACAGAAAAAGTAAAGTTGAAGTTTAGTGGAGCAAATTTATCTTGCGCCGCTAGAGGGCAGTGTGCTTCTAAAAATTGAGCTCGGTTTCCCAGGTTCCGCAGAGGAATGGGCAAGCTGATGGGTTCTCTGACTATAGGCAGACCTATATTGTTTGATCTTTCTGGGCTACTTAAAGCTCCTAGGAGGACAGAAGCTAGATACAGTGAACTCATGCAGCAGCATCCTTTAGCACTGTCCCCTCTGAGATGTTTCCACAGTGGAACAGGTTTTGTTTACTTCTTGGATTCCTGATCTTAGCAGGTACCTGGGACAGAGAGTTGGCATTCACTGCCTTAGGCCAAGGAGGAAATCAAGGTCTATCAATGCCTATCGTGTACTGATAATGTTCCAACAGTGCTTTTATCTGTCTGTCTATCTATCTATCTATCTATCTATCTATCTATCTATCTATCTCCCAAATGCTGCCCTCCACTTACCCTTGTCCTCCCTTGAAGAGTTCCTCCCTCTTCCCCGTCCCCTCTGAGAGGGCATCCCACCCCCCCGCCCCCATATCTCCCTGCCCTGGTGCATCAAGTCCAATATTGCTTTAATCAGGTGTCACTAGTGTGCAGCTCCTTATATGAGAGGAAGGGCATTATAGGGTCACTTCCACAATGAATTCTTGTGTAATGTTCACTCCAGGTGACACATATATATATGTATAACTGCATGCATATATATATATACCACGCGCATGTGTTATATATTGCTCACTATATGTTTAGTATTTGTATGTAAACGTATAAACTACAATGCGTGTAAATACAATATGTGAATACCGTTCCCCCTTCCCCTTTGCCTTCTCCCTGGTTAATCAAGGGCAGCATGTGGCCTGTAGGTGGCACTAACTTAACATCCTTCAGGAGGAATTCCATCCTTGTTTCTAGAGCTGGAGTTTAGGAATGATCGTGTTTTTAACAATATGGGTGATGATTGATCCACCAGTGGGGTTCTGTTTTCAGGCTGTCCTGGTCCCTGGTGGCCAATGGCAGGGGCCGTGTCCTGATGCTCTTTGGTGACAGGGCTTGGGACATTCTCATACAAGTGTCAGCAGGGGGCAGTCTTTTCCTCCAATTGTCCTTGGTGTTTGAAGCTCAGCTAACTGTTAGGATGATGATGATGTCCGCATTCAGTATTTACCCCTTCCTGTAAGATCTCTGTCAAAACTCAGCCTGTATAAAAGTTGCCAGAGAGAGAATGTGAAAAAGAAGCCAGCTTCTTCCTGTTGCCGATGCTCCTTATAAACCAGTGCATGGGGAAATGTCTGTAAGGCTTTGAGGCCAGGTTCTGATAGAGCTGGCTTAAAAGCCACGCCTAAAAGCTCAGCACAGCCTTCTCTATGTGAAAAAAAAATTGAATTCTGAAACACAGGGTAGGGGAGACTTAAAGAAAATGGAAATATTACAAGGTAGTTAGGGTTTTAGAACATTAAAATATATATATATAGTTCTGTCATTTTGGTGCAGTTCAATTTGTAGGTTCCTTTAAGGGGGTGCCAGTTTTGCTGGTCCCACTGTTGGGATGAATAGCTTCCTCATCGTGTGGGTGCTCTTAGCTCTGGGTCTCTTTGGGGGAATACTGGGAACTGAGGTATATTTTAGCCTTGTCTGTTCCTGGGCCTAAAGAAGTACATCTCTATGAGAGGAATCCAGCACCCTGGAAATATTGACTCTCCTCATGTATAGGTCCCATGATTGTTTCTTCTCCCTCCCCCTCCTCCTCCTCCTTCTCTTCCTTCCCTTCCTCCTTCCCTTCCTCCCCCCTCCTCCACCCCTTCTACCCCTCCTTCTCTTCCTCTTTCCCTTCCTCCCCTTCCTCCCTCTCCTCCTTCCTCTTCCTCCCCCTCCTTCTCCTCCTCCTCCTCTCCCTCCTCCTTCTCCTCCTCTTCTTCCTCCTCCTTCATTTCCTACTTCAAATGCAGAGACACTGGCTGAAGAAACCTAACCCTGGTATTTTCTACCCATGGAATTTACCAGAATGTATCTGCATCAGTTATTCAAAACCATGACTTCATGACGCCACGGCAACCAGAGGAAAAGGAGAAACCTCAGGTTTGCTAGCAGGTGTTTTATCTATAAACACTCAGCAGCTGGTCGCGTCCTGAAACCCAAGCCAACTGCTGATTTAATGGCAATTAATTGAGTCAAGATGGTGTTTTATGCAACCACAAAAAATAATGTAAATAGTTTCCATTGGCAAGGGCTTCTCCATTGTCATGTGCTGTGCACCCAGCCAGCTTTCCTTCCGCGTAACTCTCTGGGAAGCCTAAAATTAAATTGAGAAAGAACCCAGCTTCACCCGCTCGCTTCTCATTTCCCTAGAATCCAGAGACTCAACATAGAATCCTGCCACAATAGCCTTCGAGGCTCCCTCACAAAACCTGTCAGAGCATACCCTTCCCGCCGCAGCAACTTGGCTGATATCCTGTCAATACAATTACGGGGAGAGACGGCACAGTTTGCTCCACTGACAGCTTTGAGTCTTCTGTCGCCCCAGAGAGGCAGGCTGCAGTACAGGGGTGGGATTGACTGAATCCAGCACCCTCGGAACGTACAAATGATCAGGGCACCTGATTTTTTTCATAATTTATTACCAACTTTGGTTTTTTGTTCCTGTGGGGGTTTATGTCACAAATAAGAAGATAGTACATTTGTAAAATAAAGTCATAGAATCAAGCATTTGAGGCTAGTAGGAAGTTTGCTGACATCAAATGTATCTCCTTTTGGGTGGTTTAGGTAGGCCTTCAGCCAGGGCAAGGCACTCATCCTGGGGTGCTCATATGTCCTGGTATCTGACCTCCTGACTTACAACCTCATGCTATTTTGACCACAAGCCATTACTAATTAATCAAGGGCCACCCAGGTTTGTGACATCCCGTATAACAGGCAGTAGGAAGTGTTCACAAAAGAATCAGATACCAGCATCATCTCAGTCAGCATCCCTGCAGAAGTGATCAATACTTTCTTAGGACTTGACAAGAGTCAAGAACTAACTTCTTAAATGTTTATTAGATGCCTAGGGCCATCCTAAGCTGGGGTGGGGTCCATAGAAACAAGTTCAAAATTCAGCCCCTGCCCACAGGGACTTTACTTAGGGTTTAGCTGGAGAGATGCGATACTCACATAGATATGAAGGCTCACATAGAATCATACATACAGGCATAGAGGCACACAGAGATATGAACAGGGACACACGTGACAAAAACACAGGCACACATACAAAATAAGTCAGGCAATGTTACAGGTCACCTCCTCTAAGCTTTCCAGTGAACTACAAAGCCTAGAACATTCTGTTTTGGGGAGAGGGAGCCTGAGGTCGGTCCATGTCACGGGTGAGGAGAGGGCTGGAGAAGCCAGTCCTCTGTGGAAAGCTGTTCCACCCTTGTGGAGATTCTGAGCATTAGGGACTGTTCACTTCAACTCAAGTTCTAGTTCATAAGACTCAGGGCCGCGCTGAGTTATCATTACCAGCACGGGGAAGTGTTTATCCAGAGCAAGTGTGTTCAAATTGGATGCTCTACAAAGCCAGGCAGGCGCACCATTCCCACTAATAGCCTAACGCCTCTAATAAATATTAATGCTGGCAGGCATAAGCGTAGAGACAGAGATGGGCATTAAGAAGGCAGGCCGTCCAAAGCCGGTTGCACAAAGATACCCATGTTTTCATTACATGGTGGGAAAAGACTGTGTGTGGTTTGTCTGCCAAAGAGAATATGGCTGTGGTCGCTCGGGTCCTTTACATTCAATTACAGTGTAATAGGAGGAAATGAAATGTTAGAGACGAATTAAAAACTATCCTTGTGGTACAGCCTGGGCGGGGTGCACTGCTGTGGGTTTATCCATCCTTGTTTTCTCAGTTTCTCCCTCTTCCCAATCCTCCCCCTTCTTACCCTCTCCTCCTCCCCTCTCCTCCTCTCCCTCCCGTTCCCTCCTCCCCCTCCTCCTTCCACTCCCTCCTTTCCCTCTTCCCTCCTCATCCTTATCTTCTCTTTCCCTCCTCCCTCTCCCAACTTCTCATTCTTTTATTCTCTAACTGCATGTGTATTTACATGTGTGCACACCTGTGTTCATGTTTGTGTGTGTATGTGTAGAGGCCAGAGGTCAACTTCAGGTGTTTGTTTCTCAGAAGCCATCCACCTTGGGTTTTATTTATTTATATGTAAGTACACTGTAGCTGGTAGCTGTCTTCAGACCCACCAGAAGAGGGCATCGGATCTCATTACGGATGGTTGTGAGCCACCATGCGGTTGCTGGGATTTGAACTCAGGATCTTAACTACTGAGCCACCTCTCCAGCCCCCCATCTTGTTTTTTTGAGACAGGATTTTACTAGCCTAGACCTCATCAAGCAGGCTAAGCTGGCTGGCCAGGAAGCTCCAGAGAGTCACTGTCTCCACCACCCAAGAGCCGGGATTACAATCTCCAGCAACCTTGTGGGATCTCCAGCCACCTTGTTTTTTAAAAAGCATGGCTGTCCCCTTTCTTGTTTTAAATAAAAGCTTCCTTCTGGCTGGCTGATGGCCAGTCTCATCCCTCAGGGACTGGCAAATGAGGCACAGATCAAATTGCACAGCCCAGGCCTCTGGCCATTCCTGCGAGAATTGCCGCCTCCCCCTGGCTCCTCACAGCCCTGGCCTTGCTGCACAACCATCTTCCTGCTTTGTCTCTTAGCAGAAGGAGGTGCAAGAATGAAGAGGAGACCTCAGAACGGGGCTCTTCCTACGGAACCCAGCCACCCTGTGATCATGTGACCCTCAGAACATGGCTGGGGCTCAAAGGGAGAGCTCTGAGACGTCTGTGGACCAGTTAGCAGTCACTCCGTAATGCTGTTGGGAACGTTCTGGACTCAAGTAACTCAGGCTCTTTTGGCTTTGTTTATTTATGTGGTGATCAGAGGACACCCTTCAGGACTCAGTTCTCTCTTTCTCCTGTGTGGGTTCCAGGGACAGAACTCAAGTTATCATGTTTGCACGGGAAGTGGGACTGATCTCAGGCCTTAAAACCTGTTTTCTATCACAGTGGTTTTCAAAGCATTCAGGGGTTTCCAGAAGCTTTGCAGGTCTTATCAAAGGACTGACTTTGTTGTTTTGTTTTGTTTTGTTTTGTTTTGTTTTGTTTGTTTGTTTGTTTGTTTGTTTCGAGACAGGGTTTCTCTGTGTAGTCTTGACTGTCTTGGAACTCACTCTGTTGAACTCAGAAATCCATCTGCCTCTGCCTCCCAAGTTCTGGGATTAAAGGTGTGTGCTACCACTGCCCGGCTGATTCTGTTTTTAAAATGTATCTAGACTGGGGGTAGAGTTGTCCCTAGTGTGTGTGAATTCCCAACTCCATCTCCAGTCCCATAAAACACGCAGACACCAGTCATTCACTTGAAGCATCCTTATTATAAAGCTTAAGAAGAAGACAAGCATCATTAAGTGCATCCTGCATGGGATGCTAATATGGGCTCCGTCATATGTTAAGTGTGCTTTTTGGTCTCAGTCTGGACTGTTGGAGCTCCATTCCTGTTTGGGATACTTTTAAATGTGTCTCACCTAAGGAAGACTGGACCTTTGCCAATCTGAGGTTTTCCATTCTTGCCACAGAGCTTTGTCCTAGCCTTTGAGACTTGGAGCTGTTAAACCCAGCGATGAGCCTGCTGGATTCTTCTTCCTCCCTAGCAACCTGCAGGATGGGTGGGCAAAACCAAGGGGAGCACGACACTTAGAATGTGCAGCCTTGGAGCTGAAGGGGTCTGCAACCCTAGAAGAGGAACAACCATATGAACTAACCAGAACCCCCAGAACTCGTGTCTCTAGCTCCATATGTAGCAGAAGATGGCCTAGTCGGCCATCATTGGGAGGAGAGGCCCCTTGGTACTGCAATCTTTATATGCCCCAATACAGGGGAACGCCAGGGCCAAGAAGTGGGAGTGGGTGGGCAGGGGAGCAGGAAGGGGGGAGGGGGGAGAGGACTTTCGGGATAGCATTTGAAATGTAAATTAAGAAAATATCTAATAAAAAAATTGAAAAAAAAAAAAAGAATGTGCAGCCTCTGGCGGGTTTTAGCAAATATAGTATCTGTGATCAATCTCTCACTGTCTGCTGCAAACAAACAAACATCAAGGAAGCTAACCTCCCAAGCATCTGTCAGTCACAGTTCAACTTTACATGCAAATGCCCCCTGGTTCCTCTTTAAAGTTCTTCCATCTGCGCAAATGAAGCCTATTTGGACAATTCCAGCTTGGCTGGGCAGATATGAAACTTCAGCTCTCTCATGGAGGGAAAGGCCAGCAGAATGGCTCTGCAACCAACAAACCCCAGCCAGTGACTTCTGCCACCCCTGGTGGGTGGCGGTGGGGCTCACCTCTGAGGCTCAGTTTCTTCCTTCGCTGAGGAGACCAGAGTTGGTACCTGGTCATGGGAGAGTCATGAGGGTCAGCAGGCTGTGGCTAGCCATGGGTGTCCCTAGAGGGCACATTACAAGCAAATGCTTGGTTTTCTGACCACAAACACATTCCTTAAGGTAACCCTTGTGTTCTTAGCTGTTGATGTTAGGTAAATGCTAAAGGCTGGAAAGATGGCTCAGCAGTTCAGAGGACATACCAGGAGCTCATAGAGGACCAAGGTTCGGTTCCCAGTACCCATATCAGATGGCTCTGGGGGACCTGACTGGCTCTTCTAATCTCAGGCACCTGCATACATGTGGTGCGTATATGCTCACACCCATATATATATATATTTTACTCTAAAAATAACATTGAGTCTGCTGAGTCTAAGTACAGGGAGCTTACAGTGAGACATGTTTACCAAGTGCTTAGGCTTGTGTCACTGTGCACTGTGATTGACACTGTTACTCAATCCATCTGTCACCCTACCACCCTAGAGCTGACAGTACACCCTGCTTAGGCCTGATGACAGCTATTACTGGGACTTATCTTTCCCATGTGTCCAGGTTCTAATGAAGACTGAAACACAGAAACCATGAAGTTGGCATTGATGGTACTCAACTGAGGCCAGTTGCATTCAGCGACATGCGCTTTGGAGATCAACAGACTCCAGGGCACGCACTTCTGGAGCCTTTTTTTTTTGTTTAGTGAAACTGAGGAGTAGGTGGGGCTGGTCCCCGATTACTGGACAGACATCATGGATGCTATTTGGTTTGTCAAAATGTAAAACCAGACCCTCCCACCTGCAGCAAGGAATCAGTCTCCAAAAGTCACTTAGAGGCTAAGAAAGCTTGAAGTAGAAGCCATAAGCAAAAGGCTGGCTTGTTCATAGCTTACCATAGCCTCTTGAAAACCCCAATGTAAACTCACAGAAACTCTCTTTAATCTATTTTCTTCCCCTTAGAGATGCGTTTGTCTGAAGCTTGTCTGCCTCAATTCCTGCCCACCTTGCAATTTAAGAAAAACAATTTTTTTTCAGCCATCTTACAGGTGGCTCAATAACTCTCATTAAGTAAACTAATTAGCAGAGAGACTGGTTTGTTGAGCAATCACTCACTGATCGGGGCATGATCTTCACATCTCTGCCTTACCAACTCCCAGGATCCTATCTTGCTCTGCACAAAATAAGTTAAGACTTGAAACACAGAATTGATGCAGTGTAGAAAAAAACTGAGCTCACGGTGGGCGGGCGCCACACAGCAGAGGCAGCAGGTTCACTGTGGCTCTAAATACCACATTTCGGGGAAGCAGGAATGAACGCTAGAAGGAAAACAGCTGTAATGGCCTACCCAGTAATCTGAAGGCACATCGGGGTGGGGGTGTCAAGAAACAGACACGGGTCAGTGAGCCCAAAGGTCAGCACGGACAACGCCCAGAAGGGGGATGGGTCTGTCAAAAGGATTGCAGAAAATACGTGATGACCCGAAAAGAGGGAGTGTTGATCTTTTATAGGAACCAAACAATACATATCCAGGAGGCCAGCGAACCCTGGAGCCTGCGAGCCCCGTTCCTTTGTGCTGGCCAGCAGCTTTTGTGTCTTGTCTAAGAGATTCAAAGCGTACCCTAAGAAGCTCTTTGATTTCAAGGTGTGGATGGCCACACTGCTGCCAGGTGGCTGGTCATTTGTATGTGACAGTAGAACATTCAAACTGGACTACTGCTCCAGAAAATGTACCAGTTGGCAGATGCTGGGATGTCACAGCCTATCCCAAAGTTGGGATGCCCAGAGAGTGTGGAGAGAGACTGGATCATTCACTCGGTCTCTGCCAGTGGCTGTATGGATCCCTCTCTGTGGACCAGAGTGAATTAGGCCATGTCACCACCTTAAGGGGCCATTGTTTGAAATCTGTCAAATTGTGTTTCTATTTTCCCTCCATCTCCCAGCAGATCTTTTAAGAACACAGATGCTGAGGGCTGGGGTGGAGCTCAGTGTTTGAATACTTGCTTAGCTTGTGAGACCTTGGTTCTACTGCTAGTCCTGCAAAAATAAACAAAACCAAACAGCAACAGAGGTTCATTTTTGTGTTGGCTTGACTTGGTGTGGTAGGCATTTGAAATTGCTAATTAATTCATCAGTCAGTGAGCAGAGTGAAGACATGACTGGAAACACAAGGGTTAAAATTGTGTCTGGAGAGCTGATGGTCTTTACTGAGGAATCCCCAGTCTTTAAAGATTGGAACTAAGTTATTGAGGGTGGAGGGAAAGGAGAGGGAGGCCAAGGCACCATATCCAGGTGCTGAGGCAGGAGCAGAAAGGACTGAACACAGCTGGGCTGGGGTTGTCAGACAGGACAGGGGTGTACCTGGGGAGAGTCCGGTCTGGACAAAGATAGCTAGAGTTGTGCAGGTGAAGTAAGCAAGTTGTGCAGCAAGAAGGATGGAGCCTCCACTCTGAGTCCATGAGCGCTATTAAAGAGGCGGTAGGACACAGCACATTAATTCACCCACTGCTTTAGCCAACATTTTCTTTCCAAGCATGCCTTGTACGGCTGGGTACAGGATCTTGGCATTGCCCTCACGGAGCTCACAGCCATAGGCAGAAGGCAGACAAGAAGCAACAGCAGAGGCTTAGAAGATACAGTGGGGGAGGACAGGATGTGGGGGTCTCTGTTCAGGGCTTCAGGCAGCAGGAAGGGAAGGCAAGGTCTTGCAGGAAGATTAGGTGTGTGTGCTGGGACCAGGAGAAGTAAGAACAGAAGGGGATTCTGAAGGCAGATTTGGGATCCCTGTTACTTTTCTTTTCTTTTGGGTTTCATGGAGTCAAGACTGGGCTTGAACTCACCATGTAGTCAAGGATGACTTTGAATGCCTGATTCTCTGGCCCCCACTTCCTGAGTGCCGGATTGCAGGCATGTGCTGCAGAGCTCCATTTTATTTGGGTGAGGACTCAACTCAGAGTGTCGTGTGTGCCAGGCAAGCACTCTCCAGACAGAGCCACACCGACAGAATGCAAAATGACAGATAGTTTCGCAAGTCATGTTCAGTAGCTCGCTCGGGAGAGGCCCTGTGCTAGTGAGTGGGGCTGAAGCGGGTGCTTCATTAGTAACCACACAGGGTAAGTCAGTTTTGACTGGAGGAGAAAAGTGTTTCAGGAGAGGGGATCGTATGTGTAGTGGGGGGGGGGTGGAGGGTGCATGGGACAGTTACACCAGGGAGTCCTTTGTTCTTCTCCTGGCTAGGTGGTGTCACACTTCCTCTGATTTGGCTGTGCCTGTCCCTGGGACCACAGTGATGAGCAAGCTCAGGTCACCTTGTAAATCACTCACTGTCCGTCGGTCTCGTTTTTTTGCACTGAATTCCTCTCCCCCCTGGCAGTCTCCCTGAGCCCACACTCACTTTGCCTGCTCAGCATTTGCCAAATATTATAATGTTATACCAAATGTCTGTCCTTAGCTGTCTGTCCATCAGTGGCACCTCCTAGGACGAGATAGCCATTGTCTCTGCACCAGACAACCCATGAAGCCCTGGAGAACAAACAGTAAGCCCAGAGTTCTTCAGGACAAGGGTAATGAGGGACCTGCTACCAGGGGCTAGACCCACTTTTAAGACTGACCTTTGAGAAGACTGGGTATCTGCGTTGTGTTTGGGGGCTCAGGAGAGGAGATCCTTTGAGGCCAAGTAAGAAAGAGGTTTTGTGAAAGCAGATTCAGGGATAATCTGGAGCCCTGGAGCAGAAGGAGGACAGGGTGGCCACCACTAGCTTCTGGGGACAGAAAGGATTAAGGCAAGGCTATGCAGGAAGCTCAGGCCTGGAAAGACTCATAGATCCCAAAGCTAAGGAATAAAGGATGCCGAATCTAAAGGCCCCAGAGCCAGGCCCAGAAAGCAACAACTTGTGCCTGGCACCTGCACTGAAGGGACTGGCCAACTGGTGACAGACAGGGACACGCACACTTGCAGGTCACTGTGCGCCTGCTGAGGTGGGTGTGTCGATCGAATTCTGTTATCTCTTTAGGTTTTCTGTGGGGCTCTGAATGGTGGCGGGACACTGCCACACTGATGGCCTACAGTCACAGTCACAGTCTTCCATTCGTTCCCCTTGCGCAAGTTCAGCAAGTCCGAGTCTGAGACATTCTGAATGTCTCCAGCAATTTGAGAGAACCTTCTGGAGAAGTTCTGAGGGTCCCTTTGGGCTGAGCGCTCTGGTTGCTTCCAAAGCTTTATAAACTGTCACTGAAGATTTTTTGCCTGCTCTGGAGGTACCCAGTGGGCATGAATTCAAGGCTTAAGTAAATCTTTTAAGAACTCTTCTAACAAAAGGAAAGCAGGCATCTTCCCCATGTTCCTGAGCTTCCTTCAGCAGCCCTTGGGGCAGGGTGCTCCTGGTTTGGCTTTTTCTAGAGTGGGAGTTCTCAGAAGAGGCTGAGCCCAGAGCCTTGAGCTCTTGGCTAGAGACCACTGGATCTGGTACCAGCAGTACTGGATCTGGTACCAGCAGTACTGGTGGTAGAATACTCCATGCTGAGCCAAACTGGCTCTTTTGACGCATCATGTCCCTTGTGCCTTTGCAACAATCATAAATGTGGCAGTCTTACGGTTCTCATTTACAGACAGGAAGCTGAGGCTTACAGAATTCACACAACTTGCTTAAAGTCAGAGGAGCCAGGCTTCAAGCCAAAGTGGGGACTCTGGAGCACCGGCCTACAACCAATGTATAAACCAAGTCAGAGGAAACTAGGGACAGCAGTGGCTGCCACTTGTCAAGAGCCTCTCAAGTGTCAAGCCCGCCCTCCCTCCCTCCCTCCCTCCCTCCCTCCCTCCCTCCCTCCCTCTGTCCCTCCCTCCCCCTCTCTCTTCCATCCTTTCCTGCCATGCTTATTAAGGCTTTGAGGGTATCATCAAGGCCTGTTGACCTGATGCAGTGGGTTAAGTCACTGCCATCAAACCTGAAGGCCCAACTTTGATCCCTAGGTGCCAGAGGGAAAGAAAGAACTGATTTCCTCAAGTTATCTCTGATTGTCTCATGAATGCACGAGAGCGCACGAGAGAGCGCGCGCGCGCGCGCGCGCGCGCGCGCACACACACACACACACATTGCCATCAAAGGTACAGTACCAGCACAGCCCTGACATCTCTTGCCTGGGTGACTGCACCAAACTCTGGCCTTCCCTCCTCGTTTTTTAAAAAAGGATTTATTTATTTATTTATTTATTTATTATGCACTGTTCTGCCTGCATGTCCTCCTGCACTCTAGAAGAGGGTGCCAGACCTCATTATAGATGGTTATAAGCTACTATGTGGTTGCTGGGAATTGAACTCGGGACTTTTGGAGGAGCCAACAATGCTCTTAACTGTTGAGCCATCTCTCCAGTCCACCCTCCTTCTTTATACACGCTGGGACAGAGCTCAGGGTGTCCCATGCTAAGTAAGCGCCCCACATTGAGCTGTACACACCCACCCCTCAGTACCTTACCTTTCATATCCTTCATCTTAGCTCTGGGAGGTCCATTTAAGAAAGGCTAACAGCCCCAAGGTCACATAGAGGACAAACGTGGCATTTGTGAGTTTGCTGCTTGTCAGGCCCTGTGTGTCACTGCCTGGTACCTAAGGAGATGCCTTCGTCCTGATGGGACAGGAGGGTGCAGCAGATCCCCATCGAGGGCTGGATCTGTCTACAGAGTGGCTTCCCCCCCCCCCGCGGCCCCCCCCCCCCCCGAGACAGGGTTTCTCTGTATAGCCCTGGCTGTCCTGGAACTCACTTACTCAGAAATCCACCTGCCTCTGCCTCCTGAGTCCCGAGTGCTCGGATCAAAGGCATGCGCTGCCACGCCCGGCTGAGTGGCCTCTTTTTATGGAGGAGGAGCCGAAAGTTCTCAGAAGGGTCTGAGCTGGCTGGGCAGTTCTAGCACATGAATACTGTAGAAGCCACTGCATAGATAGGGACGCAGCTGTGGAGCTGAGATGTGGCATAAACACAAGAGTTAGGAAGAAGAAGAAGGTCTGTACCCTGGGGTGGTCCAGAAGGGACTAACAGGATGCCTGAGAAGAAGAGGAAGCTCACTTCCCATAGGAAATATGGAAACGAGGAGAAGCTGGGTTTCATGAGCATGGACACCTGGGAAGGAGAAGACAGTCACCTGGGTAAAGGACACTGGGGTCGGGTTGGGGCCACCTTAACAGTCTGCGCTAGCAGTGAGTAACACCACTTATATTTTAAGAGGAAACTCAGCATCACTAAAACCCAGCATGGCTTTTGCTTTCCCACGGAAGCCCGGACCTGGGGGTGTATCTGCTGAGCTAGAGCTGGGATGTCTCTAGCAACAGCTCTATCTAGGCCGCCGCCAGGGATAGCCTCATCCTTTCAAAGGAAAGATGCCCTGCTTCTCCTCTCCCACACAGGGTCCCTTCTCTCTATCTCCCTAATCAGAGAAAGCAAATTGTTATCAGATTAGTCCCAGCAATGAAAAGCGGGCGCTGGCCCTCTCGGTTAGTTTCCATTTAGATAGACTGGGCCGGGCCACACAATAGGCATCAAAGCATGTCTCTGGGCAGCGGGAGGGATTAATTTCTTTAACCAACAGGCCTGATCTGGCCTAACTCATTACCCTGCCTTGTCAGTGTGGATGTTCGATGCGATTGAAGATTATACCATTTAGGCCTCTCCCTTGTCTTCTGCGCAAACTGGGGCTATTGAATTGCACATTCTTTCGAAGCTCCCCCCGTCAATACTCGGGCAGCCTGAGGTTCTAATTCTGCTTCATTTAAACTTCATCAACTTTTCCAATCAAGTGGAAGGATCCGAAATAGGTTCTGTACGCGGAAAGGCACGATCCCTTTGTCAGATAAATTTATTCCGGCTTCTCCCCTCCCTGGCTCTCTTTCTCTTTCCAGTCTCCCCAATCCTTCTCAGCATTGCCCCCCTCCCCTTATCCCCAGGATGAAAATGAGATTACAGTATTTAAATGACTATGGTAATCAACCTGGGGACCCTGAGCTGAGATTGAGGTTAATTTTTCTTAGCAGAACAAAGAAGCCTGATGCCTTAGGGGACTCGGAGGTACAATCTGGGGTTCTTGCTTGTGGGTTTTTTCCCTCTGAAATTGCAGTTTTAGGAGTCTTTTCTTGTTACTAACTAGACACCGAATATGAATTTTTTTTAAGGCCACAGCCCCTAAGAGAACAGAAATGTAATCTGGGGGTGATAAACAGATAACAGCCTTCAATCAACAATTTTAATAGGGGGGAAAGCCACTGCCAGGAGCACAAATCCAAAGAGAGGGTGATCCTTTACCTTGTTTGTTTTTAAATACACTCAGAATAACGCCCCCCCCAACTGATAATTACAGCCACCCTGAGCACCTGTAAACTTTTGAATGAAGAAGAGCCTTGTCACTTGGGTGGTCTTCTTCCTGGCAGCTTTTATTGCTGTAAAAGTTGAGATTTTGTCATGTTTTGGCTCATTAGAAGCAGGGTCATTATACCATTGAAAAGTCTACATGAAAGTGGCTTGTTCAGTTGCTACCTGGAACGTTCAAGCCGGCCAGTCATTCTGTCAAGGGCCCCTCCTCCCCTCAGCTTCTAAAGCAGCATCAGAATCTCTATGTTTCTCTGTCTCTCCTTGCTACCTTGTCACGGCTGTTTTACATACTTGCCAGCCAGTGTTAGCTTTTATTTGTGTCAGGAGAAAGGATTGTGACAAGTTCTGTATACAATGTTCATTTGGTAAGGCAGATTCTTCATAGACCTTTTGAGTTGGGAAATGAAACTGTCTTTCAGTGCAATGAGTTACAGCCTTTCTGGACAGACTCACTAAGAGGGAGGATCACTGAACTTTATCTCCTGGAACAGCCCTGAAAAGTCTTAATGGGTTTTTGTAAAAAAGTAGGATTTGGTTCCAATGCAAGCCTAGGGGGGGGCGGGGGGGCGGGGAGCCATACTGGCTTCACATGGGAACTGTCTGAAATACACCTCCCCTCAGCTCCCTAAAAAAAAGGCTGGAACAAATTGTGGCCCTTCTGTATTGGAGTGACTTCCTCTCAGGCCCTTTAAACTGTGGTTGAGTTCCTGACAGTCATCTACATTTGCAAAGCAAAATATTTAATAACTACCATCTTCTCTACAACTGTTTGTTCAAGTGGCGCCCCTCATCTCCACTCTACCCCCACCCCTAACCTTCTGGCTCTCCATTCCTGTTTGCCAAAAAAGAAAAAAGAAATAAAACAAAATAACAAAACAAAACAAAAATCCTAACCCTTTGTGCTACCAAATTCACAGGGGGCAGTGGTTTATGGTGACATTTTTCTTTCTTAAAGTAAATATTGACTCACCATGGGGAAATTAAAACTCCATTAGGCATCGCTACAACTGTACGGAGAGTTGCGTTAGAACAGTCAGGCTGCTATTAATTGGTTTCTTCTTCGGGAATAATTCCAGGAAGGCAGAGGGAAAGGGGGAACGGGAGATGGATGAGACCCATAATTTCTTCAGATGACACCATCTAAGTCAGCAAAGGTGATCATTACATAGTTATTAATCTAAATAGAAACAAGATGCTGGCTAAGAATGAGGAAATTCAACGATATAAAAAGCTCACTGCAGAGTTATCTTCAGCTGTGGAGAGTACTTTGGAGAATAGAATTTGGATGGGCTAGCCTCACCCAGGGCTGGGCTTTTCAGAAGTGGCATTTCTGAGTATCAGCTGCGCCTCACTTCACCCTCAGTGCTGCAAGGAAGGGGACAAGGTCGCGCTCGTGGAGGCTGGGTGTTGACGGTGGGACTCTTTGTCCATCTCTCCAAGGAGATAGGTTCTCTTGTTGAAGCTGGAGCCTCTTTCTGCCGGTCTAGCTATCCAGCTGGCCTCCTAGTGCAGCTAACTTCCAGGTGGCTGCCACGCCTGCTTGGCTTCTGCATGGGTGCTGTGGGCCCAGCCTCAGTCCTCCTGTTTGTGTGGTGCACCATCTCACCAACTGTGGTCGTCGCTCCCTTTACAGTAGTACCTCTCTGTGTTTGAGCCAGTTATCCTACGACACTCCCAAGAATAAACCCAGAGAAGTCAAAGTCAGCATCTGCTGCAGAGATGCTGTACACCCATTTCCAGCCCATGTATGGCATCAGCCTGGGTGCCCATCAGCAAATGCATAGAAGAAAATGTGGTACATACACACCATGGAGTACTCCTCAGCTGACGGATGAATGAGGTCATGTTGGTGGCAGGAAAATGGATGAACTGCAAGTCATTGTGACGGGCGCATGGGAAGACATATGTCACCTGATTTCACATGGGGCAAAGAATAAATACAAATATTTTAAAAATAAAGGTTAGGAGGGCCTGTTTGAGAAGAGAAAGGGAAGCAGTGGGCAGGGGAGGGGCAGGGAAGAGCAAGGGAGGCAGATGTGATCACTGCAAAACCTCATAAAAAAGCCGGGCGTGGTGGCGCACGCCTTTGATCCCAGCACTCGGGAGGCAGAGGCAGGCGGATTTCTGAGTTCGAGGCCAGCCTGGTCTACAAAGTGAGTTCCAGGACAGCCAGGGCTACACAGAGAAACCCTGTCTCCAAACAAACAAACAAACAAAAAACCCTCATAAAAAACAAGTGACTTAAGGAGACATTTAGCTGGTTGGGTGGCACACATCTTTGGTCCCAGCATTCATGAGTCAGAGGCAAGCAGATCTCTTTGAATTCTAGGTGCCCTGGGTTGCTTACAGAGTTCCAGACTACAGACTAGCTGGGCAACACAGTTAGACCCCGTCTTTTTTTTTTTTTTTAAGAATTTAGGAGCTGGAGAGATGGTTCAGTGGTTAAGAACAGGTGCTGTTCTTGTAGATGACCTAGTTGGGTTTCCTGCGGGTACATGACAGTTTATAAAGATCTGTAAGTCCAGCTTATCTGGTGCCCTTTCCTGGCCACCGTGAGCACTTCATGCATGTGGTACACAGACATCCATGCAGGGACATACATATACAAATAAATAAGCCTTTAGGCAAAAAGAACACGCATTAGTTGTTTCAAAGTTTAAGAGAGAGTTCTGTCATGGGCTCTCCTCTGTTTTGTTCACAGGACATTCTCTCAGGCACGTTGGGTTAGGCCACACCCTAAAGCAGCGAGAGCTCAGACTTCAGCATACAAGCCTCAGAGCGCACTCTGTTCATTCCTGAACTGCAAAGGAAAGGTGGGACACTGTGGCTGTCTCTGGTAGCAAGGCTCCTTCCAGACACACTCAAGGCTACAAGCACCTGTCTCCTCTGTCCTCATATGCATCTCCTGCCAGGGAGGCTGTGCTGGTGGCTTGTCACCTCCACTTATTTACTTAGACATGGTCCCATGTCCCTCAGATTGGCTTTGAACCCTCTATGTAGCAGGGAGACCTTAAACTTCTCATCCTCCTGCCTCTGCCTCCTGAGATTACAGGCATGTGCCACCATTCCTAGCTTTCCTGGGTGCTGGGAATGCAATCCAAGCTTAGTGCATGTTTGCCAAACACTCTGGAAGCTGAGCTGCACCCCCAGACCTTCCATATATTTTAAAGAATATCAGGGGCTGGAGAGATGGCTCATTATTTAACAACACTGGCTGTTCTTCCAAAGACCTGAGTTTAATTCCCAGCATCCATGTGACAGCTCACGACTGTTCGTAATTCCAGTTCCAGGGGATCTGAAACCCTCACACACAGACATACATGCAGGCAGAACAACAATGTAATAATAAAATAAAAATAAATAAATTATTAAATAATATTTAAGTTAATTGTAATACTTACATTGTATACAATATAAACACTAAGTAGATAGTTGTTTAAGGAGTACTGATAAGAAAAACATGTCTATGCATGCTCACGACAGGCCATGATATTTTCTATCATCTAGCGGTTAAATCTGTGGCTACAGAACCCTTGGATAGAAGAGGTAGAGTCCATTCCCTCCACAGCACTCCCCTGTTGCAGAACTTTAAACCTTGACACCACTGTCACCCAGGATGGGCACCCAGCTGTCATGAGCTAGTCACCCGTTAGTGGCCAGACTGCTGTCCCTGCCTGATGTGGCTTCTCTACCCGCCGCTGTGCCCTCTGGGGCTCACGGTATGGCTCTTCAGGCATCCCGTGAAAGCCATGTTGTCTCTCCCTGCAGTCTCTCGGCGGTGCCCTGCTCTCCGTTGTATTGGGCACCCTGACACGGGCAGCTGTGATGTTCTGACCTGCATTTCTCTCATTGCTCCTCCCATCACATTAAAAGTCTGCTTTGGGTCATACCTTGTGGGCAGAAGCCGTGTCCTCTTGATTTTTGCACCCCCTATGCCCACAGCGATTGGCATAAAGTAGGTGCTCAATAAATGCAGAATGAGTGAATAAACAGATGGCTTAATGAGTACCTGGGAGACTGTTTCCTAGTAGACAGTAGCCTTGGCATTCCTACAAATGTCTAGGTTTATTTTCAACCCAGACTTAAGGTCCTTTTGTTTTAAGACTTAAAGAAAGGTTCTCTGTGAAGGAAGGCACAGTCAGCTTTACACACAGGTGGGTGGAAGCATTTGCATTTGGGCTCGCCGAGACGTGTAGTTCTGTGCTGTTTACACACAGTCCACATCAATAGTACCATGCTCTCCTGCCTTTTGGCGTCCGGTAGCAGTGGAAGTGCTTACAGGCCGGGGGCCCTCTGTGCTGGTTGAGCATTTAACGAGGAAATCCAAACAAGGACTTTGAAACCATGGTCAGGGCCCCTCATCAGACCCCTGCTCTGCCTAAACAGTCCCGGACACAAAAGGAATATCAAGAGGCACAGCCAGTCTCAAGTAGAGTGGGGTCTTTAGTAACAGGATGCTGAGCTGTTTGATAAAGCCCAATATTGAGTGTTAATCAGACTTGAATGCCCAGAGAAAGCACAGCGTTTGAAGGTGCTCAACTTGGACTGGGAGGAGCCCTGGGTTCTGTCGCCTAGCAGGTGGAATCTTGGGCTGTCATGCTCTGTCACTGTGCTGAGAAGCTGAAGGGGTAATCCTGGAAACAGCAGGTGGGACGGCCACCAGTGCAGGATTTTTCAATCCCATTAATTAAACCGATCCTCCTCCGTCTGCCCTCGAAGGCTCGAGAGACTGTGAGTGGGCTAATGACAGTGTCTCTGCCATTGATCCACTTATCTATTCACCTAATGTCATTGCTTCCGTTTGGGTGTCCTGATAGAAAAACATTTGCTAGAAGCCTGCTCCCCTTCACTACGGCTCTGCACAGTACAAGCCACACAGTGTGCTGATCACTAGCGACCCAAGTTTGACAACTGTTGTCAATAACAACAGTTGTGAGGGTTCTAGAAAAGCCCTCGTTCATGTTGAACTGAATAAACGTCTTCTGGATCCTTTCCAGTTATCCACTTCCCTAACATCAAGAGGCCCCAATTACTTCTGAAAGCCCGGCTCCCCTCGTGGGTGGCCCGTCAGACCACGAAAGACAACCTGTTTATTGGAAGGAGGCTGGTAAGATGGGAGAAGCTCTTCAGCATTCCGTTCTGCCGAGAAAGATGGAGAGAGTCCGGTTAGTATGGAGTTTAAGGGAGTCTCACGTGCCTACCTCTTTCAATGTTCCCTTCATGCTCCAGGACCCACACAAATCCACCCCTCCTTCCTTTCCCTTGTCCAGTACATAGTGGGTGGTGATGACGTCACTAGCTGAGGTCATTCGGCATTCTAGAGGGAGGGATTGAAATGAACACAGAAGACCCCGGAGAACATTTAATTTCCCTCTCTCGGAAGCCATTAAATGCCCGTAGCTCTTGATCTACAGGTGGAGCCTTAGGAAAATCTCCCCTATCCATGCTGGGATGTCCACAGAACTCTCTAACTGGTAAAAATGCCCAGAACTGTGGGGTGCCCAACCCTAATTGATACGTCTGCAACACACCCCATACACGGGAGGCTTAGGGAACATTGCAGAAGGGTGCAGAAAGATTGTAAGGCCCGAGGCCCAACCTCCACCAGGAGGCAGAGCTGATACTTGCCGGAAGCCGTACCCAGACTGCATCTTGAGCCCTGCAGGTGTGTGGACTGTCTGTTCTCATAAACACCTCCTGGGGGCTGGGTCTTTCTTCCTTAGCAAATATATCTGGTGACTTGGACTTTTTTGCCGCAAACCCTGTGCGTTCAGTTCAAAATAGCTGTTGAGTCCAGACCCCTTGCTTTGAAGCTTGCAGAGACCACTGGTCCCACCTTTTTCTTTATGCACCTCACCCCATCCAAAATACACACTACCAGGGGTTATGGGATAGCCCACCTTTGTTTTCAAACTGAACTGTAGAAAGCAGGAACCCCTGTACCTGTCATTTGCATATGGTTTCTTTGGGAGCATGGAGAAAGGTGGCTGTGGGCCTAGATATTTCCATGCAGCTCTGCTCATTATTTACACAGTCAAGAAGATATTTCAGTAAAAGTGCGCTGGGTTCTGAGTGACAAGGTATCTCTCTGCAGTGCAGGGTTCAGGGAAATTGTAGTGAAGTTGACAGCTTTTTAACGTACAGCCGCTATTCCACTGAAATACGGTGTGTTTTTATTTTGAAAGTACACAATGACCTATTTATTAGCTGTGATTCCAGCTGAGTTTACACGCTCAGAAACACAAAGGGAGACGAAGAGCTTGTTTCTTTGGGGGGCCACAGATTCCCACTCCCCTCTCCTCCCGCCGCACAGAAGAAAACATCGAAAAAATGGGTGTTCTGAATTGGAGTGGACGGCTTCTCCTTGAAATGACAGCTTGCTGTGGAATCACGGGAAAAAGTTGCCAATTACCTTAATCAGGTTTCTCCAAGAAACAACAAGGAAGGGCTTAGCCGGCCTCCCTGGGAGGAGGGAGGGAGCAGGGACTGGGGGGAGACAAACACCAGGTTCAAAAGCTCAGAGCACACTTGAAAGCTGCCATTTGTTTTAAAAACAAGGCTGGGCTGGAGGTATGTGTGGGGTGCTGTCTGGTATGCCCAGTATCTGCTCCTTCAAGGGTGGACATCAGAACAGGGGCTTACATACCCTGAACCCGCTTACAAACATGAAATCCTAGCCCAGACCCAGCAAAGTGTCCGATGCATTCCCGTGCACAAGCACTGGGCTGGTCCCTCTGACTCTTGCTCTGTTTTTTTCATGATTGCCCCACCACACCCCAGATTAGGCACAAGCCACACCCAAACACCTACTTTTACAGAGAGATCTCTTATTAAGTGGGGAAGAAAAGATAAAACTGACTGGTTTCTGACTCAGGCAGAAAAACAGCAGCAAATATAACCTTGCAGGTGTAATTTTATTTTTATTTTTATTTATATGAGCACACTGTAGCTGTCTTCAGACACAGCAGAAGAGGGCATCATATCCCACCACAGATGGCTGTGAGCCACCATGTGGCTGCTGGGACCCAAACCCAGGACCTTTGGAAGAGCAGTCAGTGCTCCCAACCTCTGAGCCATCTCTCCAGCCCACAGGTGTAATTTTTAAGAGGAGAAAAAAGTCTTTGTTCGAATGGCTAGGATACGGTGGTATGTTCTGATTGGGCTTGTTAATTAGGTGGACCAAAGGAGGCTTTTGACTGCTGGACTTTGGTAGCCAGCCTCAGGAATGAGTCTGGCATAAGTTTCCAAATAAGGGAATAGACCTTGCTGGCTAGCTTTAGGGATGTAGTCTCTGGTTCATGGAGGGATAGGGAATAGGGAAGGAGAAAGGGCTAGGCCTGGCAGTGCCATGTTTGCCAAACCTAGGCTTGCTAGAGCCCTTCAGGAAACATCTGTGTGGCTATAATTGATCCTGGATCGCTTTCCAATCACACAAACCTCTCATGGGTGGGCTTGTTTTGTTTTTAGACAGGATCTCACTGTGTATCCCAGCTGGTCTGGAACTTGTTATGTAGACCAGGCTGACCTTGAATTCACGGAGATCCACATGCCTCTGCCTCCTGAGTGCAGGGACTAAAGGTGTGCGCCACCAGGCCTGGCCTTCATAGTGACTTTATGTAGAGGGGTAATCTCGCCTAGTTTATTAAATGGAAGTGAAATTTGCACACTACATGATTAACATTTGTTTTGGGCTCCTTTCTTTCTTTTTTCCCATTTCTTTTTAAAACTTTTTCCCCCAGATTTATTTACTTTATGTGTATGAGTGTTTTACCTACACACATATATGTCTGTGCACCATGTGTGTACCTGGTGCTGAGCTCGGGTCCTCTGCAAGAGCAGCAAGCACACATGACTGCAGAATCAGCTCGCCAGAACTTTCTTTCCCCCTAAGAAATTTTATTTATTTTTATGTATATGAGTACACTGTCCTCAGACACACCAGAAGAGGGCGTCAGTTCCCATTACAGATGGTGGTGAGCCACCATGTGGTTGCTGGGAATTGAACTCAGGACCTCTGGAAGAGCTGTCAGTGCTCTTACCCGCTAAGCCATCTCACCAGCCCCTAAAATTTTTTTTTTTACTTACTTTTTTTTTTTTTTAAGATTTATTTTATTTGTTATATGTAAGTACACTGTAGCTGTCTTCAGACACCCCAGAAGAGGGCGCCAGATCTCGTTATGGATGGTTGTGAGCCACCATGTGGATGCTGGGATTTGAACTTATCACCTTCTGAAGAGCAGTCGGGTGCTCTTACCCGCTGAGCCATCTCACCAGCCCTAAAATTTTATTTTTATAAATGTTTTAGGGGCCGATGAGATGGGTTGGCGTGTAGAGGGGCTTGTCACCAAACCTGATGACAGGAATTCAGTCTCTAGGAAGGAGAGGAACTGACTCCTGAAAGTTTTCTCTAACATGTATGTGTATTGTGTCTTGTCCATCTGCACACACAATTACACACAAATAAGTAGATGTTAGAAAATTTAGCTATAACACCACTCATTTGTTCATTTATCAATGAAATTCATACTGCTTCAGGTTTGTTTCAATTTAAGATAGATGTAAGTTTATGAGACAGGCTGGCTGGGTAGGTGTTCCTTTGTGACACTGAGAGGCACATCTTAGATTTTTACACTATCAAAACATCAGCTTTTTCTTCAGTGGTGAGTCTGTAGTCGTTTTCCCACATCCGTCTAAACTCAGTAAAAATGTTTCTGAGAATGGAAAAGAGTGTGTCTGTGAGGCGTAAGTCATAGTGTCACCTAGAAAGCACACCTCAAGTGTCCTGCATGAACTCCCAGGCACACTCGAATAGTAGATATTGGCACTCGAGAAATGCTCGTTTGGTTTGCAAAGCGTGCATTTTGTACCCATATTGCTTCATGGAATCAGCAGCAGCAGCTCGAGGCTGATTGCCTGTTTCAGCCAATCAACCATTGAGTTCCATTCGCCAGCCATTTATTGTCAACTTTGCACCAGGCTCTGGGGAGGTGGTGGTGGTGGCCTCCGGGGCCCTGGACGCAGCTGCTTGGACACCCCAGAGATAAGAGTTGAGTAGCCGTGAGGGTGGAGGGCTCAGCGTGCCCCTCCTCTGAAAACAACCTTCTGCTTGCTGCTTCCTACCCGGGGGACTTTGCGGCGCAGCAGAAGCCGTGGGCGTGCACAGATGCGGTGGAGAGAGGGAGGCATTTGGGAGGATGAGGCATCAGATGGAGCTTCCCAGCCAAGCAAACCTAGAGCCACCTGCAGCACTGCCAGGGAGACAAATGCCACATCTGGAAAGATCTGCATAATCCACAGCTTGTCATTTGGGCAGGAAGTACTCTGTCTCCTCCGGGAGGCTGCCTAATTATGGGCTGGATCCTTGCCAGAAAAGAGGAACGAGTGGAGCTAAGAAGCAGCCACGCTCTGGCCTCATCCGTGTCCTGGCAAGCGTGGGATCCGTTTCCTGGTTAGCATAGGTTCCAGGAGGACCCAAGGTCGGGTTCAGGAGAGTTGGCCCAGGTCAGGCAGTGAAGGTGAGGAGCCCTGCGAGGTGGCTGGGGTCCTTGCCCTGTCACCTGAAGCTTTGCAGGGGTCACATCAGTGAGATGTCACTGATGTCGCTGCTGGGGAAATAGCAGTGCCTTAGCTTATTGGCTTTTCCTCTTCTTAAATATTGTGTGTGCCCATGTGGGTGTGTGCTTGTCTGTGCCGGTGAGCATGCAAGTGTTTGGATACAAGCCAGAACTCAACCTTGGGCATCATCTTCTGTTGCTCTCCAACTGCAGCTCAGTGACTTGGCTGCAGTGGCCAGCCAGGGACCCCCAGGGGACCTCCTGTCAGCTCTTCAGTGCTGGGATTACAGTGTGAGCTGCTTCACAAAACATTTTATCTGTTCGTCTGCTTTACTTGGTCACTGGGAATCCGAACTCCGATCCTCATGCTGATGTGAAGTAATTTACAGACTCACCAGCTCCTAAAAGGAATTGCAGTAAAATGTCCTTGACATAGAATCAGCTGTCTTATTGGACATGGTGGTGCATGCTTNGCTGTGTTTCTGGGGTGCTCTCAGTGGAGGAGGGGCTCTAGGCATAGCTGGGGGCATGAGGCCCCCTTCTCCACCCTCTGATCTGGAGACCCTGTTGGTTGGGTTGTGTTGATCTCCGGCCATTGTTCTTACTGCATTACCCAACACATGTGCTCATGCGTGGCGAGGAGTTTCTTTAACCCTCACTGTGCCCCCAGGTGCTGTGAGTACAGAAAGTGCCACCTATTAGATGGCCAATGATGGAAAGCAAGTGGAGAATAGATTCCTAAAAATTTAGGCTCTTAGAGGGCTGGTGAGATGGCTCAGCAGTTAAGAGCGGAGCTGTTTTGCTCAGAGGACCTGGGTTCAATTCCCAGCACCGACATGGTAGCTCATAACACCAGTAACTCTAGTTCCATGGGACCTGATGCCCTCTTATGGCATGTGCAGGCACCAGACATGCAAGTGCATACAAACAGAACACTCATACACAAGTGTTAGGCAGTTAGGAGTTGGCAAAAATGAGAGGCAGAGGGTCCTGAGAGGTGTCTCAGTGGGTGAGGAGATGGCACACACGGGAGGATCTGAGTCCTTTTTTTTTTTAATTGCATATTTTCTTTGTTTACATTTCAAATGTTTTCCCCCTTCCACGTCTCCCTTTTGGAAACCCCCCTATCCTATTTCCTCCTCCCCCTGCCTCTATCAGGGTGCTCCCCCACCCACCCACCCACTCCCATCTTCCCTCCCTGGCATTGGGGCATTGAACACCCTTAGGCCCAAGGGCTCTCCTCCCACTGATGTCCAAGAAGTCCATCCTCTGCCACATATGTGGCCAGAGGATCTAAGTCTTGATCCCAGCATCCACATAAACATCCAAGCACGACCACACATGTGCCTGTAACACTGGCACATGCCACCAGCCTAACTGCAGGTCCCGCGAGAGATCCTGTGTAAAGCTTTATAGAAGGACACTGGATGTTCTCTCCCTGTCATTGCACACAAACCTGTATGTATTGCAGACACATGTATATACAACATAAGTGTACTACAATCATACACACACACACACACACACACACACACACACACACGCACACACGCACACATACACAAAATTAAAGAGGAAAAAAAAAACCCGAGAGGCTGGGAAGATGGCTCAGTGGTTAAGAAGGCACAGGCACAATTGCCTGTAACTCCAGCTCCAGGGGCTCCGACACTTTCTTCTGCACTCTGAGGACTCACGTGCACATATCCCCACATAGACACATACATGTAGTTTAGTGATAGAACACTTGCCTAACATGAATGAGGACCTACATCCAACCCCCAGTACCACAAAACAAATGACAGCCAAGGTAGGTGCCATATCATTAGCCCTAGTCACCTACCAGCCACCCAGAGCTTATCATTACATATCATTGAGATTTTTATTTACTTTGGCTAACAGCTCTCTAGTTCTCCACCACAATTCCTAGATACCACCTTTTATTCTCTAATGCTATGAGTTTAACCTTTTAAGATTCCACATTCAATTTAGATCATGTCTGTCCTGGCTGCATTTCTGTTACTGTGATAAGATGCCCCGACAAAAGCAGTTTCAAGGGAGAAAGGGTTTATTTTAGTTTATAACTCCAGGTTACAGTCATTACAGGGGTGACAAGGAATCTGAAGCATCCAATCACATTCACAGTCAAGTGCAGAGAGAGAATGATTATTTAACATACTTATTAGTGCTCAGCCTCCTTTCTACACTCACACAGTCCAAGATTCTCTGCCTAGGGAATGACGCCATCCACAGTGTGCCGGATCTTCCCACATCAGTTGTCATATTCAAGACAATACCCACAAGCCTACCTGATCTACAAAACCCTTGACTGAGATTCTTCCTAGGTGATTCTGGATTATGTTGACATAATCATCCTAAGGCTATATGATCTTTCTTTACCATATTAATTTCTCTTAGCAAAAATGTTGCTGCAAATGACCTCCTCCTCTGCTAAGGCTGAATGATAATGTTCCCTGTTTGCACACACCAGGATTTCTTCATTTAGTTACTGTTGATGGCCACCTAAGTTGCTTCTATATCTCGGTGATATCTTGTAACTAACACTGGAAGGGTCGTGGAAGCATTGATGTCTTTGAGCTGCTGATTTCCTCTTTGGAGAAATTCTGAGAGTGGGGTTGCTGGGTGTGGTAGTTTGAATGAAAATGGCCCCCATAGGCTCATAAGGAGTGGCGCTATCTGAAAGGATTAGGACCTGCAGCTTTGTTGGAGAAGGTGTGGCCTTGCTGGAGGAAGTGTGTCACTGGGGGTGGACTTTAGGGTTTCAGAAGCTCAAGCCAGGCCCAGTGTCTCTCTCTCTCTCTTCCTACTACCTGCAGATCCAGATGTAGAACTCTCAGCTACCTGTCCTGCATGCCACCATGCTTCCTGCCATAACAATAATAGACCAAACCTCTGAACTGTAAGCCAGCTTCACTGAAATGTTTTCCTCCGTGAGAGTTGCTGTGATCATGGTGTCTCTTGACAGCACTAGGACACTGACTAAAGCATAGGTCATATTGTATCATATTGTAGGTAGCTCAGTCTCTAATTTTTGGGCAAACTAATACAATGTTTTCTATAATGGCTACATCACCATGTCAGACATATTAAACTTGTCCTCCTTTTTTGTTCCTGCCCACAGTCTATCCCTTTATGACAACCTTTACATTAAAAGATTGGATTCTTAAAACTCAATGGGAGTTTGGCTTCACATTCCACTTATTGTCCCGTGTGTGTGTGTGTGTGTGTGTGTGTGTGTGTGTGTGTGTGTGTGTGTAGGTGTATGTATTTGTGGAGGTTAGAGGACAGCTTTAGGGACCATCCATACTGGCAAGTGCTGGTGTGAGCTGAGCAACACCAGCCCTTCAGCCCTGTTGTGTGAGGAGCACCCTGCTTGCATTCTGGTCATCTGGAGTGTTGGGGGCCTGATATGGAGGGAAGGGACACACTCCAGAAGCCTGATGCGGGTGGCCCAGGTCAAGGAGATGAAAAGTCAGAGTTGAATCTGACCTGGAGTCTCTGTTCTTAAGAAGCCACCTTGTCTATTTTGCTCTCAAAGGAATCATTTGTTCAGCTGCTACCAGCACCAGGTTCTCTACCAGGTGTCAGGAACATGCAGGGAGCTGAGGCTTGAGACTGGGTTCCCGGGTTCAGGGAGGCAGGTCCAGCTGCTCATGCATCGGAGATGCTCTTGCATGTGACATGCCCATCAGTGGGATGGGTTCATGCCATGAAGGGACTCATGGACTGTTCAACACTCACAGAGCCCAAGGGGAAGGAAGACCACATGACTTGTGGCCTTTTGTTTGCCAAATTCTTGGACACTAAGCATCGTCTCTCTTCTTGGTAAGATGAGATCGGTAGAGCATTTACAGCACTGAGCCGGAAGCACAGGGCGAGCTGCTCAGCCTCTCTCTGCCAAGCATCCCGGCCACGAAGCTGTATAAGCCTGGGTGGGAGGTTGCCTTGATCTTGAGCCAAACCTATCCTACTCAGCCTCAGCATGTCTCATTTTCTTCTGTTGCAAAAAGGGGATAACTCAGTCTCTCTTGAACCATTCCCAAATGGAACTTTCAGCTTCTAAAATGCCAGTGCAGTTCATATTTCAAGCAGAAGTTTCATTGTGTCGGCCAAAGAGTCATTGTCTAAAATGACACATGGTGGCAGTGGCGGTGACTCACTGATTAAGAGCACTTGCTGCTGCTCTTGCAGAGAACCTGAGTTCAGTTCCTAGCTCCCATGTCAAGTGGGACACAACTGCCTCCAAACTAGTTCCATAGAATCCAACTCTTTCTTCTGACCTCTGAAGGTACCTACCCTCCACTCCCACCGTGTGTGTGTGTGTGTGTGTGTGTGTGTGTGTGTGTGTGTGTGTGAACACACATGGTACCTTGCCTCCACAAAAGGGCTGCAGCCTGGAATGGGGCCAGAACCACAAGGTGTAGATAGATCCCAATCTTATATCTTCCAATCTGATTTTGTAGCAATTCTTGGTCTCTGTGGCAGCATTTAGAAAGCCAGGATGGAGCCGGGCGTGGTGGTGCATGCTTTTAATCCCAGCACTCGGGAGGCAGAGGCAGGTGGATTTCTGAGTTTGAGGCCAGCCTGGTCTACAAAGTGAGTTCCAGGACAGCCAAGGCTATACAGAGAAACCCTGTCTCAAAAAAAAAAAAAAGAAAAGAAAAAAAAAGAAAGAAAGAAAAGAAAAGAAAAGAAAAGAAAAGAAAAGAAAAGAAAGAAGAGAAAAGAAAAGAAAGCCGGGATGGTAGGTGTTTCCTTTCTTAATTACCTTTTGGTACTGAGTTGTGAACACAGCAGAAACATTTCCCTTTGTAATTTATGGCAGTCTCTTTTGGAATATTGTTCCTTCCTGATTCAGAGAAAGGAAGATGTTCCTGTTAATAGATTTGCATTTTGTCAGCCTTCGTATCTGCAGCAGAATACAATAATTGTAAATTACAGTCCCAATCAGCAGGCTGTCCCGAAGGACGGTGACAACACCCCTAACAATTGATGCACATTCTTTGGAATTTAGGGGCATCATAATTTATCAGAGTTCATTTTTTCCTATCCAATCTGAGGAAAGGCATCTCTATTTTGTAAGCAATAATCTCTGCTGTTGTATTTCTTGACTAAACAGAGAAAAACATTATTATAATATATATATATATATATCGCGTATTTCCTAGTCAGTGCTGCAGAATCTAGTAGCTGCTTTATGGGAAAGAGTTTATCAATATTTCAATTACAAAGTCCAACTTTCAGGAGGTTTGTAATTCATCTTTTAAAAGTCAGATAAGACTCTGAATGTGTCAAGCAGTGTCCTCCCAGGACCCCAAGCGCTTTCTGCAATATTAAACCAACAGTGCCATGACTTTTCTTTCAGCTCTCAGGGAGAAACCTTGCTTCTGCTTTCCTGTGTGAATAGGGTTGAGAATTAAGCTTTTCAGGTGCACTTGGGTATTGCCAAGGTTCCTTCTCACAGCTGGAGGGGACAGCTGCTGGAGTCCAAATCTCTGAATTTGTTCAGTAGTAAGTGTTTATGGGAAAATCCACCAGTATCTCATATCATCTATGGATTGACCGATCAGTTGATAAGACACTCTAGAAAGCATATTTGTTTCTTAAGTGGTGCATGTGTGTTCATGCATGTCTGTTGGTGTGTGTGTGTGTGTGTTTGCATGTATGTGTGCATGGGGACGTGTGTGCATGTGGTGTATGTGCATGTGTGTATGCATGCATGTGGTGCGTGTGTGCGCTTGTGTGTGTTCCTGTGTATACATGTACGTGCTTGGTGCACACAAAGGCAATCTTGGGGAGTGATGTCTCTCACTGGGACCTGAAGCTTGCTGCTTAGGCTAGGCTGGCTGGCCAGCAAGTTCCAGAGATCTGCCCCCTTTTGTGTGGTTCTGGGGAATCAAACTTGGGTCCTTATTCTTACAAGGCTAGCATTGGACTTGCTGAATGTCTCCCCAGCCCCGAAGACATCAGCAAGGCAAATGAACATTCCTGATTATATAGCTGGCATGCTGGTCTTTAAGAAAGGGGTGGATTTGGGGACTGGAGAGGTGGCTCAGGAGTTAAGAGTCCTTGCTGCTCTTGTGGAAGACCTGAGTTCAGTTCCTAATATTCACATTGGGCATCTCACACCGCCTGTAACTCCAGTCCCAGGGAATACGATGCCCTTTTCATGGATATACAAACATATGTGATACCCTATACACACATGTTCATAAATAAAAATGAAAATAAAGATAAAATCCTTAGAGGCGGGGAGAGGGAGAAAGAGAGAGACAAATAGGTCCAGCCAAGACTCAATGCTACTTTTATCACTGAGAGGCCAAGATGGGTGGCTCAGCTGCTAGGTGTCCCTGCTGCCATCTGTTTATGTGGTCTTCAGTCCCTGAGTTGAGCCCCCATGTGCTACTGCCCACAGCCTTGGCAGGTCTCTTAAAGTCCCTTTGAGTCAAAAATGAGTGATCACTTCCAACATCCCAGGGTCACCCAAAGTGAGACGCCACAAAATGTCATGGCCCCACATGCAAATTCTGCCTAGTTATAACCAGCTATAGATTTTGTTTTATCGGACTGGCCTTTAAAAATGAAACAGATAAATGAGACTGCTCAGAAAAATCCTGAGTGTGGTGTGGACTGGGGACAGCTGCAGCTGGAGCAGACAGCCCAGCATCTTGTCTCTCCTTGCAGGCTTGGTCAGGACCGTTGTCAGGTCTGATTTTGGATGCAGCTCTGGTCCTGGTGATGTCTTCATAGGGGAAGCCATTAGCGCTTTGTAGTTCATGGGGTTATCATCAGAGAAGACTCCAGAGCATGCCAGGTTTCAGTCCCCAGATACAGTTGCCAGCATGAAGTGCTAAGCTCTGATCTGGGGATGTAGGGAGGCCCTCGGATGTGTGTGTATGTGAGGGGGGCAGAGTGCTGGCTTCCCACAGGCCCATCCTCACCCAGACTCAGAGTGCTGGCTTCCCACAGGTCCATCCTCACCCAGACTCAGAGTGCTGGCTTCCCACAGGCCCATCCTCACCCAGACTCAGAGTGCTGGCTTCCCACAGGCCCATCCTCACCCAGACTCAGAGGACCAGGAACAGCTTGCTAAACCCCTTTAGGTTGTACATCTGTAAACAGAAACAATCCAATGTACCTCAGAGCATTGTTATGAGGATATATTTTTTCCAACACAGGGTTTCTCTGTGTAGTGCTGGCTGTCTTGGGATGCTCTCTGTAGACCAGGCTGGCCCCAAACTCAAGAGACCCACCTGCCTCTGCTTCCTGAGTGCTGGAATTAAAGGCCACACCCAGCTGCCATGAGGATTTTACAATGCAAGAGCGGGCATGCACACCTTCATCTATTCAACTGAGTTTCTGTCAAGCACCTACTGTGTGTCAAGAGCTGTGTAGGTCTGGGAAATGGGTTGAATGGAACAGACATGGCACCAATCTTGTGCTTGGGGATGGAGGAGACACACAGTAAACAAATAACTATCAGATAACATGCCTTTTTCAGTGAATAGCTGGATAGGAGCAGGGAAGGCCATCTCAAGCAGGCCATCAAGGAGTCTGATGTCCAGTCTGATGTCCCCAGCATGGTCCCACTTTGTTTTTCCCCTGGCAAGGCCGTAGCTGGGGCTGACTCCCTGGCCCTGAGATGCCAGACTCCAGAGATGCCTTCCACCAAACCTCCCGGGAAAGCCATGCAGAGCCCTTGTCTTTTATCCCTCTGGGTCTGCAGAGCTCTGGCCCGAGCTGTCTGTGTTCTCTTACTCAGAGTCCTGTTTGTGTGCCTGGTTGTATGTGTGCGTGGTTGTATGTGTGCATGGCTGTATGTGTGCATGCTAGTATGTGTGCATGGCTGTATTTGTGCATGGCTGTATGTGTGCATGGCTGTATGTGTGCATGGCTGTATGTGTGCATGGCTGTATGTATGCCTGGCTGTATGTGTGCATGCTTGTATGTGTGCATAGCTGTATATGTGCATGGCTGTATGTGTGCATGCTAGTATGTGTGTATGCTAGTATGTGTGCATGGCTGTATGTGTGCGCATACACATGTGGGCATGTGTACAATCAGGCTGGAGGACAAACTCAGATGTCCTTCCTCAGGCACCAGATACCTTGTTTGTTGAGACACGGTCTCCTGGTGCTCTGAACTCACCAAGTAGGCTGGGCTGACTGTGCAGTGAGCTCCAGGGATGTTCCTGTGAACATTTGTGTGTGTGTGTGCATTTTGAATTTTGAGCTCAGGTCCTTGCCCCTGTACTCTGTTGTCTGAGCCTGGTCAGCTCCACTTGGGTGGTCTCTGATGAGGTTTTGTGAGACCGCCACTATAGATTTCACAGGTCTCAGGCAGACTCTTAGGAAGAGCCCTGCTCCAGCCCTGCTGTGAAAGCAACTATGGGCATATGCATTTGGGAGCTGATTAAACTCTCTGGTAACGAGGTAGATGATGTCAGGGTGCATACTCCTGGCAGAACCCTCCGTCCCACATCAAGCTGTGGGATCCCGACAGCTCCATTCCCATACATGCTCCTGAGCTGATACCAAACCCCAACAACTGACAAGGGACCCCATCTTCTGAAGTGGAAAGAAAAAAAGGATTAAAATCTAAATTTTGCTCTCTGATAAAAGTGCGGCATGGAATGGCTGGATTGTGTCACTGCCTGGTTTTTCATTTGTGTTTTTGTTTCACGTCGCAATATCTAACTCCAGCTGCTCATGTCGTCTTTTCTTCCTCCTCACTTTGATCTATTCGTTTTCCCCAGAAATGGGGTTTATAAATCACTCTAATGCAGCCTTGGGAAGGACGGTGCTTAGTGCCGGGAGAGATACATTGCTGCTAACAGCCCCGGCAGGGAGAAAAACTCCCGCCTCCTTGCCGGGTTCCGGCGACAGGTTACTGATGGTGTTTGCTTTTTATGTCTGTGTGCGTGCCATCGGGGCAGGGCCGGAGGGAGCGTTCCGTGTGCCACCTTCCTCATATTTCAAGACTCCTCCAGCAGTTGAAAACAAACTACTCCTGCTGGCTTCTCAAGGAAGCAAAGGGAAAAGGAAGGAAAGGCATTGCAGGGAGAGCACCTGGAAGTGTGTGTGTGTGTGTGTGTGTGTGTGTGTGTGTGTGTGTGTGTGTGTTGTTTCTATCTCTCTCTCTGTGTGGTATGTGTCTCTCTGTGTGTCTGCGTTATATGTATGTCTCTGTGTGTCTGTGTGCTATATCTCTGTGTATAGTGTGTGTCCTTGTGTGTGTGGCTGTGTGGTATGTTTATGTGTGTATCTGTGTGTGTGTGTGTGTATGTGTGGTGAGTATATCTGTGTCTATGTGTGTCTGTGTTGTGTGTGTGTGTGTGATGTGTGTATACGTGTATGTGATCATGTGTGTGTCCAAATATGCATGTTTGTGTGTCTATGTGTGTGTGTGTGTGTCTATGTGGTGTGTGTTTATGTCTCTCTGTATGTATATGTATGTGTGTCTGTGTGGTGTATGTGGTATTTGAGTGTGTGTGGTGTGTGTATGTGTATGTGGTTGTGTGTGTCTGTATGATGTATGTGTGTGTGCCTGGGTTTGTGTGTGGTTGTGGTGTATGTGTTTACTTATGTGTCTGTGTAGTGTGTTTGTGTGATGTGGTGTATTATGTAGTGTGTGTAGTGTGTGTGGTATATGAGTGTATGTGGTGTGTTTGTGTATGTGGTGTGCATGTGTGTGTCTGTGTGTGGTGTGTGTGTCCATAAATGTGTATGTCTGTGGTGTGTATGTGTCTATGTAGTGTGTATATGTGTATCTCTGTGTGTGCATCTACACATGCCTCTTTGGATAAAATTCAGCTCCTAAAACATCGATCTGTCTTTCTGATGCCAGCCTGTGCCTTCAAGGTGGGCCCAATTATTTGGCATTCCAGACCACAGGTGTGCGTCAAGAAGGCACAGAGAGAAGTCTCACAGCCCGGTCTCTTTTCCAAAGGCCTTCCTCTTGCCAACTTTCATTGTCCCGTTTTCTCTGTAGCTCAGAGCAGCTTGAGATGAGTCTCTGCCTGACTCAAGGCAGCAGAATGACCTCGTGTCAGTGACATTAGGGTAAGCTCATAAAAATGCCGCCAGGCCCTGTATCAGAGAGAATAGAAGCTCCCCTCACATGGAAGCCATGATTGTCCTCAAAGACCTGGCCCAGGGGGGTTGGAGTACTAACAAGGGCTGTGGACATCTGCAGACATAAGCTTTTGAGCTCTTACCACGCACTAACCTCTCTAGCTGTATCTCCCTGGAGGGCAGAGTAAGAGACCCAGTACCTCTTCCTTACCACCAGGAATCTCAGCTCTCTCCCATGTCTTCCAGTCCTAATAATGATCTCTTTTAAAATGTGTGTGTGTGTGTGTGTGTGTGTGTGTGTGTGTGTGTGTGTAAGCCGGGCGTGGTGGTGGCGCACTCCTTTAATCCCAGCACTTGGGAGGCAGAGTCAGGCGCATTTCTGAGTTCGAGGCCAGCCTGGTCTACAAAGTGAGTTCCAGGACAGAGAAACAGAGAAACCCTGTTTCAAAAAACAAACAAAGAAAAAAATGTGTGTGTGTGTTTGTGTCTCTGTGTGTGTATGTGGAGTATGTGGTTTGTGTCTCTGTGAGTGTGTGGTGTTTGTGTGTCTGTGTGGTGTGTGTGTTTTGGGTGTGGACATGTGTTATATATTTTGGGTGTTCATGCATGCATGTACGGGAAAACCATGAAGGCTGGTTACTACATTTTTCAGGATAGCCATGAAGCGTGTGTGTGTGTGTGTGTGTGTGTGTGTGTGTTGGGTGTGTGTGTGTGTGTGTGTGTGTGTGTGTGTTGGGTGTGTGTGTGTGTGTGTACAAGTGCTCATACAGTCCAGAAGAGGGCATTGGATGTGTTACAGGCAGTTGTAAACCCCTGATGTGGGTGCTGGGAATTGAACTCAGATCCTCAGGAAGAGCAGCAAGTGCTTGTAACTGCTGAGCCATCTCTCCAGCCCCTGCAGCCCCAACAATGATCTCTGCTCAGCAAAAGAGGACTTTCTTTCTTTTCTTTTTTCTTTTTTTTTTTTTTTTTTGGTTTTTCGAGACAGGGTTTCTCTGTATAGCCCTTGGCTGTCCTGGAACTCACTCTGTAGACCAGGCTGGCCTTGAACTCAGAAATCCGCCTGCCTCTGCCTCCTGAGTGCTGGGATTAAAGGCGTGCGCCACCACGCCCGGCTATAAGAGGTCTTTCTGGGTGGGTACATTTTTCCCTCTGTCTCCTGGGGGAAACCACACAGGTGCTGACTGAGTACTTGGAGGCTGAGAAACACGGAGACTGAGTGGCCGTCATACCAGGCAGCACAGACATACTGAAGCCCCTTGAAAAAAATGAAGAACGAAATCTCTGCGCGACATCTTTTTGTTAGCTTGGCATCCAGTCTCTCAGGCAGCACAGATTGGATATAAAAGATAAAAGCCATGAGAAAACCATGAAACAGTTGAGCCCTCCTGAAACCTCACTGCCTCCCGAGGTTAGCCAGGGGTGACAGTTTGAGCAGACTTGATAACTAGACCAGAGCTGGGACAGAGGCCTCCTGGGGCAAAAATTAGCAGATAGTCCGTATAACTAACTGTGCCTCCATTTCCTCGTGCTTGCTCAGTTTACAACCCAGGGCCACCTAACTTATCCATGTGCATCTAATCCAACAGCCAAAGGGGGAGAGAGTGAGTGTGTCAGTGACTGTGTGTGTGTCAGTGTATATGCATGTATATATGTGAGACTCTGTGTGTATGTGTGTGTGTTTCAATGTATATGCATGGGTGTTTGAGTGGATATGTATATGTGTGAGACTGTGTGTGTGTGTGTGTGTGTGTGTGTGTGTGTGTGTGTGTGTGTGTGTGTCTGTACTCGAGAGCATCTGTATATTTGTAAAAACCATCAAGAACCTTCTGACTTTCCGGGCCTCCTGATCTCCACCCTGAGCAGGCCTCATCTGCTGCCAGTTGGGGTGTGGCAGAAAAGTTGTACTCCCTACTTGGCTGTGACCCTGGCTCGTGCCCCAGTTTCTGACAGTTCATTCGTCAGACTACCCAATACTTCTGCTTCCTCTGCGCTGTAGATTCCTGAGGCCTTGGGGGAAATGATCTGAGTATCCAAAACTTCCACAGAATGGAGATGATAGTGGTGACCAGCCTCTAAATGGCTGGCTGGCTGGATGTCTACCTGCTGGCCTGGACGGACACACAATGGGTCCATCCACACCAGGACATAGAATTCAGTGCTGAAAGGGCCCGAGGCAATGGCCCATGACCCCAGCAGGAGCAAGAGCACAAGGAGACAGACAAAGGGCCATGTGCCAGGTGATGCCATTGTAAGAAATATCTAGAACAGGCAAATCCATACTGAAAATAGATGTGTGTTTGTTGGGCCTTGGGGAATAATACATTATAAATACAAGATAATATACATTTATAGATTAAATATATGTATTTATATATCATTTTATATGTAAATATAAATAATAAATAATAAGGAAGCTTTTGGCATTATAGAGAGGTAGTCATTGTGCCAAGCTGTGACTGTCCTAAATGGCATCGAATGGCACTTTGAGAAGGTTAGCTTTGAGGCTGGGGAGATGCTCAGTCAGTGAAGCTCTTGCCGTGCAAACAGGAGGACTGACACTGATTCCTGGGCTCCAAGAAAAGAAAAGAAAAGAAAAGAAAAGAAAAGAAAAGAAAAGAAAAGAAAAGAAAAGAAAAGAAAAGAAAAGAAGCTCATGTAGTGGATCATGAATCCCAGTGCTGGGAGGTGGCGTCGGCAGCCATAGGGACTCTATGGCCAGCTGGTCCGGCCTGCTTAGCAAGCTTCCTTCTCTGAGAGACAGTGGAGGACGCCTAAGGAGTTCATCCCTTCCCTCCCATAGGTTGTCCTTTGACCTCTACCCTCCTGTGTGTATACAAGTACCCCCTCACATGAACAGGCGTGCATGCATACATACACACGGGTCAATTTTACATTTTTGTAACTTCTTACCTAAATAAAAATGTTGACATATTAAATAATACGAACACTGACTAGCATGAAGTTCTTGGCACAGTGCCTGGATTATTGTGACAGACACAGGAGTCATACAGCATGTGTCCTGTGCTCATGGCGATCTTTGCTTCTGACTCTTACAACATCTCGTGATGTTCAGGCCCCACGGGTGTGGGAGGTGTTCAGAAGTGCTTGCAGGTGGAACATGTTAGGCGGGACGGCCTCTAAGACATTGTGGGTTAGACAGAACCCACAATGCGTGTTCGAGGACATATGTGGGTACAAGGATCTGCTCTCACCTACCACCATAATGGCAGAGTCAGTAGCACCAGCAGGCTTCCCTTGGCTTGGGGACCACACTTCCCTTCCTGCCCTGTCCCCAGCAGCCAAGGGGGACAGGCCTTAGAAGCGGGAGCAGCTTGCTTCCTCAAGCCAAGCAAGCTATAAATCTCAAGGTTTAATCATGACTTCATGATCATTCAGCAAAGAGCAGCAGAGGATTCATTCTACCGGGAACTGCAAAGGGAAGACCGTGGGGGGCTGTTGTGGGGGATATTGGTTTAGCAGAGGCAGAACTGTTCCCCTGGGCCCTTCTGGGGACCGCCGATGAACGATGACACCAATGGCCGTAACAAGGCAATTACTGGTGTGCACAGCAATGCTTTGTTAACGACAGACAGGCTTCCGTGAGTGCCGGTGGTGGCCTTTGTTGTGAGGCGGCTGCAGTCATCTGCCTGGCAGAGCAGAGTGGCTGGGAACCTCCCATGGCTGTGCTAGAGCCTGCGTCCTTGAGAATGCAGTTAGCATTTTTTAAAAGCCCCAAGGGTCCTTTCCAGTCTTCTCTGCAAATGTTAAAGAGGAAGAGAAATCAAGGAAACCCAGAGAGGACTCTGTGGTCCCTTGCACACGGCAGATACCTAATATCTGTTTACTGAACATCTCGGCTCCTTCATTTTATGGGAAAGAAGAAAGAGGCCCAGAGAGGGAGCGATTAGTAACTGTCACACAGCCGGCCTCCCAATTCCCAGAGTGAGTTGGTGCTTTAGTGCCTGTCCTTGTTTATAGAGCTGGAAGTTGGAGCAGCAGAAAAGGGGAGGGTTCCCCTGGGACAGAGGGAGGAAATCCAGCCCCATTTCCCACAGGTGACAGGAAGGGGGGACTTTCTGAGTTACTCCAGAAAACCTCTAAATATATGCAAGTGCTCTTATCTCCTCTTCTGTTTATGTGCATACTTTATTTTTCTACAAAGTGGATTCTTATTTAGAAGGCATATCTATTCTTTGCTTGTCTGTGTGCGTACATGCGTGTGTAAGTGTGCACACGTACATATGTGTGGAGGTCAGAGGTTGTCCCCACCTTTGTTTTTGAGACAGAGACTCTTGCTCATTGCCTGGCCAGCGAGCCCCGGGCTTCTCCTAAGCTCCGCCTCCCAGCACTTGGAATTATTGGAGTTCATTGTCGCGTCCAGTGTTTTACATGTGTGCCCAGGAATCCAAACTCAGGTCCTCATAATTAACTAGAAAACACTTTTTCTTACACAGGGTCTTGCTACATAGTCTATGTTGGCCTCAAACTCCTCATCCTCCTGCCTCAGCCTCCCAAATGCTGAAATGACAGGGACACCCCAACATGCCCACCTCTCCCTTCTTTCTAGGTTTATTTATGTGTATGGGGTTTTGCCTGTGTGCACCGTACGCATGTCTGGTGCCTACAGAGGTCAGAAGTAGGTGTTAGATCCCCTGGAACTAGAGTTGTGGGTGATTGTGAGCCATTGTGTGGGTGCTGGGAACTGAACTTGGGCTGAACTTGGGTCCTCTTCGAGAGAAGCCAGTGTTCCTCCTAATCCTCCTCCTCCTTCTCTTCCTCCTCCTCCTCCCAAGTGCTGGGTTTAAAGGCGTGCGCCACCACACCCGGCCTTCTTTTTTTTTTGTTTTATTTTATTTTATTTTATTTTTTTTTGGTTTTTCGAGACAGGGTTTCTCTGTATAGCCTTGGCTGTCCTGGAACTCACTCTGTAGACCAGGCTGGCCTCGAACTCAGAAATCCACCTGCCTCTGCCTCCCGAGTGCTGGGATTAAAGGCGTGCGCCACCACGCCTGGCTTTATTTTATTTTATTTATTTATTTTTTCCGGCCTTCCTTTTTTGCCTGTTTGTTTTTTAAATGGCTTTGACTCATAGTTCCTGCCTATGCTTAGGATATGCTTCCTCTCCAACCTTCAGCCAGTGGTCATTTACACATGTCACTTCCAGGTCCTCAACATTATAGCACTTCTTGCCAGGACATGTGTGCACATGTAGGTAAAGTTTAAATAGGGGGGCCACTGGGTCCCTTGTTTTAAGGTGTGAAGGCATTGAGACCGACTCTTGGCAGTGTCAGCTGACGTTCCCCCACCTCAGCCTTGTCAACCATCCTGTGTGTGCCCCGCACTGCTTCCTTTGTGTCCTCTTGCCTCCTGTCCATCTCCCAGCTCAGCCTCCCGCCAACTGCTGGGCCACTGGAGGCAGGAAATGTGCCTAACAGTGACAAGCCAGTTAAGGGTCCCGCACACAGGCACCTAGTGCTAGGGTGGAAGACCCAAGCCATCTCCACTTGCTCTCTCTCAGAGGGAGGCTGGGATGAATTGCTGGCTGTCCCTCCAAGCCACCCAGATGGATATCTGAAGGAGGAGGGCTTTCTCCAGTGCCTATCACGTATTGAAGTCACCCCCACTGCAGATAGACCCTGATAGAAGACACGACCACACCCCAGTGACACAGAGAGAAAGGAAGCAAGAGCTTGAGACAAGCTGGTGATGGTGGCACAGGGGTGGAGGGATGCCCTGCTGGAGATAGCCCCCTGGCATTCCCCACACCCTGCTTGGGAGCTTCTGGAAGCAGGCCTGGGCCTGGAGTCAAGAGTTAAATTAGGCCTGTGACAGATGTCAGGCCCCAGAGTGCCTGGCACCTGCAAATGGAGCCGCTGAGAGCTCCACCTGATATGATCCAGGAAGCGCTAACCTCCACTCTGGACACACAGACATCATAAGCCCCCATTATGCTAACCCCAGGGCTACCCGAGCTGGGAGTGGCCTTGAGTTCCAGAGCTTAGCTGCAGCTGCATAGGAGTCCTGGACAGAGGCAATTCCCGTGTGCTCACTCAGCCTCCTTCATCTATCCTGAGCCTTGCCCTAGCCAAGATTTGTTTTCCATTAATTGATAATAAAAGCAGTTCATTTTTTCTTAGGAAATGGTATCGAAAATGAGCACAAGCAGCCCCTGATTTCATATTTAAAGGAAAAGTACAGCCAGGTGTGGTGCGCACGCCTTTGATCCCAGCCCTTGAGAGGCTGAGACGGGCGGATTTCTGTGAGTTTTAGGCCAGCCTGGTCTATAGAGTGAGTGAGTTCTAGGACATCCAGAGCTACATAAAGAACAAAAGAACAAAATGACAGGGTCTCTTCCTTAACCTGGCTAGGCCGGTGGCCAGCAAACCCCAGCAGTCCCCCCCCCCCCCCCGGCGTATCCGTCCCCCAGTGCACGGCTTACAGGTGAATGCCTGGCATTTTCCATAGATGCTGAGGAATTTAACTCAGGTCCTTGTGCTTGGTCAACAAGCAGTCTTATCCACTGAGCCATCTTCCCAGACCCCTGTGATGTCCTCCTGCCCACTGCTCTATCCCCCAGGGTAGCTCCCCATCTGATGGGTTTTGAAAAGGTAAGCCAACAAACATGCCTGTGTGCTTCCTGAACAAGCACCTATATCATACATGGTACCTGTATGTTCGTGTTGACCTCTCACCTGAAGCCACCAAACCAAGGCAGCTTTTTTGTCAATGAAGAATCAAAAATAAGGGTCCTATAGAGATGGGTCAGAGGTTAAGAACTGGCTGCTTTTGCAGAGGACCTAGGTCTAATCCTAGGCCCTACATGGTGGCTCACAGCCACCTGTAACTCCAGTTCTAAAGGATCCAACATCCTCTTCTAGTCTCCATGGGCTCATGTATGCACACAGTGCATGGACACATATGAAGGTAAAATACTCATATACATTTAAAATAATTACATGTGGTTTTTTTGTTTGTTTTTTTGTTGGTTGGTTTTTTGTTTTTGTTTTTTTTTTGGTTTTTTGAGACAGGGTTTCTCTGTATAGCCCTGGCTGTCCTGGAACTCACTTTGTAGACCAGGCTGGCCTCGAACTCAGAAATCCACCTGCCTCTGCCTCCCGAGTGCTGGGATTAAAGGTGTGCGCCACCACACCCGGCTAAATACATGTTTTTAATGCATCCTAGGGACCCACAAGCTGGCTCAGTGAGTAATGGAGCTTTCGGCCAAGCCTGACGACCTGAGTTCCATCCCCTGGGCCCACATGGTAGAAGAAGACAACCTACTCTCAAGGGTTGTTTTCTGGTTTCTCAGTGTAAGCCATGGCAGGTGCATATCCTCTTCATCTCCTTTATACATATATACGTACATACATACATGCATGCATGCATGCATACATACATAAATGTAACAAAATATTTCATAATCCATTGTCATTTTTGATCCTCCAGTCTTTGGTCCCTTCCCCCATAGGTTGCCTGGCTTGCCTCTTTCTTGAATAGATACAAAGTCTAAGAAACCAAGCCGCACCATCCTTAAAAAACCAGAAAGGTCTCTCATTTTGTTGCTCAAGTTGACCTTGAACTCCTGAGCTCCTGGGATCCTCCCACCTCTGTCTCTCAAATTGGTATGAGTCACGGTGTCAGCCAACAGCACCAGTCCTTGCCTTGTGCGTCTCTGCAGTGGAGCTGAGGGGCTTCCTAAGGGTACAGAGTGATGCTGTGTTAGCCAAGGGACAAGCCCACACTCTCCAGGACAGAGCAGGGACACAGCCGCCAGATGGGCAGGTGGACCAGCTTGTGTGATCTGAAATATCTGCACCCACCCCAGCCTATAGAAGAGGCTGAAGGCGAGATGAGAGCACCCTCTCCTCCCCTAATTTGTAGTTTTCTGGTGTTAGCACGGCTTATAAGACACATGCTCCCAATTAGCTGCTGCTCTTAATTTAAATGCTTCATAAATTATCTCCTGCGCGTGTGGATTATCACTTCATAATGCGAGTTAGCATTTAAATAAATAGCTGTGGTGTAGGAAATTAGAGAGGTTTACTTCTGAGGCTGAGACGTAATGAAGGAAAATACCAAGGCAGCCGAATGGGGCTGGGGGGCTGGGGGGCTGGGGGTGGTGGTGGGGACAATGGCAGAGGCTTACAGAGTTCCTGGAAAATACCAGTTATCTGCAAATCCACACACACTTTGCTGTTGGCAGGGAGTTTCACTGGCCCATCTCAAAAAATAATATTGTTTTTCCAGCTTTGAAATAATTAGAGATTTCAATGGAATTGCAAAAATTGTAGAGAGAAGAAGTACGTAGCGTCCCTGAGTTACCCTCCAGGGACAATAGCTTAATAACCAACGAAGTCACAGAGCCAGGAGGGTGACAGTGGTCTAGCCACAGGCCTGACTTTGATTCTGCTATCTGTTCCATCATTTTAAGGAAGATGTTCCAGAGACACCCAGAGTTCAAGAACAATGATAGCTGTGTCATTTAGGGAGCATTTAGTGAGATTGTGCTCCACTTACAGATGAGGACACTGAGCTCTCAGGAGCAGCCTCTTACTTAGTGCCCTTGTTGATGAGTGCTGGGAAGAGATATGGGGTGAAAGCTGGGGTGACCATGGGGAGGGGACCTGTTGTCCTGTACCTTTTGTGCTCTCAGTATCTTCTGTGAGATAGGAGAGATAGTGTCCTGGAATCGGAGACTTGTTTTCTGTGAGGAAAAAGAGAGAGAGAAAGAAAGGAGAGAGAGAGAGAGAGAGAGAGAGAGAGAAAGAAAGAAAGAAAGAAAGAAAGAAAGAAAGAAAGAAAGAAAGAAAGAAAGAAAGAAAAGCACAGGTGAGACAGGGACAAAAGCCAGCTCTGGCACGTACCTATGATTCCAGCATTAAGGGAGCAGAGGAGACAAGATTAGGAGTTTTCTTTCATGGTTCTCTCTGGCATATTGGGGCCAGCCTGGCTGTTGAAAATCTTGTCTCAAAAAGCCAAGAAGAGAAATCAGAGAGAAGAGAAGAAGAAGGAGGGGAGAGAGGGCAGAGAAGGAGGAGGAGGAGGAGAGGGAGGAGGGAAGAGGAGGAGGGTGCAGCAGTGGCCATGGTGGCACGGGCCATCTCCCAGGCAACCACACGTCAAGCATTTGACCAGGGTTAACAGACACAGAAGCAGAGCCCCCAGACAGTGGTCACGATCTCTGCTCTGTGACCACAGGCTTTCTTTTCTCTCCTTCAGAAAATCACAAGCTTTGGGGACCTGGGGTCATATCTCTGTATATAGCCTTTACTTAGCCACAGGTGACTCAGGGACTCTGGGCAGCATGTGCCCTGATGGCCCACAGGTCTGTGAGGTGGCCTGCTTCCTCAGGCACTCACTCTCCAGGCTCTTTGTCATGGGGTGGCAAGGCCAGTCTGCAGTACAGCTAACGACATGACAGGGGCTGTCGTGACTTCAGATAGTAGGCACATAGGGTCACGGTGCACACATGGCACCCTAACATGGCACGCACTGTGGCTTATAGTAGTCTACACTTCGCTTCTTGTCAAATACAGGGCAAGGCTTCTGATGAACCATATGAAATTACCACAGTCTTCCAGTTTGGACCCACAAAACCAGTAAGTTAAGCCTCACGCTTGGCAGGCACATTCTCATCTGAGTCTTAGGAAACTCTCAGAGGCATTTTCTCTTTGGCCTTCCCCCATTTGCACTGATGGCCTGGTCAAGGTTGTGCAGCTGGCTCCCCTGGGGCTCTGCCCCCAGGTCTGCCTCCTTGGTTCAAGGAGGACTAAGTGGACGCCTTGCCTTGGAGATTGACTTTCTTGGTGTTCACTCCCATTGACTCTGTTTCCCAGTCACCGCCCGTGTGCCTGTGCACCCAGCCTGTGCAGTCACACCTCAGCTGTGGCCTTGGATCCCCTTCACCCCAGGGAGGATCTGCACCCGGAGTGAAATGGGATAAACGTGGCCTGGCGTTTCACGGCTGGTTCTTGTCATTCAAGTCTGCGGGATCAAAGGCTGCCCCTGGAATGTTCCAAGCCCTTTGAAGCTGATAACAAAGGCATCTTAGAGAGAGTCCCATCCTTAGAACCAGAGGGCTGCTCACAGATGAAACTGCTGGGGTCCAGTTGCAAAGGGAACAGAGAGGGGTCTCAGCGGGAGATGCTTCTGCACAGAGAGAATGGTTAGGGGGGTATCAAGTTGGTGACAAGTGGGTGTGTGGACATTATCTCTGAAGTAGACAAAACTGGGTATAGCTGCCTTTCCCACCCGACCTTCTAATCTTGTTCCTTCGACAGTTACATCCCTGACCCTTGTAAAAGGATCGTGTGGAAGGCGTGTTCTAAGCTGCATTTTAATAAGTCAATAAGCTCAAAAATTATTTAAAGCTTCTTAAAGAGGCTTATATTTGATTTCTTGTGGGAATTCTGGGCTGTAGAATAGTAAAAATGCACAGAGCATCCCAGATCGCTTCACATGAAGGCAGTGTCATTTTAGACAAACAACACAACAAAACCCTTCTTAACTATCATTTGAGTAGAGTTGACCTAGTGAGAAGGTTTTTGTCACCTGTGGATGACATTGCTGGAGCCTGAGATCCTCAAGGGGGGAGGGACTGACTTTGGTTGTCTAGCAAAGTGGCATGGGCCTGGAAAGCCTCAGCCTGGCCTTGAACAACCACAAGTCCCAGGAGTCTAGCAAAGAACAGTGAGCTTCCCCGGGCCACAGCAGGGCAGGGAGGGAAGGCTAGCACTTGGGAAACAAGGCCGGGTCAGAGCTGTGCTTTATTCTTGATCTCATGGCTATGTTCATCCCAGGCCCCACCACCGAGGCCATTCAGTTTCAGGGAATACAGGACCTCTGCTCACTGAAACCCAAAGCCGTTATCCTGCAGAGGGGATGCTGGGGAAAGCCTCCTGAGATAACCCTGTCTGGGTTTCCCTCTGTATTTTATAAGCTGATTGACCCGGTCAAAGAGGACACCAGGAGGCTGGGGCTGAGAGAAGAGGGAAAGGCACCCACCACTGAGAGTCAGGAAGAATAAAGAATTAAACATGAAACTGGGCTGCCAGCTTCTCTACAGAAAACCATTTTTGAGGAGGTTAGAACCCAAGGGATCATGCATCTTGCGTTGCGTTGCGTTGGTCACTGCGCTGGGTGGGTCCATAGAGTTGCTGTCCACACCCAGATCGTAGCAACCTCCCCCAAATGGTAGGATTAAGCTTCGTGGTGCCACGTGGTCAGAGATGTGGGAGTAGAATAGCGGCCTCTGAAAAGATACATCCACATCCTAATTCTAATCTCTGTGAATGTGACCTTATGGACAAATGGGGTGTTTGCAGATGTCATCGGTAAAGGCTCTTGGGATACCACACTCCATCTAAGGTGACAGGTGTTTTGATAGGGAAAAGAGGGTGAGACTTGAGACACATACTCTGGAGTAGAGCTGTATGAGACAGGCAGACACTAGACGGGTGTGGTCAGAAGCAGACAGATGAGGGAGGGCTTCTGGCTGAGGTGGGACAGGCAGACACTAGACGGGTGTGGTCAGAAGCAGACAGATGAGGGAGGGCTGCTGGCTGAGGTGGGACAGGAACCTTAAAGCTGAGGCTTTGGCCTCAGACTTCTGACTTCAAAGTACCACAGACATGCTTAAGTATTTCTCCCATACTGTGTTCTGTGCCTTCACTCTCTCCACATTCATCTAAAGTCCCTGCTTTCAGCTCCCTTTCTAGGGTACTCTGCGGGCCAAACAGACATTGAGGGGTAAAACAAGAATGATCCGGCAGACAGGCAGGCAGGCAGGCAGGCAGGCAGACAGACAGACAGACAGACAGACAGACAGAGGAACTTTAGGGCTAGGGATGGAGCTCCTAGATGGTGGAGTTTGCTTAGCACACAGGAAGCTCCCCCCCCACCCAGCATCACATATGCCAGGGATGCTGGTGCATACCTCCAATGCCAGCAGTTGGCAGATGAAGGCGAGAGGATTAGAACTTCAGCACTATCCTCAGCTTATCCTCAGTGAGTCCAGGGCTAGCCTGGTCTACCTGAAACCCTGTCTCAAAACAAAAAGGATGAGGAGAAGAGGAGGAAGGAAAGAGGGAGAGGAGGGATGGTGGACAGGGCAGGCTAGAGAGGGAAGGAGAAACTGTGGTCAAGCTCGGGTCAGTGCCACAGCCATCCACTGTCACACGCATTCAGCTAGCTGTAGCCCTGAATATGAAAAAGCCCAAACACGTGCACTTTTACTTGGGAACAAAGAAAAACATTTGATTGGAGATGGGGTCAGGGGGAGGGGCTAGCTTAAGCAGCTTTGGCCTGCCTCACACATTTTGTGGGTTAGTCTCGTAGACCTTTGTTGGCCACACCCTGCACACTCCCAATAAAACCCTAGCCCATTCCTGGCTGATGACCTAGAACCGCTCATCATACCAGGTTCAAAGGTCTGCATTCACACCAGTTTGTCCAGGGTAGTAATGCAACTTGTAGTGGGGGCTGTGGACCACACAGTGTCAGCTAACCTTTGGAAGGACCAAAATCAAAGTTTAAAGTTCAACCTCAGAGGAGGCCAGCCGTGTCTGTGATGTCTGTGTACCAGTTGTATTTATTTGTTTGTCTGTATTGAGACATGATTTCTCTGTGTAGCCCTGGCTGTCTGGAACTCACTCTGTAGATCAGACCTGCCTCGAACTCAGAGATCTCTCTGCTTCTGGAATGCTGGCTGGGATTAAGAACGTATGCCCTCACCAGTTTTTAATACAAATTTTAGATTCTGGGCTGGGGAGATGGCTCAGTGGTTAAGAGCTCCCATTGTTCTTCCAGAGGATCTAAGTTCAGTTCGCAGCACCCAGGTCAGGCAGCATACACCTGCCTGTAACTCCAGCTCCAGGAGACATTGTACCTTCTGGCTTCCATAGGCACCTATCCACACACAGATGGCGCGCACACACACACACACACACACACACACACACACACACACACACTTAAAAGCCCTGGATTTTGAGGCTAAGAAGGTGTCTCCGTCAGTAGGCTATTTGCTGCATAAACACAAGGCTATGAATCCATCCCTGTGCCCCTGTGCCTGGCTCGATGCTGTGCAACCCTCAATCCCAGAACTGGCAGAGGCCTGAATACCCCAGGGTTCACTGGCCAGGCAGCCTAGCTGAATCATGAGCTCCAGGTTCACTGAACGACCCTGTCTGAAAAACTAGGGCAGAGAGCTATAGAGGAAAACACTTGATGTCAACTTCTGGCCTCCATATGTATTTACAAATATGTCCACAAACATGGATGTTGATCCTGGACTCCAAGGCTTGGGTCATCTTCTCTGGTGGGCAACTCTGCATGTTGTCAGTCACTGCTACCAAAGAAGAGGAAGCTCCCTGATAGCCTTGTCAAGCTGTCCAGTTTAAAATGATACAAAAAGTGAGGAGCAAAAGGTCCCCCCAAGGCAAGTAGACCCAGGGTGGTCTGAAGCGTGGTGGAGAGACTTACAGCCCAATAAAGCCGCCAGGCCAGACCGAGTCTCACTGGCCCTTTAAAACCCAAGAAGGGCTTCATTTGCATTTAGATCTCCTTGCTCCCTCTTTTCATCTAAAGACAAATCCTCACAAAAGGCTGCTTAATTAGACCAAATTAGATTTCCACTCAGCCGCTTGTCATTCATTACAAAACGCTGTTCTTTTTCTATTTTGGTAATTACGGGCTGGTCTCCGCCCGTTTGTAGCTCTCACTCCAGCCGGTGAGCCTGACTAGCATCCCTGATCTGGTGCAGGGAAGAGGAAAATTACTCGCTAGCATCCACCTGTCTGTTTATAAGTTGGATCAAGACCACCACTGCTACCCCACTGGTGCCTCTTACAAAGTCTGGGTGGGCGGCTTCATTCTGGAGTCTTTACTGATTAATCATAGAGCAATACAGAGCCTGGTCATGTTCTGGATGGAAAGCCACCGACAAACAGATTTCACACAAACAGGGTATACACCTGAAGCTGTTTCCCTGCCTTGCCTCTCTCTGTGCAGCCACCCGCTAGGTCACCAGCAGGGCAGTCGCTCGCCCTCAACCTCGCCACGGTTTCTTCACCCTGAGCATATTTGGGGAACTTGAATCTTTTCACGCATGGTTTGTCTTTTCTTTCCGACCATAATAGGCTGCTATCACCGGGTGTCAGCTGGAGTCACAGACATGGGTATGTGGATCTGTGGAAGGCCCAGACATCTGGGGCAGTGCTAAGGACTGTGGCAGTGTTCAGTACTCGCCAACTTCTTAGGTGGGCAAGTTGACACGGTGCCCAGACCTGGCCACTCACAAACTCTCCCATGGTGCAGCTCAGAGTTCCTGGATGACTGAAGCAGGTGATGTAGTTCATGTGGTCCAGACTCAAAAGACAGGGATCTAGAATCATGGGTGTCCAGGAAGAGGGTGACAGAGTCCACAAGGCCCTCAGGATCAGTTGGAAGGTTTACATTTTACAGATGGAAGTCTGAGGCCAGAAGAGGACAGGGGCCATGCAAATGCCTTCTTGAGCTGCCCTTCCTATTAGCCTGCCCCCACACACTCATACTAACAAACACACATACACACACGCACACACATACACACCACACACACACACAGGGGGGGGGGGGGGGGGGCGGGAGAGCAAGATAGAGAGATGTCTCAGGCAAAACGATGCCACCATGGCTCATGTTCTGCCCAGAAGCCTTTATTGTCCCTCCGGAGATGAGGCCAGAGGATCAGGGGCTTCAGTCTATCGTCAGCTGTATAGAGTTGGTGGCTACCCTGTGTCACATGCAAGCATGTGAAGGCAGGGGTTTGGATCAAGCCAGTGACACGAAGAACACATTTTACTTTAGAAGATCTGGACGGGGAGATAGTGAGCTTTGTCAATTAGCTTCCAAAATCTTAGCCAATACACCGAGCCTGTCCCTCAGTCCTGCCAGCACTCCAAAAAGACTGTTGAATACCAAGCTCTGGTATCCTGTGGTGGGAGACTTTGGCATGCCATACACTCTTGCAGCTAAGCCTGAGCTGCAGAAACCACCACCCAAGTGACATGGGGTTACTGGGGTATAATGTCATACATGGGGATGTTCAAGCAGGGTGCAGAGTCCAGGGGCACCCCCTGGTGGTGGGATCTACAGTTGTTATTTATTTATTTATACATTTCATTTTATTTTCATGTATCTGAGTGTTTGCCTGCATGTATATATGTGCACCATATGCATGCAGTGTCCGAAGTCAGACCCCTCAAGCTGGAGTTAAGGGTGAATGTGAACAACCATGTGGGTGCTGATAACTGAACCTGCAAGAGCAAAAAGCCCTTTAAAGGTTGAGCCATCCCTTCCCTGGGTGAGAGCGTCAGATGGAGGTGTTTGGGAGCTCTAGGGGCGAAGAAGGAGGGCAGACTTTATTGGCTTTGCTTGAAGAATGGCTCAGGCTTTCCAAAAAACTCAGGAAAGGCATTGTTGGAAGGGAGCCTGAGAGGGTGTGGGAAGGCTGCAGCCCGGAGTCTAGTGCGGCTCCTGAAGCTCCTGGGCTCCTGGCTGCACCGCAAGGAGCACCATTGTCTTTTGGTCCCATGTGGTTTATTCTTCTCTGAGACTCAGTAGCTGAAAAGCCTTCAGGCACCAAACTCAAAATTTTTTACATTCAATTATTTTAAAAGCTGCTCAAGCAAGCAGAATTTTAGCCATTCAGAACCTGTGCGAGTCTATTGTAAGAAACTAGCATGGTAGGTGCAGCTCTGTGTAGGATAAAGCCCCAGGTTGTCTCTACTTTTTTTTTTTTTTGCTAGTTTTGTTTGTTTTATTTCCTGAAACGAGGTCTCATATGTTCCAGGCTAGCCTCAAAGTCATTATGTAATTGAGGATGACCTTGAACTTCTGATCCTCCTGCCTCCACCTTCCGAGTGATGGAAATGTGTGTGTGCCACCATGCCTGGCTTATGAGGAGTGGGGGATGAAACCCAAGGCCTTCTGTATGCTAGGCAAGCCCTCTACTAACTGAGCCCAGTTCCTACAATTGTAAATCTCTAGCTCCGAACACCCATAGAAGCTCCTGAGTCTCCGAGACTTCTGACGCCACAGTAGACACACAGCTGTGCTCTGAGCCCCTCCCTGGGAGTGCTTGCTTTCTTCTCTTAATGGGTCGGCCGTCCCTCTCTGTTGGACAGTGGTCTCTCTCTGCTGGACAGATGTCCCTCTCAAGGGAGGGAGGGTTCCCCTTTCCATGCAATGACTCTTGCAGTGTAATCACATTTTTTCCCTTGATTAGCCTCAAATCCTGGGCCTCATCCCTACCCTCCACCTCCTCCTCCTCCTTCTCCTCTTCCTCTTCCTCCTCCTTATCCCTCCTCTTCCTCCTGTAACCAGGAGCTGTTTTAGAAGCTGCCCCACCCCCACCCCAGGAGACCAAGCACCCATGGGACCTCTGTAGTGGCTGCCACTGCCTCCATTACTCTCCTTGGGGAGCACATCACCCCCACACACAAGAAACGTATCATAAAACAGTCACCCAGGCTGCAAAGAAGAGGGCACAGGCCCTGGCCTTTGAGTCTTCCAAGCTTTTGCTCAAACCACACCAAGGCTCCCCTGCCTGGCCCCATCCCCACTGTCTCTACCTTATCAGCTAGTTTTGCACCTCCCCTTCCTGAACTTCACTCTACCCTGAGAACGGGTCAGCTGCTGTTTTGTGTTAAATTCCTTCTCATTCATTACAATACCACTTTTTTATTGACATGGAAATAAAACTTACAATCAATGAGCTCTTATGAAATATACATCAAAGCTGGGAGCAGCAGCGCGAGGGTTTCATCTGTTCTAGGGAAGGAACAAGGGTTTAGGGGGGTGGGGGGGAGACACGGAACATTTTCCTTCCCGATTACATGATGCGATTTTCAATGAATCTATAAAGAAAATGAAAACATAAATACAGTGTCCAAACAGGGTGATCCCTGCAGCTGTCAAAACTTAAAACAGCTCACTTTCCCTTTGATTTCTGTTTTAAGTTTTGAAATGTACATAGATCATTCTCAGCTTTCTTCTTTCTTTCTATCCCTCCCCCCTTTTCTTTTTACGGGGAGTCTCTTTCTAAAATCTGATCTTTCCTGGATCCTCCAGCTTTGACCCTTGGTGGCCAAACTGACCCAATACCGGGCCCCCTGGGCATTGCTTCTCAGACCTCAGCCTGCCCAAGCCTCCTTAGTGGGGTGGGGACCTCCCTTTCCACATTCTTCTTCCATGTCAGTGTCGCACTGAGCTAGAAGGGCCCCCGCCTGGGTTCTATGGACCTACTATGCTCTATATGTCTCGGGTTTTTTCTAGCCAGTGTCTGCTGCACTGGGAGTGGGGGCTTCTTGTGTGTATGTTTAAGGGTAATGACTGCACTGGGAGTGGGGCTTCTTGTGTGTATTTTTAAGGGTAATGAGACACAGACACCCAAAGAAATCTAGGAGCTGTTCAGAGTTACACAGTAGAGAAAGATGGGCTGGGGAAATGCTTCAGCTATGAAGAGTGTGACATTGTATCCTTGTCAGTCAGGTGCCTCATAGCTGCCTGGGATCTCTCTCTGACCTCCTGGGACACTGTACTTAAGTGCACATGGCTACAACAGATACATACACACATTAAAAAAAAAAAAAGATCAAGGTGCAGGAGAAGTGGTTTATCAGTAATGTACTTGGTCTAAACTTTACCTGAGTTTCATTCCTAATACCCACATTAAAAGCCAGGCAAACCAGGCGTGGTGGAGCACACCTTTAATCCCAGCACTCGGGAGGCAGAGGCAGGCAGATTTCTGAGTTCGAAGCCAGCCTGATCTACAAAGTGATTTCCAGGACAGCCAGGGCTATACAGAGAAATCCTGTCTCAAAAAAAAAAAAAAAAAAAAAAAAAAGGCCAGGCAAGGTGGCATTCCCAGCACTGGGGATATAGAGACAGGAGAACCCCTTGGGGCAGAAGTGGTAAGATCCAGGTATAAGGATGGCACATTATTTAATCCCTGCCCCTACCAGGGAGGCAGAGACAGGTGGATCTCTTGTGAGGTCAAGGCCAGCCTGCTCTGCACAGCGAGTTGCAGGCCAGCCAGGTTATAGAGAGATCCTACCTCAAAAATTAAAATAAATAAAGGGTGAAGGAATAAATAAAATAAAGGTGGAGAATGACTGAGGGAGACACCTGATGGTGATTTCTGATCTTCACATGTATGCATACACAAAGGTGCACACACACACACACACACACAGAGGCATGTGCACAAACTAACACATCAGAATTGGTCAAAGCAAAAATGAAGCAATCATCACAACAAGACCAACAAAAGGAGAAGAGTACACACACATGTACACACACTTGCACACATGCACCACACACGGATGAAAGTAGCAACCACAGTTTCGATTTCAGTCCCCTTGTCTGTCTTTTGCAGAGGGCCATGGAGCTGAGTGACTCTCCTCAGGTTTCTTTTCTCCTTTGTTTTTTTGTTTGTTTGTTGGTTTGTTTTTTGAGACAGAGTCTTCCTGGCTGGCCTTGAACTCACAGAGATCACCTGCCTCACCAGTGCTGGGATTGAGGTAGCTCACCATTATGCCCGGCCTCTACTATCTGGCTTCTCTTACTTTCTTTTCCCTTATTTCTCTTTCCCCTTCTCCTCTCCTCTCCCTTTCCTTCTCCTCCCCTCCCCTCCCCTCTCCTCCCCTCCCCTCCCATCCCCTGCCCTGCCCTGCCCTGCCCTGCCCTGCCCTGCCCTGTCCTCCCCTCCCCTGCCCTGCCCTTCTCCTCCCTGTCTCTGGGGGAGTGGGGATGGAATAAAGAATCTTATATCTGCTGGACAAGTGCCCTACTGCTAGGCTCCATCCCCAGCCCTTGGCTTTCTGAGTCAGGTTATCCTTACTGTAGTTCAGACTTAAACTCACTACCTCAGGCTCTCAAGGGCATGTCACCACACCCAGAAATATCAATCTAGCTTTTCTGAAGGCCTTAAAATGGAGTCTGGCATGGAGACTGTCATATGCAAAGCATGTCACTGAGCATGCCTGGCTGGGACAGGATGAGGAACTTCTGTGCCTACCCCCCATGTCTTCTCTCTCCATTATCCTCCTGAGTTACCCCCAAACTCCTCTGAGCCACAAGGGATGGTTGCCCTCTGGGAGGTCACTTCCCTCCAGTGTCAGGGGTGCTATGGGGAGCAGAGGCATGGGTAGGACGGTGCCATGACTTCATGCTTACAGTGGCCAGCCTTAGAGCAAAAGTACCAAGACCTGAGAGCTTCAAGCAGACATGTCTTGACAAAATGAGCCATCTGCTTTTCCCTCTTTTATTGAAAATAGATTCTTCCCCCACTGTTGGGCAGTGGCACATGCCTTTAATCCCAGCAGAGGCAGGTGGATCTTTGAGTTCGAGGCCAGCCTGGTCTACAGAGAGAGTTCCAGTACATCCAGGGCTATACAGAGAAACCCTGTCTTGAAAAAACAAAAAGGCAAGAAATGAAAACAGCTTCTGTGAGATGATGATATGATATGATATATGATCATATGATATGATGATAGGATAGGATATGATGATATGATATGATATGATATGATATGATATGATATGATAAAAACTAACACATCAGAATTGGTCAAAGCAAAAAATGAAGCAATCATCACAACAAGACCAAACAAAAGGAGAAGAGCTCTAGAGCAGGCACAGGAATCAGAGACTCACTTTCGCACACTCAGGAATCCCATAGGACGCTGAACTGGAAGCCGTAATACACACATTAAGGATCTGTAGGGTAGCCGGGCGTGGTGGTGCACACCTTTAATCCCAGCACGTGGGAGGCAGAGGCAGGAGGATTTCTGAGTCCAGCCTGGTCTACAAAGTGAGTTCCAGGACAGCCAGGGCTATACAGAAAAACCCTGTCTCGAAAAACCAAAAAAAAAAAAAAAAAAAAACCAAAAAAAAGAATGTGAAGGATCTTTAGGGTAAAAAGAGCGAAGAAAAATATATATTAATAAAATAGAAGATAATTATTTTTATTTGAATTTTTTATTTTTTATAAACGGAAGAGAGAGCCCTGATACAACATTATGAGACAAGGAACCTCCAAAGATGCTCTTGAATTCCTTTTCTGGTGGCGTCTACTGCTGGGCAGCCTTCCCTGAAGAATAGTTTGTTTCCCCAGTGAGACTGCATTGGAGGAAACTAAATTTTCATTTGTAAGTGGTTATCAGTTGGAGATGGCTTCTGGGTTTGGGACGGGGGCATGTGTCCACTTTTCTTTTTAGCTCTAGGGCCCCTGACAGGTGCAGACCCCGTGCAGACCCCATGCAGACCCGTGCAAACCCTGTGCAGACCCATGCAGACCCCGTGCAGACCTGTGCAGATCCTGTGCATGGCACCTCAGTCACTGTGAGTTCTTATGTACATTGATCGTGTTGATTTAGAGGCCTTGGGTTCTTGGTGCCCTCCACCCCCTCTGGCTCTTACTGTTTCCACCTCCTCTTCTGCAGGGTTCCTTCCCTGAGCCCCATTGGAAGAAGTTGCTGGAGACATCCCATTTAGGGCTGAGTGTTCCAAGGTGTCTTGGTCTCTGGGTCTGGCTGTGGGGGTCTCTGTCTACTCCCATCTGCTCTGGAGGAAGCTTCTCTGCTGATGGCTGATCTATGAGTGTAGCAGAGTATCATTAGGGGACATTTTATTATTCCTTCATCTCCTTCCTCCTCTTCCTCCTCCTCCTCCTCTTCCTCCTCCTCCTTCTCCTCCTCCTCCTCCTCCTCCTCCTCCTCCTCCTCCTCTTTCTCTTCCCTCTCATCCTCATTCTTTAGAACAGTAGTATTTTTACCCTTGGTCCCTGGTCTATCTAGTCTCAGCTTCTTGGTCAACCAAGCGGTGTTGCATATGGGTCCATCTTGTGGACTGGGTCATAAGTCAGATCAGACATTGGTTGGTGACTCCCACAAGCTTTGGGCTACCTTGCCCTAGCAGATCTTGCAGGCAGGACACCGTCAGCCCATTTTAAATGTACAGGTCAGTGGCTCTCGCTAGGTTCACAGCACTGCACAGTCCGTCTCCACTCAGTTCCCAGATGTTTCCATGTGCCAGAGAGAGCAGCTACCTCCCCACCCCTGCCCCCCAACACACACACACACACACACACACACACACACACACACCTTGGCAGTCTGCTTATCTCCCTGGACACACCTGTTCTTCACTCTCCACCTAAATGGATTCATGCAGCTCGTGGCCTCTTTGTCTGCCAGCTGCTTCCTCTTGCATGCCTTCAGCATCCATCCATACTGTTTGTAACCTTTATCCTACTGCTTTGTTCTTTTTCATGGCTTAATACTTTTCCATTGTGTGGATATGCCACATTCTGTGTATCCATCCATCCCCGGAGGTAAGTCTGGGTGGCTTTCTTCTTTTGACCATGGTGGATAGTGCTGCTATGAGCATCATTCATACAGTAACTTGAACTCCTGCTTGCTGTGGTATATTCCTAGGGGCGGGACCTCTTGGTATTCATTTTATAGCCAGTTGTCTGTTTGCTCACACAGAGACAGAGGGGCCATTAAAGCTGTGGTGACACTGGCAAACAGCCTGTAGCAAATATGACTTTTTATTCAGGACCCACCAAACCCTCTGCTAAGAACTTAAGGGCTTGGAAGGCAGCACCAGCCCTGAGCCCTGGTCACAGTAAGGACTCTGACTGCTTAGAGCTTAGCTTGTTCAAGGTCACAGGGAGTCAGGCTGCCAGAACTGCACCTCGGGCAGCTTGGCCTCAACTCCTTCGCCATCACTAAACTGTCGTGTCCCAGAAACTTGCCAGATGATTTCCTCTTGAATCTGGATGATGTGACGGGGAACAGGCTGGCAGCCATGAGCTCCATCCTCAGCATGCCAGGCGCAGACTGTCAGGAAATGAGTTTGCCTGCCTTGAGCACGCCCAGCTGTGGACAGCAGGAGTGTGCCTGCTCAGAACTAGAATTCACCTGTCACACTCATTAATGCACAAGTTGTGTGTGTGTGTGTGTGTGTGTGTGTGTGCATGCATGTATGCTGCCCAGAATTGTACTGCTGTTATTCTCTGTGTCTCCATGGAGGGGAGGTCTGGTGGGGAGAGTGTCTCCCTAACTATGTCACGGCCATATTGGTATGGCCGGTGAGCTGCTGGCCTCCCACATTCCTGTGAGCTGCTGTGAGCAGGACACCTGCTCATTGCCTCCTATATATGTTATGCGCCTCTTTCCAGAGCTTCCCATTCCTCCTGGGAGAGAAGTTTCTGGAAGAGTTCATTTCCCAAGAAATGGAAGGCCCCATAGGAGCAACTGGGTCCTCCTCATAATCTGAGGTGACATCTAGCCATTTTCATTATTTAAAAAAAAAAAAAAGTCCCTCAAAGCCTTGGTCAACGTTCCTTCCCACCTCCCGTTAGCCTCCATGCCCCTCCTCCACCTAAACCTGCTGCTGAGTTACGGCCCCCGGAGGCTGTGGCTCGGGGCGGATGCATCTATACACTCTCCCAGCCGCCGCCTTCTCTGAGTGTAATCAAGCATTGAGCTAAGTAGCAAATAAATCTCCCGATCTCATAAGCTGCACAGCGAGATCATGTAAATGCAAATGAAAGACCTGATTTCAAGCTGTCGACGGGGAGGGGAGACAGCACCAGGGCTCTGTCACCGTGACCGCCTCACTGGGCGAGGGCCATACATCAGATGCAAGCCCTGAGCTGGGGGCTCACAGAGGGAGGCTGGCTGCCCCGGGAGCAGAGAGCAGCCGGGTGGGCAGGTGGTGGGCTCCATGAGACCCAAGGCCATGAGAGGCAGGCAAGGGTTTGAATGGTGTGGCTGGACAAGCCTTAGGGACCTAGAACGATAGTGTGCCCCTGCTGTCCTGAGCCTGGGCTGGAGAGGCACCTTGGATGTCTTAGCAGCTGTTCATGTGGGAAGGCGAGCAATGCTGACTGAGCATGCCTACTGGGCTCAATCCAGGGACCTCTCCGCCGCTGAAGAGGCTAGGTGGATGAGGAAATGGGAGGGGCACAGAACCCACTCCAGCCACCTCAGTCCCTGGGCGGCAGCGTGATGAAACCAGTCTCACCTGGGCTCAAGTATATATTTTTAAATAAACTATATAAAGTAATAATATATGTACTAAGCAACTCTGCTTTTTGTCCTGTTGAAAAAATGTTATTTCGAGAGAGTCTTGTGTAGAACAGATTGGAATTATAGTCCTAGACCTGCCTGTATGTCCTCAGTGCTGGGATCATGTAACCCCACTCATGTGGTGCTGCAGATGGAGGCCCGGGGCCTTGTGCATGTCAGGCAAGCATCCTCCAACAGAGCTGACTGTTTTTGAGTGATAAAAGTGACTTCTCTGAGGCCTGCCTCCAAGCGCCATCTCTAACCACACACCCTCACACAGCACTTCATGCATCTCTGTTCCTCCCTGTATTCTTTTTTAAAGCATTAAAAAAATAACAAAAACCATGTCTGGATGGTGGTGATATGTGTACAATGTTGAGTCCTGCTGAGTCTTTTTTTTCCCCATTTGATGTTATTTTACACACCTTTGATCATATGTGGATGTGTTCTTCCAGTGTGTGGCTTATGGGATCATTATGCAATGTTCAGACAATGCTCACAGCTCCAAGCCCAGGCTGCCTGGGTCCTTTGATGCATAATGCGTCTCACTTCCCATGATTGTTTATCTGAGGCTCTCATTATGGAAATAAATAAATATCCCTATGCTAATAGTGATCACAATTTGCATTTATATTGTGCTTTCCATTGGAAGATCTTAAGTTGTTTTACAGTAATGAACTACCCTGAGCACAGGCGCGGGGTACGTGCATGCATGTGTATGTTGAAGTGAAACGGTATGCAGATATTTATTTAATAACTACTGGGCAATAACTGGGATTTCACCTCTCTGGGTTCTAATAGGATGCAGGAGAGTGAGGGGAAGCTTTACCATTGTAGACCAAGTATCCGTTTTGTTTAGATGCTGGCTAGGGAGTTAACAGGTTATACTGTGTGTGGTGATCAGGGTGGGTGCTGAGAGTGACTGATGCCCTGGGGGCATTGCTCTCGTGGGATGGACATCTAAGGTGAGTCTGGAACTCAGGCATCCAGCTCCCTGGCACAAAGCCTTCCATTTTGAAGAATGAACTCGTCTCTCCATCCATTTGGAGGAAGTTTGGTTTAGACCAACTGCCAACACCGGCCAACAGTACCGTTCTCACACACTTGATTGGAAATGAATGTTCACTAAGGATATAAATGGATATGGGGTGAGAGGCGATTCTGCTTGGGCTTCAAGGCTCAACCACTTCACCTGGGCCTGCCTGGGGGAAGTATCATGGTTCTCACTAGGCCACCAGCCTTAGGCAGTTTCAGGGCAACAGACCCACCCTTACTGGGGTGGTTTTTAGAGCTCCAGTCTTTCTGTTGGGGAGTTGGAGGGAGCTGCTGTTGTAGAAGGAACTGGGAGAATCCCAGGACCCCTGGGACGAGGAGAAAGATGGTTTTAATTAAAGCAGAGAGGACAAGACTAAGGCAGAGGGGGATGACATGTTAATAAGGTTTAATGAAGCTGTCTGCTGATGGGGACAGCTGTCACCCAGAGTTGTATTCCAGCCAAGCCACTCAGTGACAGAGAAACTCCAAGAAAGAATGCTTTGAAGGAGGCAGGGGGAGGGCGGGGTGACTAGTCTGGAGCTGGGATTCTCCTCGCTGGAGTGGAGACAGCGCATGCATGCACGTGTGCACACACACACACACACACACACACACACACACACACACACACACACACCACAAACACACCAAGATGAGGAATCAGGTTAGGGAGTCATGCTTAAGTGGCTTCCAGTAGCTCCCAATTCCCTGATGTGCAAAATCAAGCCGTGCCTCTTGCAGACCTGGAGCACTTGGGTGGGATGTCTTAAGAATCAGCTATGAGAACAAGGAATGCAGTCATTTGAAGACTGAAAAGACTTTATTTGTTTTTCTCCCTTCCTGAGACACTGTCTCCCATCTGTCCATGGAAATAATGTCGCCTCCCTTCAGGGGAGAGGGGCTGCTCGGGCTAAGCCCAGAGGCTTGGCCCTAACCCAGCTCATCTGTTTGCTCCTGGAATGGAACAGATAGACAGGCTTCTGCTTTATTTTTTGTTTAAGATGTTGTTTTTATTTGTGTGTATGTGTGTGCTACATTTATGCAGTGCCCTGGGAGGCCACAGGAGGGTGACAGATTCTGTATAGCCAATTCTACAGGCAGTTGCGAGCTGCCTGCTATGGGTACTGGGAACTGAACCCAGGATCTATGAAAGAGCAGCAAACACTCTAAGCACTGAGCCATCTCTCCAGTCCTCAGTACAGACTTCTTTAAGGTTCAGCTTACCTATCTGTAAAATGGAAAAGGCAACCCCACATAAGGAATTCTGGGTGATCAGGGAGAAGGACAAGACGTTCAGCATAGTGTCAAAAAAAGGACGTCACGGGGGCCATGCATGCTATGCATGCAGGTTTATTTAGTAAACCTCTATTCTTGGTTTGTTTATTTGGCTTTTTGAGACAGGGTTTCTCTGTGTAGCTCTGGCTGTCCTGGACCTAGCTCTGTAGATCAGGCTGGCCTGGAACTCAGAAATCCACCTGTGACTGCTAGGATTAAAAGTATGAGCCACCAGTGCCTGGCCCCTAAATGTTTATTCTTTTCTTTGTTTCTTCCTTCGCTAGAGACAGCATGGTGGATCCTTGTTTGGAGAGGTGTTCCCAACATCCTGCCTGCCCCAGGACCTTTTCATAGCCTAGCCAGATCTTGGTCCGGAGACCTCTTTTGCAAGCCAACCTCTTTTGTCATTTCCTAAGATGAGAGGCAGGGTGCTTGGGGATTCACGTGGCCCATCAAAGCTGAGATTTGTGACAGTGACATCAGCTCCACAGATATCAGAGTGGGGTTGCCATGGAAGAGCAAGTGACCACCAGGGCCTCGAGTCTCCTTGCAACACAGTGGCAGATGGCCTGACACCTGTCATGGCTTGTTGGTCCTAGTCTAGAATTCAGGGTCAGGAGCTCCCTGAGCACACACATGCCACACTCAGCTGGTGTCACACGGCCCAGGGAGGGACCCAGAGTCCCCTCTGTCAGGCTGCTTTTCCCCTCCACCCCTGGATAGCTCCAGTGCAGTGGCTGGGCCTTCTGCATCCAGGAAGCCCCTATATTTACTCCCCTCCCCTTGCTGGATACCTGCTGGATTCACTTGAAAGATGCCTCTCTTTTCCTGACCACTTTACCAGACTGGGTTTGAATTCTGCCTTGGCCTTTCATTGATTCTGAGTGGGCAAAGGCAGGCTGCTCTCCTGATTCTGTGCCCTAACCTTTAACACAGCAGCAGGATGGCCCTCTAGCATTGTTGGGGACATTGTAGGTGCAGTGACAGGCTACGAGAGCAAGGGTGCACAAGTTAGTTAGTGTCCTGTGGGACACACGGGCTAACGGGGCATATAGGTCCATAGCCTTTCTAGAGACTCAGAGGCACCACACCTGCACCCAAAGGAGCTGCCCCAGTGGGTTCTCAAGCATGCCAGGTACTGGGGACAGATGGAATAGAGGAAATGGTGGCGGAGAGCTCCCAGGGCCCCACATAGGCTGGTGCTCCACCCAGGGCATAGGGCTGTCCTCAGCTGCCATGGCTTTAGGCTGTAGGGGGCTGTTAGTTCAGCAGTTTGCTACACACTGGCTGTGACTCAGTGAGGGCAGAAGCAGCTTGCTCTGGAAAAGTCTGAGGCAGGAAGGAAGCCTGCACCCGGAAACTGCAGGATGACTCTCCACAGGTGCTTTGCCTTGGTGGTTGTCCTCTTGGTGGTTGTCTGTACAGCTCCCCTTGGGAAGAGGGTGCCCATGCTCCCATGCAGAAGGATGGCAGCAGACAAGAAGCTGGCATGAAGGTTGGATCAAAGGTCATGGTGACCAATGCCCCCAGAGCCCCTGCAGCTTTGACCCTCAGCCCCCACCCATTCTCTGCTATCTAGCGTGCCGTCAGCTTGACACAAGCTGTGGCCATCTGGGAGGGGAACCTCAATTGAGAAAATGCTCCCAGCAGACTGGCCCATAGACAGTTGGGTGGGACATTTCCTGGCTGGTGACTGGTATGCATGCAAGTGCTCAGCTCCCTGTGGATGGTGTGACCCCAGGGAAGGTGGTTCTTGGTTCTATGAGAAAAACAAACTGCTATCCAGGCATGGCTATTCTGACATCTTTTTAGTGAAGTATCTATTCAAGTCTTTTGCTCATTTTTCTGCAGAAGCGTTTTCCTTTTTATTGATTTGTGGTTACTCTTTATATAGTGTGAATACAACAATAAGAACACAAATAACTCATCTCACTTTGTAGCCTCGGAGGTTTTAAGGTGGAGCGTTCTGAGCTTCCCTCATCACGCTGCTGGTGCCCTTGACTGGCATCAGATTTGTCCTCTCTGTAAGATGGTCCATGTCCTAAGTGCAAGACTATGCAGCTGCTTTTATCTCGGAACCCCCAGCACATGGCTCTGCAAAAGGGGAACAAACTAAATACCTGTGGGATAAATACAAAACTGTGTCTCAAAGGAGATTTCTTTCTTTTTTTCTTTTTCTTTTTTTGGTTTTCCGAGACAGGGTTTCTCTGTGTAGCCCTGGATGTCCTGGAACTCACTTTGTAGACCAGGCTGGCCTTCCGCCTGCCTCTGCCTCCCAAGTGTCAAAGGAGATTTCTGATGGCCGTCCATGTCGTCCCTCTTCTCTATCCCAGGCAACAGGTCTGTGGAGCTACAGAAGACGATTCTCAGCCCCCAGCCTGTCCCACCCACACCTGCCCTGAGGGAGGCAGGGCCTTGTAGAGAAGCCATATTTTAACTTCCCCAGCAGAAACCAGTTTTCAAGTGAGAGGCCAGAGCTTCAGTTGTAGCCTAAAGTGAGCTATGTGGATCAGATGTAAAGCTAAACCACCCAACAGAGCGTCTCAGTGCCTGCCTAGATCCCAGAACCCCTCTCTCCAAGGAGAATGGGGTCTGAGATTTGAGATGCAAAAGAAGAGGGAGAAAATGGCTCACTGCTTGTAGGAAGAACAGAGACTTTCCGGGGAGGCCATATGGCTATGTGCTGTGTCCAGATTCACGTGGGACAGTCCTAGCTCCAGGGGTATTGGCAGACAGAGCCTTGGGGTCAGGTCTTGAGAATTGGCCCCTCACAGTGGGATTTGTGCCCTTCTGGGAAACAAAGGAAAGCCTCAGGCCTGTATTCTCTGTCTTGTGAGGCTTCAGATGAATGGCAGCTGTTCACTGACCAGGGAGAGAGGCCCTCCTCAGACCCGATGGGCTGCTGTCCAGAGCTGAGACCTCCCAGCCTTAGAACATCTAGAAAGAACTGATGGTGTTCAAGCCACTCAGTGTGTAGTGAGTTTGTGAGCACCGGGTTTACCACAGGCCTGTTTCATCCATGCTTTTTTTCATGCAGGCCGTGCTGCTAGCTTCTGTTGTATTGCTGGGTGCTGGGGAAAAACCAAACAAAGCCTTTAAATATATTATCCCATATTAAGTCATGTTAAGATCAACTGAATTTTTTTTTACCTTCTTTAAATTTATTGTTCTAAAATGCTAAATGTTCTAATGTTCTAAGTGTTCTAAAATGTTCTAAAAAATGGGGAGGCAGGAGAGGCAGGGGAGGCAGGAGAGGCAGGGGAGGCAGGAGAGGCAGGGGAGGCAGGGGAGGCAGGGGAGGCAGGGGAGGCAGGGGAGGCAGGGGAGGCAGGAGAGGCAGGAGAGGCAGGGGAGGCAGGGGAGGCAGGGGAGGCAGGAGAGGCAGGAGAGGCAGGAGAGGCAGGGGATAACAGGAAGATCCCGGGCTCAGTGTGTACCGTGCAAGCTCCTGGCTCACTACTGAGATTTTGTGGCAGGAAGCAAGGCAGAGAGGGTCCGGAAGAGTGACACCTGGGGTTGTCCTCTGACCTCTAAGTGCACAAGCATACACATACACACATGCACACTTGTGTGCACCCTGGATTACTGTTCCCATAGGACACAGCCTCCAGGGGATGGGTAGAGCTAGCCAAACATCAGGCGACTGCTGATTTAAGTACTTTCCTTCACACCTCTCCCATGGCTTTGTTACAATGTAATTCTTATACCATCCAGCTTAGCTGTCCTCAAAGCATGTGCGATGTCACACCCTCAGGACGACCAGAGTCATACAGCTACCAACATGACCCTGTAGAGTGGTTTTTTTTCCTCCTAGGGAACTGTTCCTTAGTCAGCCACACCATCCCTCACCCACCATCCAAGCCTGACCTTCCAGCCTGCCCTAGGCATCCACAGGAGGGACTCATGGGTGTGGCCCTTGGTATCAGCTTTTGCAGAGTCATGGAGTGAAGGCCAACACGCTGTGGCAGATACTGTAGGTCTGGGGGATGACCATGACCTTGAAGGGCAACAAGGGGCCTGTCCAGACGACTATCCCAGAGGCTTCTTCAAAGAAGCTTTTACAGATTATTTATTCTGTTTGTTTGTTTGTTTGTTTGTTTGTATGTTTGTTTTTCAAAACAGGATTTCTCTGTGTAGTCCTGACTGTCCTGGAGCTCACTTTGTAGACCAGGCTGGCCTCGAACTCAGAAATCCGCCTGCCTCTGCCTCCCGAGTGCTGGGATTAAAGGCGTGCGCCACCACACCCGGCTTATTCATTTTTATTTTTATTATTATTAAAGGTGGCATACACATTTAACCCCATCACTTGGGAGGCAGAGGAGGGCAGATTTTTGTGAATTCAAGGCCAACTTGGTCTACATAGTGAGTTCCAGGTCTGTCGAGGTAACCCTTTCTCTCTCTCTCTTAAAACAAACAAACAAACAAACCAAAACACAAAATATTTATTTTTATTTATGTGTTTGTGTTTGGGTATGAGTATATGAGTGCAGTGCTCATAGAGTCCAGGAGAGGGCACCAGATCCCCTAGAGCTGGAATTACAAGCAGTTGCAAGCCTCCCTATGTGGGTTGGGACTTCTACAAGGGTAGTACTCACTCTTGATCACCAAGCTACCACTCCATGCCCAGAGGCCTTTTCTTATAGGCTGTTACATACCTGCCAGGTGTCACCAGGAGGAAGGGCCTCAGTGACTGTGACCTATATAAGAGGATCTAGATGTGTGCTCCTGGCAAAGGAGCAGGGCTCTTCCAAGTCCCAAGTGAGTGGGACAGGATGAAAGAATGACTTTCAGGAGTGGGGACTGTAGGACAGTTGGTAGAGCTCTTGCCTAGCAAGCACAAAGCCTTGGGTTTGACCCCCAGCACCACATAAACTGGGCACGGCAACTCAAGCCTGGAATCCAAGCATTTGGAATGTGGAGGCAGGAGGATCAGAAATCCAAGATCACCTTTGGCTTAGTGAGCTCAAGACCATCTTAGGTCACATAAGACCCCTCCCTGCCTGGAAAAATACAAGCAACTCAGATGAGGGAGGGCCACTCTAAGTTTGGGAAAGAGGGTGTGGCAGCAGAGTCAGGGCTTGAAGGGTAAAGGGCAGGCCAAGAGTGTAGGAGATGAAGCTGGGACACCTACTGAATCATCAGCGCATGGTGGCGGCTGCCCTGCCTCTCCGCGCCGCAGCCTGCTGAGAGGACACTATGGAACACCTCGTAATCTGGGAGCTGCCAGAACCTCAGAATGACCCAGTGCGGCTAGCGTGGGCAGATCCTGGGAGGTGAGGGGTGCCCTCAGCCTGTTCCATAGACCACACACAAGAGTGTGTCCACAGGCTGACAGCACCAGGAAGCCGCATGGCCCTGACATTTACTAGGCCATGGACTGAAGACAGAAAGCTGGGATTCCCAATGGGGTTCTTCCCTTCCTACCCTGGCCATATACAACCTCCCTCTCCCCATCTGAAAAGTGGGGGTGATGAGCCCCAAGTGCTAGATCAGTGCTTCTCAGCCTTCTTAACGCTGTGACCCTTTCCTCATGTCGTGGTGACTCCCCTAAACATAAAATTATGTTTGTTGCTACTTTATAACCAAAGCCATTTTTGTTACTGCTGTGGATCGTAATGTAATATCTGACTTGAAGGATATCTGATTTTTGGCTCCTGTGAAAGGACTGTCTGATCCCTAAAGGAGTCATGACCCATAGGTTGAGAACCACTGGACTAGATGGTTGTAAGAAGCGAATGGGATCAGGCATGGAAGGAACTACAGGTCACGTAGGAAGAAGAAGGCATTGGAGATGCTCTGGGTACCAGGCAGGGCAGGGCCTCCGGCCAGGGAGAACTTTAGATCTAGAGAGGTGTAGACATTAAGAAAGAGCCCAATCAGCCGTGGTGGCGCATGCCTTTAATCCCAGCACTCGGGAGGCAGAGGCAGGCGGATTTCTGAGTTCGAGGCCAGCCTGGTCTACAGAGTGAGTTCCAGGACAGCCAGGGCTACACAGAGAAACCCTGTCTCGAAACACCCCCCCCAAAAAAAAAGAAAAAAGAAAAGAAAGAGCCAAATCCAATCTTGGGTATACAAAATAGCATAGAATGGTCCATTGTCAAGACAGAGCTGTCTGTCAGCTTTAATTACCGCCAAGTGCGCTTAACACTCTACATATAGACCCGACAAAGTTCATGTACTGAAAAGCTTTAAAATAAGCAGAGTGTGAAAAAGTAGGGGTAAATCCATGCAGGGTCTCTGTTGAGAAAAGACAAACATGACCCAATCTGATGGCCCAGCAGATAAGTGATGTGCTTGCTGCCAAGCCTGAAGATCTGAACACAGTTCCGGGAACTCCCATGGAAGGAGAAGAGTCCCACCAGCTGCCTTCTGTGCTGGCTGGGCTTATGTCAGCTTGACACAAGCTATAGCCGTTGGAGAGGGAATCTCAGTTGAGAAAATGCGCCCATATGATCAGGCTGCAGGCAAGTCTGGAGAGCATTTTCTTAGTTAGTGATTGACGGGAGAGGGCCCAGCCCATTGTAAGTGGTACTGTCTTGAGCTGGTGGTCCTCAGATCTATAAGACAGCAGGCTGAGCAAGTCATGAGGAAGGAGCAAGCCATTAAGCAGCACCCCTCCATGGCCTCTGCATCAGCTCCTGCCTCCAGGTGCCTGTCCTGCTTGATTGAGTTCCTATCCTGACTTCCTTGATGGACTCTGATGTGAAAATGTAAAACAAACAAACCCTTTCCTCCCCTACTTGCTTTTGGTCATGGTGTTTCACTATAGTAATAGTAACCCTGACTAAGACACCGTTAGACTGCCACCTCCCACCCCTGCAATAAATAAATGCTAACAAGGAAAGAGCGGGTGGGGAGGAAGGAAAGAAGGTAAGAGGTAGATGTGTAAGATTTTGCCCACCCCGTTCCCATCTCCCATCCCCCACTCTACCCCCACCCCTGTACTCAGCTAACAGGGAAAAGGAAGAAGGGTGCAGCCCTCTGGGTTGTATGGCTGTTCTCTGTGCTCCAGGCTTATCCACCACAATTTAGGTTGGCACCCAACCTTGTAAGGTCCTAAGAGAAACTTTCTGGCTTTCCCTCCTGTGAGTCTCAGTTGTTCATTCCTATGTGAGAGTCCCTGTCCCTCACATAGGCTAAATCTGCCTGCCTTGGACAGACTCCTCATCCCTTAGGGGTTGTGGGTGCTTGCTCTCTATAGTGAGGGGATGTCTGTGGCTGATAATGATGACATCCTGGGAGTCATGGAAGAGCTTTCTTCAGACCCAGAAGGTAGGATTCACTGTTCAGGTGCCAAGAGGGTGACAGGTGCCCTCTAGACACCTGTGTTGGCCCAGTAGGTGTGCAGTGTTAGTCAGGGAAGCTAGCCCTCTCTCCTGCCACCTCCCTCTGTCTTCTTGATCTTATTTCCCAGTTCTAGGAGAGTGAGTCTGGACTCCCAGCCACAGCTAGCTGCTCTGCCTATCTGTGGCATGTAGGTGCTTCAGGACCCCATGTGCAGCTTGCTTGCCCCTACACAGATAAAGCCCTCATCACCTCTGCTGCTGGGGGAGACAGTGCTCACTCCAGCTAGGTCTTACCTCAGCCTTCTTTCCCCAATAGGCGGAGCTTGGCAAGCCCAGGGAAAGAAGCTGCAGTCTGCCTGGCGTCAACTTTAATTATGGACTCTACATCCGAGGGCTGGATGGAGGGGTCCCCGAAGGTGAGTGGGTGTCTGTGGAAGCAGGGGTCCCCCAAGGTGAATGGGTGTCCATGAGAGCAGGGGATTTGAGAGGTGGATTGAGGGTTCCCACCTTTTCCCACTCTCAGTAAACTTCAATAAAGTCACTTGGCAGGGGCTGGGGGAAAATAAGAGGGAAAGGTAATATCCTGGATCAAATGTGGTGTCCCTGGTAGGCCATGGCCAAATGGCACAGGGGAACCAGCAAAGATACCCCCTCAGATAGGGCTGTCCTCATTCTTTACCATGAAGCAAGCACTGAACAGTCGCAGAGCCAACACTGGAGGTCCGATGGAAGTCAAAGTCAAATGGTTTGGTTCTTGTGATAAAGTATTCTGACAGCAAAGCTGGGTGCAGTGGTATACGCCTTTAATGCTAGCACTACAAAGGCAGAGGCAGGAGGTGGGAGGCAAGCGGAAGCGGAAGCAGAAATGGAAGCAGAGGCAGGCAGATCTCTGAGTTCGAGGCCAGTCTGGTCTACAAAATGAGTTCCAGGACAGCCAGGGCTACAGAGAGGAACCCTGTCTTAAAGGAAATCAAGTCTGACAACAAACAATTTAGGGGAGAAGAGGGCTTACTTAGCTTACAATCCCAGGTGGCTGCAGGGGAGTCACAGAGGCAGACGTGTAAAGCAGCTGAATATCTATATGTCTATATGTCTATATGTCTATATGTCTCTCTATCTCTCTATCTCTATCTCTATCTCTATCTCTATCTCTATATCTATATCTATATCTATATCTATATCTATATCTATTTCTATATCTATCTCACCTCTTCTGTCAAGAGCAGACAGTGAATGTGTGCCTGCTCACTTGCTAGCCTGGGCTCAGCTTGATTTCCCCACTCTCATACAGTTCCAGACCGTTGTCTAAGAACGGTGCCACCCACAGTAGACCTGGTCTTTCCATATCCATTAACTTAGTTAAGACAACCCCCCACAGGCTAACCCGATGTAGACAATCCTTCCTTGAAACTAGGTTGACAGTGAAAGCTGACCATCACAGGCCTCTTGTGGGATCTCTGGGAGACCTATCCCTCCCTTCAGGTGGCTTACTTACTAGGGCCAGGCATCACTGTCCCATGCAGGGGTGTGATGGGAGCCCTGAACCCCCTTTAGAAGTTTCAGGTACCTTCTGTCCACTGACACCCACCCTTCGGTTGTCTCCTTGCCCCCAGCCATTGGGCACTGGAATGTGTTTAAGCAGCAACCCACCTGCCCCCACGAGCTGACCCGGAACTATATTGCCATGAACCGAGGGGCTGTCAAAGCTGGCCTGGTGACTGCCCGAGAAAACATGCTCTATCGTGAACTGAATGACATCCGAATCAATGACCAGGAAGACCGGCGACAGAAGGAGCCACCTCCCATCCCTCCCAACATGACCTTTGGGATCCGTTCGCGGTAAGGACCAGAGAATTAGCGCCAACCTCCCCGGAGGCTGTCGAGAAGCTGGGCCAGGAGTAGAGCACTGGGGTGACTGGAGCCAAGCTGTAGTGGGAAACAGGAAGAGGTTGAAGACTGGCCAGGGATTTTCTGGTTCTATAAGCATTTGTAAAGACAGGAAGGAGCCTGCACTCTGGAGTTCAAGGTCCTTGGTCAAGTGTGGTAGCATGCTCCTGTAATCCCAGTATTTTGTAGGCAGGGACAGGATAGGAATTCACCATCATTCTTGCCCACATTGCCCATGTTATAAGATTGAGGCCAGCCTGGGCTACATAAGACCTGGTCTCAAAGAAAAACAAAACAAACAAAAATGCCAACTGGGGCTGGAGAGAGTTCAGATAACTAAGAGCCCAAAGCACCAGGAATTGAGTCTGAACCATGACTAGCCAGGGCCTAGCCTCAGTTCTCAGACCTGTACAATGGGACCAAAGCTGTGACCGCTGCCTCCCCTTGCTAAGAGGTTCAAGACTTAACTTTGTTGAAGACCTTATTACAGGAGCTAGACCCAGCAGCCCTCTGTGCGTGTGAGCTGTGTGGTTGCTTAAGGTGACATGGTTCAGATTGTAGACCCAAGAGAAGAGAGAGGGGCAGGAAAGATGACTCAGGAGTGCTTAGGAGCTTGTGTTGATTTTGCAAAAGACCGGAGTTCAGTTCCCAGGACTTACATGGGGGCTCACACCATGTGTAACTCCAGTTCTAGGAGATCTGATACCATTTCTGGTCTCTGTTGGCACTCCACACACACAGTGCACATACATGCATGCAGGCAAAAACACACAGAAAATAAACATAAACCTTTTTTGGTTTGACTTTTCCATGGTAAACTGTATCACTAGTGTTTGACTTATGAAATGAAAAAATCTCCTGACCACCAGATAAATGTAGAAAATCTTACTTGCACCCCAAAAGATTACCCTGAGAGGGGAGCTCTCTGGTCCCATGTTCACTATAGCAAGAACATGACCAGTCTGGGGTTCAATCACTCACTTCAGACCAAGGGAAGCCACCTATCCCTCAGCACAGGCCTGCTGGCTGGTCACTTGGCCTCCAGGACCGACCCCTCCCTAGTTCTATGGACTCAAGCTGGTCTCATCTTTCCCTACCATCAGCCCATGTGCATGATGGGTACCCACTTCACCCTGATTCCAGGGTGGGCCATAGGATAAGCTTGGCCCTTCGGGTACTCTGACTGCCCAGCCGTGGGCTATGCCACTCCCTCCTTCTTGTTTCTTCTTGGTTGGAGATAATCCTTTTCCTCATAGCTTTATCATGGTAAACTCATGTAATGTAACATCTATCACTTTAACCAGTGCGAAAGGGCACACTCCTGTCACCATTAGCCAATACCATTGTTTTTAGAAATGTTCACTTTCCCAACATGAAACTCACCCCCCCACACACACAAAGCTCACCCACACACACACACAAAGCTCACTCCCCACCCCCCACAAAGCTCACCCCCACACACACACAAAGCTCTCCAGATCCTGGCAGGGAAGCTCCTATTTAGACCTCAGATGCCATCTGATGACATTCTTGGTCTTTGGATTGATGGAAGCAGGGTTCTGTGTGTACCTTACAAAAGAATGTTAGCTCAGATGGGGGGGTTGGGGGGAAGGACAATGAACCGCTGTCAAGGACTCTTAGGATAAGCCTAGGATAACCTGGCCCTGGGCCTGCAACACTCTCTCTGCAATCACTGATGGTCTAGTCTGTCCACCAGCCTTTCAGAATGTTTAGCACAGGTACAGCTTTTTCTGAGAACTTCAGTTCACACCATCTTGCTAGGAAAAATGTTCTCATTCTTCAGAGACCAGTCTAGCAGGCCCTTTTCACTAGCTCACCTATCTCCCACTAGAAATGCACTTCTGTCCACACAACCTTTAAAACCTGGGACATGGGCTGGTGAGATGGCTCAGCGGGTAAGAGCACCCGACTGCTCTTCCGAAGGTGATAAGTTCAAATCCCAGCATCCACATGGTGGCTCACAACCATCCGTAACGAGATCTGGCGCCCTCTTCTGGAGTGTCTGAAGACAGCTACAGTGTACTTACATATAATAAATAAAATAAATCTTTGAAAAAAAAAAAAAAAAAAACCTGGGACATGGCCGGGAGTGGTGGCGCACACCTTTAGTCCCAGCACTCAGGAGGCAGAGGCATGCAGATTTCTGAGTTCAAGGCCAGCCTGGTCTACAGAGTGAGTTCCAGGACAATCAGGGCTACACAGGAAAACCCTTTCTCAAAAAAAACAAAACAAAAACCTGGGACATGGTAGCAACGTGGTAGTGACGTGGGAGTGTCCTGGTAATGATGTGGTAGCGATGTGGTAGTAACATGGTAGTAATGTGGTAGTGGTGACACACACCAGAAAGTTGCTTCTGCGTTCCACTAGTCACCTGTGTTCTTGGATTGCCACAGCCCAGTTTGGCAAAGGTGCCCTTGCCTCGTTCCTGCAGATTGTAGACATAATAGCCCATCCTGGAGTCCTCAGACATTTCGGTATCAGAGGAAATGTCTAGGTCAGAAGTCAGCCTTAGGTACCAGTTCTGTCTCTGTCCCCAAGTCCCCAAAGTAGAGAGTACTGGACAGGGCGCCTGCCAGCTTGGTTCAGCCTGGATCAGTGAGCCACCTGCTGTGTGACCTTCTTCTTCCTATATTTCCTATATTTCTCTTCTTCCTATATTTCCTCCTTTACATATGGCCTTCTAGCATGTGATCTGTGTCCTGAGTTTTGACAGTCTCTTTCAGTTGGGAATTCTCATCCTATGTAATGGAGCTACCCCAACCAGAAACCTGGCTTTCTCTCTCCGCATCTTTCTATAAACCTTTTGTCAATTTAATTTTCTTTTTTTTCTTTTTTTCTTTTTTTTTTTTTTCCCGAGACAGGGTTTCTCTGTGTAGCCCAGGCTGCCCTGGAACTCACTCTGAAGACCAGATTGGCCTCAAACTCAGAAATCCGCCTGCCTCTGCCTCCCGAGTGCTGGGATTAAAGGCGTGCGCCACCACGCCTGGCTAATTTTCTTGTCATTAGAAGCTCCACTGGAGGCTGGCAGGGGCCCTGTCATTCCATGGAGGCCAGGAAGGGTCAACTGACCTTCCCAAATTCATACAAGTCAGAGCTTGGCCCAGATCTTAACCTGGTAGTCTTCTCTTCTGAAACATTTAATACTAGAACGTGCATTAGCATGCACTTGATGGAGAGCTCTTATTGAAAATAGGAAATTCGGGCTGGTGAGATGGCTCAGCGGGTAAGAGCACCTGACTGCTCTTCCGAAGGTGGTAAGTTCAAATCCCAGCATCCACATGGTGGCTCACAACCATCCGTAACGAGATCTGGCACCCTCTTCTAAAGACAGCTACAGTGTACTTACATATAATAAATAAAATAAATCTTAAAAAAAAAAAAAGAAAATAGGAAATTCAGAGAGGTGGTGAGAGTGCCCCAAGTCACACAGCATGGCTGTGAGCTGACAGGGTCAGGTGGGCAGGCTCCTTATCTGAAGCTCATCCTTAGAGCCCCTCCTCTTTCTAATGTCGGTATGGTGCACACACCCTGAACCTCTGGTCCCTGAGGGGGCTTCAGCTTCCCATCCTTCGAGTCAGCTAGGCTCAAAAAGGGCATGCATTACCATCAGCTCTCAATATAAAAATCTTAAATTGCTGTAAAATGGAGTGGCCCCAATTCCAGGGTAAGGACGTGATGAAGTGCCGGCCGCATCTCCAGTGATGGTAAGTGAGCTTTGCATATGCAAATTGAATGGATTTTAAAATGGTATTTAATGACAATTTCGTGGTCGACATTAACATTAATTGCACAGAAATGAAAATGTGGCATTAGGTTGCTGTTAGCTGTGCGTATCAGGCCATAAAGCTCCATCTTTATCAGTGAGGCCCTTCCCATGTGACAGGGCCACTCCACAAATTGCAGGCAGAGGGGCTTTTACGGTTCAGAAATATCCCCCAGCTGGCCTGATCAGCATCAATTTCGTTTTATTTCTTCGTAAATGGAGGTTAAATGGCTTCGGGAAGGGCTTGGCGCTGCCCGGACTCCAAAGTAAGCCCCTCTGCCTTCTGACTTAAATGCCCGGGAACAGTTAAAAACCCATCGCCCCGCCCTGTAATGGGGCCTATTCCCTGGTGGCCACACTTAACAAGCTTCCACTGTATTTATTTCTTTACTTTAAAAGCATGTTGAAAACCAAATCAGATTACACTCGACTGCCCAAGAATTGTTAGAGTGATTTAGTTCAATAAATAAATAATGAAGTAAATGGTCACCACCCACATACCTCTACAGATGTGTTAAAAATAAAGTCTCAGAGAACCTAGATGTACACAAGTCAAGTGTGCTGAACCACTCGGCAAGCGGCAGAGTTCCCGGAGAGTGCAAAGACTCAATACTGACTGGCCCCCTTTTATATGTCCCCTCACGGATGCACCCCTCTTTGCCAGACACCCCACAAGCTCAGGCTCATGTACCTGACTTTGGATTCCCTCAGTCACTTTCTTGGTGGTGAGGTTTCTACTTCTAAGCAGGAGAGGTGCCTTGCAGACACAAGCCCAGAAACAGAGCGCTGTGGGGGTATCTGGAAGACAGGGCCATGACTCACAGTCACGAGCAGAAGAGGGACAGGGGACAGACAGAGAGCAGGCCACATGACCCACAGTCAGGAGCAGAGGTGGGACAGGGGACAAGACAAAGAGGTTCCCTTGTCTTGTGTAATAATTTTTAAGAAGGAGAGAGGGCTAGAGAGATGTCTCAGTGGGCAGAGTAATTACTATGCAAGAGTAAAGACCTGGATTTGGATCCCCGGATCCCATGTAAAACTGGACCAACACCTGTACCTGAAGCATTCCCACAGCGCCATGGGAAGCAGAGGTGGGGGGGTGCTGAGGCACGGTGGGCATGAGGTGGAAGGTGATGTCCAACACCTCAGGTCTTCTGATAGGTACCCCATCTCTCTCTCTCTTTCTCTTTCTCTCTCTCTCTCTCTCTCTCTCTCTCTCTCTCTCTCTCTCCTTCCCTCCCATACACAGACAGACAGACACACAGACACACACACATATATAGACACACAGACACACAGATTTTTAAAAGTCTGAATGGGTTTAAATGGGTTGCTCCATTCAAAAGAAAGAGGGAGGGACTGCATATAGAGCCTGGACTCCCTGTGCTTCTAGACAAATCAGAAGCCTGGACAACAGTGTCACCATCCACTGGCTGTGCTTCGTGCAGAATCCATGTTCTCCATGAACCCATCCTCGAAAGACTGGCCTTTTGGGTCCGTCTGTGTGTCCTGGTATCAGAGTGTTCATCTACTGCTGGAGGCCAACAGGTTCCTTATTATTTTTTGAGACAACACTGCCTGTGTCCCAGGCTGGCCTAGAACTTGCTATGGAGCCAAAGATGACTTGAACTTCTGACCCTCCTGCCTTCACCCCGCACCCAAGTGCTGACATCACAGCTGTTCTATCATGTCTATTCCTAATCTCTTAGATCACTATGGTCCTGTCTGGGCCTTTCAAGGATCAATGATGTGCTGACCACTTGGACATCAAAGCCGTTTGCATGCACACAGCTAGCCCCTACCTTTTTCTTCTGCAGCTGGGTCAGCCTGATGTAGGCCTGAGAGGGAGGGTCAGGCCTTATTTCAGGGAGGAATGTCAGGAGGGCTTGTATAAGGTGTAGCCTCAGCTGGGAAGATGTCATCTCTGCGGTCAGACAGCTGTGGAACATTGGGAATCCCCCAGCTTAGCCTCACTCTCCCTTGTGAGCATTACCTTCAGGGTGGGGTTGGCCAGCCTCATCACCAGTACAGAAAGCCACAACACAGATCTCAGCGCATGCTGTAACCTGAGGCCTATACAGAGACGTGTCGAGGGGCCAGAAATGGAGCTATTAAAGGCGAGCTTGATTATTGATGCATTTTAACAAGGGCTTCTGGGGGAGGGGGGTGCCCATGCCCTTGCATATCTTAATTGTTCATGCTGCTAATTGGTCCTGTGTTCTCACTAACAGTAAGTCAGAGATATGTAGCCAGGGATCAGCCAGAGCAGGGAGCTGGTGGAGCCCAGGCAGCTGAGGCTCTCCCACCACCATGCCTGAGAGCCTATGCCACACTCAGCAACAGTCACCAGTGGGTGTCCACCCCTCACCTGATCACAGGCCAGATAAGCTCTACATACACCTGTCTGTTACTGTCACTCTTCCTTGTTGGAAACGCTCATCTGCATCCTCATGAAATGACAGGACAGTTCCAGTGTGTGTGTGTGTGTGTGTGTGTGTGTGTGTGTCTATCTGTCTGTGTCTGTGTGTGTGTTGTGTCTGTCTGTATGTATGTATGTGTCTGTGTGTGTCTGTGTGTATGTATGTCTGTCTTTGTATGTATGTGTGTGTGCGCGCGCGCGTGCACGTGTCCCTTTAGAACCTTTATATTTTCATGTTTTCAGAGAGAAGACAGAGGGTCAGAATAGCAAACTAACTTGCCTGGGGCTTCTCTGCAGTGGAGTTTGAATTGGTGTAGCCTGAACCGGGTGACAGGGACAGAAGCACTAACAGACAGTGACATGGCTTGGGATGATACTGGAGTTTTCCCTGGAGTCAGGACAGCAGGTTGGATTTCTTCAAAGTTCTCAGAACTTCATCTGAACATGAAAGAGCTCAGTGCGGTTCCCCGCCCCCACTCCAGGATCACTATCACCTGCGATCAGCTTAGGAGGGGAGAAGGTTTGGGGAGCCGAGAGCTGCAGAGGTCCCTGGTCCATAGGCAGGTGACACAGGTGCTCTGTGCTGTGTAGGGTTAGCTCATTGTGGTGAGAGGAGCATGGGAAGTGATTCTTCTCAGGGTGGCCAGGAGGGAGGGAGGGAGGTACGGAGGGAGGGAGGGACAGAAGGACGGAGGGAGAACACGAAGCTTCAAGGCCTTTCTAGTCCCTTTCAGGGGCATAATTCTGTGTGACCAAATGACAAAGGCTCCCCACCTTCCAGTTCCATCGTGGGCTAGGAGTGACATTTCCTTTCCCTTCCCCTTGTTCCTCTCCTTTGTGAGGTCCTGCCAACAGACTCAGACTCTGGGAGCGGACATCCTGAGGCTCCTCCATACGCCCACGCCCACGCCAGGCCTTTGTGCATCTCTGTATCTCCAGCTCTAACTCTAGGCTCTTAACTGAAGAGGCCCTCAGTAAAGATGGCTGAGTGGCCACGCTGAGATCCAAGTGTCGGCCCATAGCAATGCTCTCTTCTCAGAAGTCTCGCTCATCCCATTAGTTTGATCTGGGCAGGCAGATCAGGGAGCTGAGAACTTTGGGATGGAGGAGAAATGAGAAGCGGGGACTGCTTGCTACCTCGGGCTTTCGGCGGTGCTGTGCCTCTGGTTCTCAGCCATCAGCAGCCGGAGGATACAAGAGCAGAGTGAACCTTCATCTGCAGTTAAATGAATGCTGCCGGCCTGACAGGCCGTGGGAATCTCTCTGCCAAGCTGAGTTATTTATCAAATTTACAGTGCACCCATCAATCACACGGTCTTATTTTGTTTCTGCTGAAGCCAATACCAAAATCCAAGCCAGACACACCCAAAGTCCCAGAAGGGCTCAGCTGCAGTCTGCAGGGCCCTAAGGCTGACGAGGGTCCTGGCTGACCACACGGGGGAGCCAGGAGATCTGGGGAAGACCCAACCAGCTCTGCGGAGTGTGAAGTTGTGGGTTGCATTCAGCAAGCCTCACACACACACAGTAAACTGCACCTCAGCTGCAGGCCAGTTTTCCCTTCCGGCTGCTCAGGCCCCAGAAGACGAAGACAATGTCAGCTTCATCAAGCACCGCCATTGTTAGGCTGGGGAGCCCTGGCCTGTCGTGACATTTGGGGTTCCATCCCCAACACAAGAATGTCATCAGAGCCTTAGTGTCTGCCTGACACACTTTGGTTTTGGCTAAGCTTTTATTGGAGAGTCTAAGTTTGTTTCAGGCTTCCTGACAGTGACTGAAAGCAGAATCTGCCCAAGACTCAGAGAAGGCAGGTACTGTTCACTGTTGTCGGGCTCCACCACGGCCTCTCTGCGGATGTGAGAGTGGGTAGCATGATGCCGCCTCAGGCGCTAACTCCACCTCTTGGCTGTGTTGATAGGTAGAAATGAAGAGAACAAGGCTGATGATCTGCCTGCTGCTCAATCATACCTGGAGCATCAAGTTAAAAACAATGCCAGGCTGAGCTGGGATCCTGGTTCAGTTGGTAGCTTGCCTGACATCTACAGAACCCCGAGATGGGTAATCCTTAACACTGGGCGAAAGCAGGCCTGGTGGTGATACTGAGATGTTCAAGGTCATCATCAGCTACATAAGGAGTTCAAAGCCAGCCTGGGCTACATGAGACCCTGTCTCCAAGAAAAAGAAAGAAAGAGAGTAAGAGTGAGAAAGAGAGTGGGGGCATGAGAAAGAGAAGGGAGAGAAAGAGGAGGAGGAGGAAGAAGAAGAGAAGGAATAGGACAAGGAGGAAGAGGAAGAAAGGGAAGAGGAGAGACTATGTGTGTATTTAGGAGAAGGTCCCCTAGCTGGACAGTAGCCACAGAGCTGCCAGGACAGCGTGTGGAACAGGGAGAAAGTGCCAAGGATGGAATCCTCACGCTGATTGGAAAGAGGTGCAGAGGAGATACCACATACTCCCTGAGGCCATGACAAAGACAATGGAGGGGCTTCAGAGACCCCCCACGAGGGTCACTGAGTCTGGAGGCCACACTCCTGGCTGGTATTTGCATTGTCTTCCCTCCATGACCCTTGGGTGTTGCAGTGAGCAGCCGACACACTATCTCATTAACTGCCCATCAGTCTAAAGAATGGGAACCAACTTCTCTGCTCTATCACTGGAGAAACGGAGCCTCTGGGTGCAGAGCCAGTTAGTTGGGGGTAGTGCCAGGGTTAAACCAAGCCTCCCCCCGTGGCAACTGTCTGTAAACACAGGTTTCCAGCAGGCAGAGCAAGACCCTAGGAGAAAATGTTGCTCCTCTCCTGAACTGTTATTTTAGTGACAATTGTGGCTTGGTGCAGTTGTCTGACCCCAGAAGTGCTTGGAACAACGTCTTACCAGTTCTCAGCACGACCCCATGCTCGCTCTGAGGTCCCAGCTTTCCCTGGAGCAAAGTGACTGATAATCTAGGCAGCTCCTGTAGTGAGCGCTGGAAACAAACATGGAAAAGTTCTGTTCTCTCATGAAAGGTCACAGGTCACCTAGTGAAAGAGTGAGGGCTCACTCAGGGTTCTTGCAGAAGCTGAAGGGAATCCCAGAGGTGGTGGCTCTGGCTAGCATCCGGATCTGTCAGCTGCCCCATCATGGGTTGCAGGCTTCCATGAATCTGGATCTCCAGGGAATCAAGTTGAATGGGGCCCATGCTGAGCAGTGGCCTGAGATAAGGTTGCACGTGAGGTTCCTGCCTCTTTGGGGTACTCTCTGCTCTCCTTCCTCATGGGCTTTGTAGCTAGAGCTGGGATAGAGACATTTTTCATACTTTGCTATTTCCCCTTTGGCTCTCTGGCTGCCCAGACAGAGATTTATCCCCAGCCTGCTGGTTGCAGTATGGGGAACAGGGGGCCTGTAATGGATCGTGATGCGGCTCCCATGGGGCCTGTCCAGGCCGAACCCCATCCATCAGGAACTGCTGGGTGCCAAGGTCAGCGCTAACAAGGCTGGCTGCTTCCTCCCGGGGCTTCCCCGCCCCATCCCGTGCCACCAGCTCTGCTTCAGGTTTTCCCAGTGTTAGGCTTCAGGGAGAGCTGGAGCCAGCACAAAGTGGGCTGAGGACCAGCCTTCCAGCTGCGGGCATCCCCCTGCTCTGCACACTGTCCTGGGGTTCTGCTCCCCTGCACACTGCTCTTTATACTGCCCTCGCCCTTCCTGGAGGCGGGATCAGCGGCTTCTCTTCTTGTTCCCAGGCGCTAGGAGCCTCCGTGGTGAATTTCCCAGCCCTCTGGAGAATGTATTCAGCCATCTCACTTCCCGCTTCAGCCACTGTCACACTGGGGGCGGGCACCCGTGCTGGGAGCTGCTAATGGGATCATTCTGAAGACTGATGTTAACAAGTTCCAAATGACCCCCTAGACAGTCTAAAGGTCAGGACTGTTGAGTGACAGAGCCGCCCAGTCTGCTGTTAGCTTTTATGTTAGACCCACAAACAATTAGGAAGTAATTTGTGAGCCCAGAGGTCTCCCATCTAATTAGCTCCCAGAGTTCTGCTAGGGCCTGGTCACCGCCTTTCCAGTTGTACACCAGAAAGCCAAGGCATAAGGCGGGAGTTTGGGTGTGGGGCTGACCATCCCTCCTCAGTTTCTGGGAGAGACAGATGGCCAGCAGGCAAGAGTTCTCTGCAGGGAAGCACTGTGTGCGGTGTGCCTTGGAGAACTGCACATTCCCTGGCTCTGCCCTGGCTGAAGAGCTGGCAGCACCTCTGCCTGTGTGTAAGTGCGTGTTTGGGTGGCTGACAGTGTGCATGTGGAGGCCAAAGACTCAGTTCCTCAGGCTCCATCTACCTCATTTCTTGAGGCAGAGCCTCTGACTGGCCCAGGAGACTAAACTGGCTGGCCGTGAAGTCCCGAGGATCTGCCTTTCCACTTCCCCAAAGTTGGGTTGAGTGGAAGTCCCACACTCAGCTCTTTCCCATGAGCTCTCAAGCTCAAATTTGGGCCCCAGCTCTTCCGAGGCAGGCACTTGATGGGCTCAGCCATCTTCCACTTCTGCCTTCTCTCTGGACACTTCATATTCTCTTCCAAGTGTCAGCAGATGCAAGGAGACCTCTGATCCAGCCTGATGAAGTGGGCTGGCATGCATTGAGGAATTGAAGGAATGAGGGGTGGTGGCCTCTTTCTCAAGCCTATAGGAGGGCTTCTGTGGGCACCAGACACCCCTGCCTTCCTCAACCATTTCTTCCATTTGCATAAGTCTCTGATAATATTTCCTGGTTCTGAGGAAAGATAGATTACAGGCTGATTTGAAAAGAAATTAAGTAGCCGGGCATGGTGGCGCACGCCTTTAATCCCAGCACTCAGGAGGCAGAGGCAGGCGGATTTCTGAGTTAGAGGCCAGCCTGGTCTACAAAGTGAGTTCCAGGACAGCCAGGGCCATACAGAGAAAGCCTGTCTCGAAAAACCAAATAAATAAATAAATAAATAAATGAATAAATAAATGAATAAATAGAAATTAAAAACGCATTTTCTGGGTCCCTGAAAGTGTGTTGGGACCTTGCAGCTTACCTCCTAAGCTGAATGGACACACAGACTCTGCCTCATCCTGCTTAGCTTTTAAGGGTTCCCCATTCTCCCACCCAGTGCCCAGAGGTGCATGCGTCGAGGGCCGTCTGCCAGATCCTGGGGCTAAGGGCTGCCCACGTGGGACAAGGTGGCATGCCAGCTTGACTCTTGTTTTCTTGAAAGCCCCTGATGCTATCTCTGAGGTCACCTCTGGGGTCAGGTCACCTTATGACCCCATCTAACCCTAGTAACCCACCTTCACATACCATCATCCTGTGGGTTTGGGAATCAGGTTTTCTTTTTCTTTTCTTTTTTTAAATTTATGTTCATTGGTGTTTTGCCCAAATGTGTGTCTCTGTGAGAGTGTCAGACCCTGGAAATGGAGGTAAAGATGATATGAGCTGCCATGTGGTTGCTGGGAATTGAACCCGGGTCCTGTGGAAGAGCAGCCAGTTCTCTTTTTTTTTTTTTCTCGAGACAGGATTTCTCTGTATAGTCCTGGCTGTCCTGGAACTCACTCTGTAGACCAGGCTGGCCTCTAACTCAGAAATCCGCCTGCCTCTGCCTCCCTAGTGCTGGGATTAAAGGCGTGCGCCACCACCGCCCGGCCACCGCAGCCAGTTCTCTTAACCACTAAGCCATCTCTCCAGCCCCTAGGTAATTAAGTGTTCAACACAGGAATCTTGGATATACATTCAAACCATAACCTCCCTCAGAGCTCAAAAGCTCCAAACAGCACTGAATTCTCTGCTCCCACGCCCGGTGTCTACTGCTTAATCTCTGTGGGTTCCATATCCAAATCTCTCACATATCATAAAAATTGATGTGACTTCATTTCTAAATAGTTCTTTGACCCAAATTTTAATGAGCATGAAGTATTTGTGTTGTATAAGAGGTAGAGACCCAAGCCGGGCGTGGTGGCGCACGACTTTGATCCCAGCTCTCGGGAGGCAGAGGCAGGTGGATTTCTGTGTTCGAGGCCAGCCTGGTCTACAGAGTGAGTTCCAGGACAGCTAAGGCTATACAGAGAAACCCTGTCTTGACCCCCCCCCCAAAAAAAAGAGGTAGAGAATCAGGTTACAAGGTAATGAATGATGTTGCAGGCGAACGGGGAAAGCTGTCTCTGGGCACAGTAATAAAGAGAGGTCGGGACCATGCCAAACTCCAGCACATCCCTAGACTAACAACAGCACATGTTTGCTTGTTTGTTTTGCATTTTTTGTTTTTGTTTTTTGTTTTTATAATGGCAATGGTCTTCTTGTGTTGCCCAGGCCTTGAATTATGCTCTCCTATCCCAGGCTCTCGCCTCTGAGCCTCACTTATTGACATGTGGGGATGTCAAAAATGTACTTTTGGTCTGTGGTCAATTGGACTGTCTAGGCAAAGCTGGTGTGGTGGCGCACGCTTTTGATTCTTTAGTCTGCTTGGGAGGCAGAGGCAGACAGAGCTCTGAGTTCGAGGCCAGCCTGCTCAACAAAGTGAGTTCCAGGACAGCCAGGGCTACACAGAAAAACCCTGCCTCAAAACAAACAAACAAACAAACAAACAAACAAACTGTACAGGTAAAACTGGGGAAACGCAAGTAACGTCAGTGGGCCACAGGGATGTCACCATCCTGGGTGTGACATTTTTACTACAGGGTTGCATGATATGGTCAGGGGAAGCTGGGCTAGGATGGACAGAGGTCTGTGTTAAACACTGCAAGGATGCTTGATGTCAGTGTGTGTGTGTGTGTGTGTGTGTGTGTTTGTGTGTGTGTGTGTGTACCTAGACCTTGAGGCAAATTGCAATGGAAGAAACTAAAGACTAGCTCAGGAGCAGGATTGCTTGCCAGGGTTTTAAACACAATCTAAGTCCTCAGTAAATAGTCTCCTTGTACCCCAGGGGCCACACCACAAGCCCACTGTGTAATCTCAGATCTGCAGAGAAGGGAAGGCACCCTGACTGGTTACTTGGTGCTGTCTAGAAGACCAGGACCATCTCTGGAAGGCATTCCAGGGCTTGGGATAATCCAGGAGTGAGAGGGCAGGATCTCTTTAGGAGGGCTATGGCTTTTGTTCTCTCCGGTCCAAGGATTCGTTTATTCTTCTTCTTCTTAAGTACGCTGTAGCTAACTTCAGACGCACCAGAGGAGGGTGTCAGATCTCATTACGGGTGGTTGTAAGCCACCATGTGGTTGCTGGGATTTGAACTCATCACCTTCGGAAGAGCAGTCGGGTGCTCTTACCCGCTGAGCCATCTCACCAGCCCTGTTATCACTTTTAAGTCAGGGTCTTGTGTAGCCCTGGCTGGCCTGGAACTCATTATGTAGACTGGGTTAGCCCCAAACTCATAGAGATCAGCCTGCTTCAGTCTCCTGAATGCTGGGATTCAAGGCTTGTATCACCATGCCTGAATCAAGGGCTGGGTTTTGATCCAAACCAGAAGAGAAGTACAAGCCACCAGCCCTTCCCTCTTTCTAAGGTGATCGGCTCCCAGTCAAGGCCTGTGGACTACACAAGGCTCAGATGGAGAACCCTGTCAGGCTTTCCTTTTCTTTTAGATATTTTTGAAACAGAATTTTACTATGTTGGCTAGCCTCAAGCTCCATATGTAGACCAGGGTAGCCTCAAACTTGCGTAAATCCTCCTGCCTGGTCTCTCCAGTAGTTAGATTTACAAGTGTAAGCCACCATGCTTGGCTCATTGTCCACCTCTTCATCCCCTTGGGGCTGTGTGGATGGCCATGCCAACAGCCCCCGGATTCCCAGGAGCTGCAGCTGCTGGTGTATTAGGGACGGATTTTAATTTTATCTTAACAAAATAGCTGTCTCCACTGGAAGAGGCGTCAAGCGTGAAAGAAGGGCCCGTCTGGAGTGGAATCACATTGAACAGACCTCCGTGCTGTCATTGATTTTCTAGGAAGAAAAAAATCGCCTCTGGCTACTAAACGGAATTAGTAGTCACTGATGACCAATTATTTTAGCCCGCTGTGAAAGGAGCGCTGCACTGAATCCAGTTTGTCAGACCCGAATCTCCTTCTTAAACACCTTTCAACACATGTGTACCTAAAGTCCCTCAGAAGGCTCCTTCACTTTCCTGGCTCCCACCAAGTTCTGGGCTCAGCAAAGTTTTAATGAGCCTCTCGGATGACGATGAGTTTCTATGAGAGGGCCTCTCTGATCCACGGAGCTCTTGTACAGAGGCGGCGGGCAAATCAGAGCTGTCAGCCCTCATTTGTGCCCACCCCGCACCATGCTGCACCCATGTCAACCTAACGTTTGCAAATGATCCCCTCCATCTCCCTTGTGAGCTTACCCCGAGCCTTCATTGGAGATCAAGCCTTGGTCTTGGGTATCAATTGCAAAGCTTTGAGGGTAGATTTGATGGAACGAATCTGAACCTTCTCAGGGCCTGCCTGCAGCCCGGGCTGATTTTCATTTCGTTTATTCCTGACTTTTTGCACCATTACACTTAATTGTGACATGGTGTGGCGGAGACAGGAGCACTGGGGCCAGGAGGGACTTCTCTGAAGGTCCCTTCTAGGTTACAGCAAAGGATTTATCAGAGCTCTGAGCAGTGGGTCAGCCATCACACAGCTGTGTGAGAATTCACAGGCCAGGACCAGGCTGGCTTCAGAGGCAGGGGAAGTGGTGGGCCCAGTGCAGGCGCCCAGTGTGGATCAGTACGTGTGTAAGCCTTGATGACCAGAGAAGGCAGAGCATGCTTCCATTCTCTGAGAGCCTGATGGCTCCTTACAGCTGGTCTTCTCCCCACCTCTGACCTGGCTCAGCTCTCCCTGCTACTCCTCGAGCTGCCTGATCTCTCTCTGCACTTAAGAGCCTCAAATATTTGGACCTTACTATCCCTAGGGCTCTCCTGCCCACCTCCTCTGCCATCCCCGAAGTCTCAGCTCCAAAGCTTGGGATTTCCAGCCCCCTCAGAGGCACAGAATTGCATAGGCCACCCACACGGCTTTTGGGCATGGTTTTCAAGATCGGACATGAATGACTGCCACTGGTGTCCCTGACTCTAGTCACCTGGCTCAGGAAGGCACGGCTAGCCTCCAGGGATAGAGACACCTTAGATTCTGCTCTGTCATGAGGATTTCACAAGTCAGACACATCAATACTTGCCCTGAGTCCCTGTACCCTTTCTAAGGATGTCAGGGCTGTTACGGGGCTATTAGCAGGGTTCAGAGAGAACAGGCTCACCTCTCCCACAGCCTCTTCCTGAGCTGTACAGAGGAGCAGGGCAGTCGTCCTCAAGCATGCCCAAAGCCTCCAGGGACAGTTGACACTTATCAGAGGATATCCAACATTTGGCATGCCTGCTTACATTGGATGAATGTGCAGCCTGCACATTTGGAGAACCAATTGCAAACACCCAGTTACATCAATAACAACAACAACAACAAAAAACACATATACCTCAAAAAACTAATAAAGGGGCTCAGGATGGTAGAAAGCTGGTCTAGCATGCAAAGGCCGTGGGTTCAATCCCCAGCCATGCATAAGTCAGGCATGTCTACTGCAATCCCAGCATTTGGGAAGCTGAGACAGGAGGATGAGAAGTTCAAGGCCTTCCTTGGCTACATAGTGACTTTGAGGGCCACCCTTGGCTGTATGAATCTCTCGTATTTTAAGTAAGTTTAGGATTTTGTGTTGGGCCAACTTATCGCTATCTTGGGCTGCAAGTTTGATACCCTTGGCCTTGGACAGAGTACAATTCCAACTCCAGCCTGGAGATTCCCAGAGAGCGACGAGGGAAAGTTGACTAGAGCAGGTTGGAAATATGGAAACTAATCCTTGACATTGTGAACAGTCTCAAGCTACCCCGTGCCGAGAACAGCCCAGGGCAGCCTAGCCTAGGGCGGGGGTGGGGTGGGAGGGGGTGCCTGACAAAGGAAAGGAGAATCCAGGGAGAACTAAGCAGGGGACATTCAGGGAGCCCTTGGGAGATCAGGAAAACAGGGGTCAGCTGAGATGTGGCCAGCAGGAAGCCACAGGTGTCAGCTTGGAACAGCTGTCAATCTCCCCTAAAACCTCAGCGTCTCTGTGGGGTGGGCAGGGCACCAGAGACATAGTGTCTGCTGATGGGGACAATGCCTGGGAAAGCCTGGGGTCTTCTGTGTAAGGAGCCAGACTCCCTGGACTTGGCCTCCAGTGAATGCAGATTAGAATTTATTGGGCTGTGGCATCTGTAGCTGAAAAGCTGGGAGTCCAAGCTTCACCATTCATGTGTGCTGTGTGACCCTGGACAAGCTGTTTGACCTCTCTGGGCATCCGCTGCCCCAATCCCACCCTTTCCTGTGCACATTTAGTGAGTATGAATAATTAAGCTTTTCTGTGTGAACCCCTCTGGCTCCTCAAAAGAGAGGTGCGGGAAGGGCAGATGTAATTGTTACCAAAGGGGCCTCAGCCTGTGGCAAAATCATTCATGTCGGAGTCAGAAAGAGAAATAAAAAGCTGAACTAAACAAAACAAAGAACAAGTAAGTGGGCCATAGCAAGAAACCATCTCTTAACGGCACCTCCCTCATGAGCCACGGAGAGCTGGAATACGGGAGAGTGCGTGCCCAGTGTGCAGGAGGCCCTGGGTTTTAGCTTTGCTCAAAGGGTGCCTCACCCCTCTACAGGCATGCCCGGTACCTGAGAGATGGAGGCCAGAGAACCAGCCATTCAAAGTTGTCCTCAGCTATAGAATGAGTGTGAGGATAACCTGTCTACATGAGACCCCGTCTCAAAACCCTAAATGAATAAGTCATCTTTTCTAGCTATAAATCTCAAAGGTTTTCTCTTGTGCATTTGGCAGTGTCTGTTTTATATTTGAACTGATACCCACCTGAAGTGAGAGACTGACGTGGAAGGACTCGGGTTTGTCTTGTTAGCTGCTCTAAGAGGCTCAGGATCGGGCACCACTCCACTTGTGACAAAGGTGGCTATCCTGCCGGAAGGCGAACTCCATCACTTTAATCCCATAATTTACTGTAAGGCTCACACAGCCTAATTTGGACTGTGCAAACTAAAGAAAGAATATCTGCCAAGCCAAGCGGTAGTGGCGCACGCCTTCGATCCCAGCACTTGGGAGGCAGAGGCAGGTGGATTTCTGAGTTCGAGGCCAGCCTGGTCTACAGAGTAAGTTCCAGGACAGCCAGGGCTACACAGAGAAACCCTGTCTCGAAAAACCATAAAAAAAAATCTGTGAAGAGTTTGCTTCAGATTTCTTTTCCCTTTCCTTTCTCATCCCCACTCCTCGGTTCTTCCTGCTCCATTTTCATGTATACGTGTGCATATGTGTGCCAGCACACACATGAGGGCACAGGTACACGTGTGCATGCATGTGTACACCTGTGTGTGGAGGACAGATTAGCCTCAGCTAACACTCCTCTGAGACAGGGTCTCTCACTGGCCTCGAGCTTGCTGATTCAGCTAGCTGGCTGGCCATCAGCCTCAGACCTGTTTCCAACTCCCTAATGCTGGGATTAAAAGTGTGCAACACCACACCTAGTTTTTATCCTTTTTTTTTTTTATTAAACATGGGTCCTGAGGGATTGAACTAGGTTTTTCATTGCTGGCAGAGCTATACTCCCACATCCCTATCCAGGGTGGAGCCCTGTCAGCCCCCAGCAGGCACAGAATTGTTTCTGCCCTCTGGCACTGGCTGCCAATCAATAGTTAAGGTTCTTTGTGGGCTCATGCCCAGGTAGAAGGACACCTAGCCAGGCTGTTTAGGGCAGGGTACCTGGGACCCAACCTTTGGAGGAGGCAACCCCAGAGTTAAGCCGATATGCGAAGGAGAGACTGCATGTGGGAGTGTGCTGGCAAGGAGAAGAACCCTAGACAGGAAGAAAGGGCTGGAAGTCTAAGGAAAGCCATGCAGGAGCTGAAGAGGGAGCTGAGCCAGGGGAACCACAGCTTCGAGTCCAGGTTTAGCACAGAAACAGGAGTCAGGTGCAGGAGCGATGACATCCAATTTATGGCCTGAGTTCTCTCCACACCAGGCCGGCCTCTGCACCTGTTTACCCACGTTAATGAGCCAGAACAGAAACTAGCCAGCTTGTGGGTGGCCGTGGAGGACCTAAGCCAGGGTTGCCCGCTATAACTCACAGCGTTGTTGTCGTAGGCTCCCCCTGGCTCAGCCTCCACTGCTTCTTCCCAGAGAATAAGAATTGCTGGGCTGGCCAGAGCAGGACGCTGAGTGGGTCAGCCAGGCTGGGGGAGGGCTGAAGCACCGGCGTGAAGTGATGGATACGGTGGGGTGCTCTCTTGGAGCAGCCTCTTGGGGTAGATATTTCCAGATTACGCACACAGTGTCGTTAGAAACACGGCTATAAATTAGGTTGCTCAGAGGCATGGGGCGTGTAATAATTAAGTAATAAAAGTCGCCACAGGGGTACAGGAGGCAGGAACAAAGAGCCACTGTCTGTCTATGAGAATCAAAGCCTTGGACTTCTATTCAAATAGAATCCAGCCTAGCAGATTCCCCTGGTCCTCTTGTGCCAAGGCGCAATAGGCTGGGGGAAGTGGGCAGATATTTAGGATCCCGGCTAACTCTGGTTGTCTCTGGGGCCACACCATCTTACTCATCCAAGGGACCTGTCAGGGATTACAGCTTACTAGTGCCAGGACAATAGGGCAAGCTGAGAACTGGGACTAATGGGCAGCTGGGACTCAGTGCCAACCAAGGGCACCGGCTGGCAATGTAGGCCTATGTGGTCAGAGCTTACACACTTTCACTACAGCTGCTTTGTAATGCTGGCTGTCCTGTTTGGGCAAAGGGAGGTGTGCATATGTGTGTGTGCATGCAGAAGTCAGGGGTCAACTGTGGTGTCTTCCTTGTTTTTGAGACTGGCTCTCTCATCAGCCTAGTGCTTGCCAAGTCTGCCCAGTGAGCCCCAGGTATCTGCTGGTCTCCCCCTCCCTCAGTGCTAGGACTATCAGCACATATCATTACATCAGGCTGTTTTTACATAGATTCTGGAGATTTGAGCCAGGGCCTCAGGCTCGCACAGCAAGTGCATCACGGACTGAGTGCCAACCCAGCACAAACACCTGCATTTCTTTTTTTTTTTTTAAGATTTATTTATTTTATGTATATGAGTACACTGTAGCTGTATAGATGATTGTGAGCCTTCATGTGATTGTTGGGAATTGAATTCTAGAATCTCTGCTTGCTCCAGTCAACCCTGCTCACTTAGTCCCTGCTCGCTCCAACCCAAAGATTTATTTATTATTACAAATAAGTACACTGTAGCTGTCTTCTGACGCACCAGAAGAGGGTGTCAGATCTCATTATGGGTGGTTGTGAGCCACCATGTGGTTGCTGGGATTTGAACTCAGGACCTTTGGAAGAGCAGTCAGTGCTCTTACCCACTGAGTCATCTCTCCAGCCCAACACCTGTATTTCTAAGCATTGACAATGATTTCAGACTTTTAGGGCTGCCATTCAGACCAGATCAATCAAGTCCAGGGGCAGAGGTTTGCAGCCTCTGACCTTGCTGGACAGTTAAGGGGCTTGCTTCTCCTCTAGGGTCTACCTATTCATCCTCTGGTCTGGGCAGAAAGGTCCGAGGTGAGCTGCTCTGCATACTCACCCTCCCTGACTGCTTTTGAAAACTATCAGCACTATGACTGACCAGACAGGTGTCTGTGCAGCTGAGAGGTGACTGTTGCAGCTTCCTAGGACCTCGGGGGTGTGAGTCTCGGACTGAGAGAACCCCTAAACTGCTGTGTAGTGTTTCTGGCTCTGGCTTTCTCACATATTCCCCACAGCACTCTGGGGCTTCCTTAACAAGATGTCACACATAGGAGGGAGGGAGGGAGGGAGGGAGGGAGGGAGGGAGGGAGGGAAGAAGGTGGAAGGGCAGCAAACAATACAAACTCATGGTCTCAGAGCTGTGGGCCAGAAGTCCAACCCTGCACTGTCACCTCTCCCAGGACCAGTGGTCCCAAGAGATTCCAGCTTGCATTCTGTATGGCTGGAGGATGTCTATACTAGAAAGCACTGGTCTGGAGAGCTGGTCACCTGGACTTTCTCCAAATACATGGGGCAGAAGATGCGGCACCCCTTCTAGTGCATGACTTCTGGAAGAGTCCTCTGCTAGAAAGGTCAAAATGGTCATTATTTGTTTTGTGGTGCTGGGGCTCGAACCCAGGGCCTCAGAAATGCATCACTCCACCATTGAAATATCCCAAGCTTAGATGGGCTCTTTTATGCCACAGCTGTGTTACCATAGCAGTAAAAGAATAGCAAAAAGGGCTGGCCATGCTGAAGTGACCATCCACTGGGAATTTCATCCACTGGGAATTTCCTCTTAGCCTTCTGGCCATTTCAGCCCCCACCAATGCGCATCACCTATACTTCTCTTGATTATTCTAGTTTATTATTATTACTATTACTATTATTATTATATATTTAATGTTTTAATTTATGTGTATTGGTACTTCTCCTGCATGTATGGCTATGTACTAGATCAGTGCCTAATGCCCTCAAAAGCCAGGATATTCGGTCTCCTGGTGCTGGAGTTTCAGACAGTTGTAAGCTGCCATGTGAGTGCTGGGAACTGAACCTGGATCCTCTGCAAGAGTGGCCAGTGCTCTAAGTTGCTGAACCATCTCTCCAGCCCATGTTACCTCAGGCAGCCCTCCTCACTGAGAACTTAATTCTTGGAGGGTAGGTAGTTAAGACAGGGATTCATGAACTTGTGATTCTCCTGCCTCCACTTCCTGAATCCTGGAGTTGGGACACTGTAAAGCTTTATTTTCTGCAGGTCTGACACAGTGGTGTGCCTTCCTGACTTGTGACTACAGGCAGTGGGTTGGCTTCCTGTCTGTAGACAATAGGATGGCTTCCGGTCTGGTATGTGTGCACACTCTGTCTTATAAGCCATTTAGAGTTCATTCTCGACCTGGAGTCCTCGCTACGAGGTGGTATTAGCAACAGGCCTGTCTCCTGGACAGCTACTGCTCACCAACGTCAGAGTTCTCCTTTGCACATGGCCGCTGTCTGTTTGTACACCTGACATTCGATCTGTTTAGAGCTCAGTCCCAACCTACGAGAGCATTTTGGTTTGGTTTGTTTTGCTTTCTTAAAGATTTATTTTATTTATTATATGTAAGTACACTGTAGCTGTCTTCAGACACTCCAGAAGAGGGCGCCAGATCTCGTTACGGATGGTTGTGAGCCACCATGTGGATGCTGGGATTTGAACTTATCACCTTCGGAAGAGCAGTCGGGTGCTCTTACCCGTTGAGCCATCTCACCAGCCCCTGTTTTGCTTTCTTAGAAGGGCTTAGATCTACATTAGCTTTGAGCCCTGTCGTGACTCAACTGACCTTACTTGGAGTGCTGCCCGACACTGCTCTCCTCCTCATCACTAAGATGATGAAGGATTGTACCTGCAGAGCGTCCAGTACTGGCTCAGGTTTCCAAACTGCAAGCAGTGAAGACATCTAGTGCAACTCAGAAAGAGATGGGCCCTGATGCAAAGCTGAGGGTAGTCCCACTAGCCCAGTGGGACTGACAAGTATGGAGCCAGTTCTCCAGGAAAGGACAGAATTTGCGTGAGAAGAGTCCCCAAGAGTGACAGCTCATTACTCATGCAACTTGGCAGCATTCTTGCTGAGGCAGACCAGGACAATCAGACACCAAGGCTGTAAAGAAAGATCCTGACATTCGCCAGGGAGGTCAGGCACTGAGGGTGGAACACCTTCTTGGCAGGAGTCTTTTCCAGGACTAGCCTCAGCAGACTGAGGGCAGAGCCCAGGGTCTATGAGAGGCATAGCTGAAGGGTTCTAAGTTGCCTACGAACCCTATCCAACATCAGTTCAAGGACAGAACCTCTGTTCCCTCAAAAGAAACTGCATGGAGGCTCCCCTTGTGTATGGGATCTGATTCTCTGGGTTTTCTAGGTGCTACAGGAACCCTTTCCTGCCCTGGAGAGGTAATTTGGTCTGCTGATGGTGAGGCCTGCAGCCCGTGGAGAGGGGGGTGTCTTGTTCTGTAAGTGGGTACCCTGGTCTTACCCAGGCCTCAAGCTCTGTGTGCCCTTCTCCCCACAGGCCATCCACACCCTTCTTTGACCTGTTACAACATCGGTACCAGCAGCTGTGGGTACAGGAACAGAAGGCCACTCAGCAAGCCATCAAAATGGAGAAGAAACAGAAGGTAATTGTGTCCTCAATTCTGAGGGGCTGAAGCTTAGGGAGGAAGAGTTAGCATCAGGGTATGTGGTTGGGCAGGAGCAGGAGCCTAGTCACGTCGTGCTGCATTGAAATTCAAATCTAGACCAGTCTCAATTATGCTTTCATTCAGCTTGTACTTGATCCTGGACTGTGTAAAAGATGGCTGGACATCAGTCAGCAGGCCCTGTCACCTCGGAGCTGGGATTAGGACCCAGTCACATTGGCTCTTACATAGAAACCATCCCCTGAATTTCTGCCTGACTTGATAAAGAGACCTCACTGCCATCAGCCTAGAGAGGTGTGTGTCCCTCACTGGCTAGTGTGACAAGATAGAAAACCGTTTTACAGGGGTGTGTTAAAAAACATGTTTTCTTAGACAGTATGAAAGTGTTTTGTTACTGAATAACCTTCTCGGGAATAACACAGCTTCTCATGGTGGGGGGGGGGGTGGCAGGAGGCAGCATCCTTATCCTACCTCCTAGGCAGGTGTCTTAGGGTTTACTGCTGCAAACAGACACCATGATCAAGGCAACTCCTTTATAAGGACAACATTTAATTGGGGCTGGCTTACAGGTTCAGAGGTTCAGTCCACTATCATCAAGGTGGGAGCATGGCAGCATCCAGGTAGGCATGGTGCAGGAAGAGCTGAGAGTTCTATATCTTTATCTGAAGACTGCTAGCAGAATACTGGTTTCCAGACAGCTAGGATGAGGTTCTTAAAGCCCACTCCCACAGTGACACACCTACTCCAACAGGGCCACACCTCCCAACAGTGCCACTCCCTGGGCTAAGCATATTCAAACCATCACAGCAGGGAAAGCTGTAGGAAGAAGCCTGGGTAACAGAGGGGAGTGGGAGCCGCAGGCCCAAACTCCCCCAGTTGCTACTGATGTGTGCCCTTAGCAATGATGTAAAGTCACTTTGGTGAGATTTTTACCAGAAAAACATTTCCTGCTTTTCTTTCCTTCACATTTTTTTTTTCTATTTTGGTTTTTCAAGACAGGGTTTCTCTGTATAGCCCTGGCTGTCCTGGAACTCACTCTGTAGACCAGGCTGGCCTCGAACTCAGAAATCCGCCTGCCTCTGCCTCCCGAGTGCTGGGACTAAAGGTGTGCGCCACCATGCCCAGCTTTGTTCTACACATTTTTAAAGTACTCAGAGGCTCTTCCTTTAAAATATTCCAAACTTGGGACTTTGAGAGAGTCCATGGTGTCTCCCCAGTTGATCCAGACCTGTGACTGCCATGTGAGAACCTGTGCTTTTTAGATTTCACTGGAAGTAGACACAACAAGCCAGGTATGGGATCATGCACTCACCATGCCTGCACCTGGGGGTGGAGTCAGAAGGGTCAGGAGTTCAAGGTCAGCTTTAGCTGCCATAGCATGAGGCCAGCCTGGGCTGTGGGAAAGATCCTCTGGGAAAGGAGAACAAACCGAAACCAGTCTAATACGCAGATCTCTGATCTTGCAAGAATCACAGACACCACCCAAGCCTTGCTCAGCCTGCACTCTGGCTTCTGGGAGCCTTAACAACAGGTCAGCATCTCCAGTTAGGATCTTAGATTGCTTCACTTTATGGAAAAACTGAGGTTCGGAGGAATGAAGGGACAGAGATTGGGGAGATAGCTCAGTTAGTACAACACCTACCAGGAATGCATCAGGACCTGAGTTTGGATTGCCAGCACCCTGCGTAAAAGCTGGGTGTCCAGTGCTGAGGACGGGGGAGGAGACAAGACTTCCCAGGGTTTAACTGGGAAGCTCTGGGGTCAGTGAGAGACTCTCTAAAAGATCTAGGTGAAGAGTGATTGAGGAAGGCCCCAGACATCAGCCTCTGACATCCACAGGCATGTGCGTCTCTCCAAACACACAAGCGCACACCCACAAAGAGAAAAGACAGGGAGATGAAATGACCCTCCAGTGGCTTCTGACCAGGTGTGTCTGGCCCAAGTGCAGGCTCTTCTTGAAGCTGGGGCCCTCGCTTGCTGATTACTTGAACACTAGAAGATCAGCAAAATGGCTCTAGGGACATATTGGGGTTCAGGGGAGCCTTCGCAGGTGGGATTGTATCGCCTTTAGGATGTGTGTCTCCACATGGTTTGGTGTTCATCAGAGAAGCCAGCATTGAAATGGTTTGTTTGTTTGTTTGTTTGTTTTTGGATTTTCGAGACAGGGTTTCTCTGGATAGCCCTGGCTGTCCTGGAACTCACTTTGTAGACCAGGCTGGCCTCGAACTCAGAAATCTACCTGCCTCTGCCTCCCGAGTGCTGGGATTAAAGGCGTGCGCCACCATGCCCAGCTTGAAATGTTTTTAAAATGGCCTGTGGTTAGTTAGTCTGTTAATAAGTCAATACACTGTGTAACGGTGCGTTTTAGTGGGAGCATTACTACTCCAAGCACCGTCCAGCCCTCACATGCTGCCACCACTGTAATCAGCAGCTGGGTCCCACCACTCAGAGCCTCTCTGCCCCTCCCACTAAGCAGACAGTCATGCTGAACCAGAAGAGATCTATACTGGGGTCATAATGGAGACCTGCGTGATATAAGAGATGAACAGAGGGGCTGGAGAGATGGCTCAGGAGCTAAGACACACACTGCTTTTCCAGAGGACTGGAGTTCATTCTCAGCACCTGTGTCTGTTGGCTCACAATGACCCAGTATTCCAGCTCCAGAGGATTAAAGAACCTCTGCAGACACCTCCAAACACACACACCTGCACACACACACCTGCACACACATACCTGCACACACACACCTGCACATACACACCTGCACACACATACCTGCAGAGAGAGAGAGAGAGAGAGAGAGAGAGAGAGAGAGAGAGAGGAAATACCAGATAAAATATTTAAAATGAGGAATTGCCCTGACTCAGGAATTTTTCCAAAGAAATGAAGACTCAAAGAATCAGGCCTGCATACTTTTATATTGGGTTTGAGGAGATGGTGGGCCATCCTGGGAAAGAGGAGTAAATAGAATATGGTCAGATGGAGATTTTTAAAGGTGTATGTGTTCAGATTCTACTCTGTGCCCTGCATTTTCAGACACATGGAGGTTCTATCCTTCTATAGAAAAGCAGCCCTTCAGAGGGGCTCAGGGCCCTGCAGCAGAAGGCAGAGCATCCTTCCTGGAATGCTGGTCCCACCTCAAGGAAGAAGGGTGGCAGCCTGTGAGGGCTGGACAAGCTTCCTGGGAGTGTCCTTCCTTTCCAGAGGCTGAGGTAGTATGTTTTGGTGAATAATGTCATGAGTCCCCTGCCTTAGCACGGAGTAGACATTCAGAAAGTGGCAAGTCAGCATCAGAATTCTCTTCTCATTCTGTGTGTTTGCAAATGCATGCATACATACACACACATTCAGGTCTACAGACACACATATAGAGGCTAGAGGTCAACACTGAGTATCTTCCTCAGTCACTCTCCCCTTGCTTTTTGAGATAGTCTCTCACTGAGCCTGGAACTTCCTGGTTCATAGACTGTCTGTCCAGCAAACCCAGGATCTGCGTGCCTCTACCTCCCCAAAGCTGAGGTTACAGACAAGTGCCACTACACCCCGCTTTTTATGTGAGTACTGGGATTCGAACTGAGGTCTTCACATTCTCCTGGCAAGCACTTTACCCACTGAACTGTCTCCATAGCATCCTGATCCAAGTCTTTGTCTTGCATATGCCAGCGAAGCCACGAGGTACTGAGCCTTGTCTGAGCCAATCACAACTTACCAGGCTTGAAAAGATAATCAGTTTCCAAGGCCAAATCACCCATATCCCAGAGGAGGCCTGGCTCTGCTGTAAGCCTGCATGCTGCTGAGGGGAACTCTAGCTCTTGGACAGCACTGATCCTTAATGAAGTTCTTGGTGAGAATTGCCATGTAGTCAGCAGTGACCTTGAGCTGGCTACTCTACCCAAAGTGCGAATGAGCAGCTCCTAGGAGAACCATGCTGTCAGGCATTGGCACACCCTTTCTAGTTAAGGAAATGCAGCATCAGAAAGGCCCCAAGGCTGTGTCTGTGTGTTCCTAAGCTCAACTTGACCACCTCTCTGCCCTGACTTAAAATCTCAGCCTTGTTTTAGAAGACAGAGTAAACATCCAAGTTAGGGCTTAGACGTTACTCGTACCAGCCTGGTCTACAGAGTGAGTTCCAGGACAGCCAGGGCTACACAGAGAAACCCTGTCTCAAAAAAAAAAAAAAAATAGAAATGACTCATAGACATACTACATTAGCGGTATGGCCTCCATAGGAATCTGTAGAGACAAAGGCTGCTTTCCTTCCTCCCGTTCTTAGTTGTCACAAACGTCTGCTTATACCTAGGTCACTTTAGGTCTGGTCCTAGGTTTCTGTACTTTTGGCCTAAACCAGTTGGAAGAATTCTAAGAACAGGAAGAAGGGCGTTTTATAGCTTGGGCTTATATGCTACAAATGGTGCCTAAAAGATTTATAGAAACCTGTAGAATTCACATGTAGGCCTGCCAAGGTTCAACCCTTAGCCTATCCCATGGCCTGTCCCCAGAAAACTGCCACAACAAAGACTGTAGGAAGCAAGGCAGTAAAGGACAAAGGGAGCTGAGGAGGCCTTCGGAGAGAAAGGTGGGACCACGGATACCTGTGCCTCTCTACCGCTCCTCACTACTCCAGATAAGGCTCCGGCATCTGTAACTCCAAGATCAAGGTGCCTGCAGGACTAATTTCTGCTGCGGTCTCACTCCTTGGCTGCAGACAGACACCCTCTACTATGTCCTCACATGTTGGGGATAGAACCCTTATCACCCTCCCACTGTTCCACGGACTGCAGTTGGGATTAATTGAAGCCCACTCTTGGCTCCATTTAACCTCAAGCATCCTCATGAGCCTCATCTCCACAGTCACGTGGGGGTTAGGGCAGCACCATTTGAGTTTGGAAGGGACACATCTCAATCCTGGACAGACACCATGAACTACAAGACTGACTGTAAACCTGCTGGTACCTGTTAGTGGGGATCCAACTCAGGTTCAGAAGAAATGGGTTTCCCCACCTTTGAAGCCCATGAGAGACCTCTCAGGCTCTAGGTATACTCAAGTTCCCTCTCCCCAAAAATGCCCACCATCTTTCCTCCTTCCTCCTGGGCAGGCCATCACCATGGGACAGTGACATCAGGGTTCCCTGTGAACCATGGAAGCTGTGTTAGTTAGTTTTAGGGTAGAAGGTAGAGATTCTCAAACAGCTGCTGCTCTATGGTCAAACCAGAAACCAAAGTGTCTTAGTCAGGGTTCTATTGCTGTGACGAAACAGCATGACCAAAAGCAAGTTGGGGAGGAAAGGGTTTATTTGGCTTACATTTCCAGATCAGCGCCCATTATTGGAGGAAGTTGGAGCAGGAACTCGCACAGAGCTGGAACCTGGAGCAGGAGCTGATGCAGAGGCCATGGAGGAGTGCTGCTTACTGGCTTGCTTCCCCTGGCTTGCTCAGCCTGTCTTCTTATAGAACTCAGTTGGAGGGGGGTGGCTTGTGTGCACTGTATATTCAGTTGCTGACTTCTGTGCCCAGAGATCTGGTTATAGTCCAGGTGTTAGCATTGTCAAGATTATTGAACATTTATCAATGTTGTGTATAGAATGGTCTCCAATTATCTCTGATTGGTTAGAGCTGTTCAGCCATTGGCTGGGCAGAGGAGATAGGAAGGCTGGACTTCCCATCCCAGCTAAGGGGCCCAGGGAGAGAGAGAATTAAGGGAAGGACCATGCAGAGAGAAGGTAGAGAGGCCATGTGGAGTGGCCAGGAGGATTCGCCATGTGTTTGCAGTGAGAGAGCAGGCATGAGGACACACATAGACTAGAGTGAGCCAGGGCAAGGCTCAGATTAAAGGTAAAGGACCATGTGGCCGGGAAGTAGATAGCTTAGAGGGTCAGAATCGCTCAGAATCTGCCCAGCCTAGGCTTAAAGCTTGTTGCTAAGCTTAATATGTCTTTGTGTCGATTATTTGGGAGCTAGAATGAGAATAGATAAGGCTCTCAGGCTTAAATTAAAGACTACACCCAGGACCACCAGCCCACAGTGGGCCGGGCACTCCCCTACTGATCACTAATTGAGAAAATGTCTTACTGTTGGATTTCATGAAGGCATTTCCTCACCTGAGGCTCCTTCCGGTCTGATGACTCCAGCTTGTGTCAAGTTGATACACAAAGCTATTCAGTACCCAAAGCAACCATGAACTGTACACAGGGGTAGTGCCAGGGAGTCAGTACTGTGAAATGGCCTGGGAGAAAGTTCAAGCTGGAGGGAAGGGACCCTCAAGACTGTCAGCCCACAATCCTAGCCCCTAATCCAGGGCCCCATGGTCACTGCCCTGGTGTGTTAGCTGTGTTGTTGATATGACATGCATGACAAAATAACTTAAAGAGGGAGGGACTTCTTTGGGCTCAGTGTTTGAAGATAGGTCCTTCATAGCTGAGAAGGCTTGGAGGTAGGAGTTACATTGAATAGATAGATGTCTCTGCTCACCTCTCTCCCTTTTCCCATTGGTCCAGGACCCTAGGCCGTGCTATAGACGTGCTCACATTCAGTGCGTGTCTTCCCTCCTCACTTAGCCCTGTCTAGAAACGACTCCACAGACATGAGGAGTCAGAGGGTTTGTTTCCACGCAATTCTAAAGCCTCCGGGTAGCAGGGCGGGCGAGTGAGCGTCTCAGCACAGCGAGCCTCTCAGCACTGCCTCTCTGGCCTGCAGGTGATCCTGGGGAAGCTGTATGAGACAAGGAGCAGTCAGCTGAGGAAGTACAAGCCTCCGGTGAAGCTGGATGCCCCCTGGCACATGCCTCACTTCAAGAAGGTCAGTGGTCCCCACAGCCACCTTTCCACACCAAAGCTGGGGCTGGCTGATGTCAGAGATCCCTGGGCTTCTAACCTCCAATGGTGGCAGATGGCATCTAGGGACTTTCCTTCTATCCAGGTCCTGAGTCCAATTAGCTCATCAGAGATTCTACTTTTTCAAACATGTGTGTAGTATGTGATTGGAGAGGGACGGTAGTGTGCACATGTATGTACGTATGTGAGTACAGATGTCCACTATGAAAACAGCTTTGGGTGTCACTCCTGTCTTTTACTGGAATCCAAGTGGACCCCTGTGTTTGGTCTTGTACGGAAGGCTAGGTGGCCTAAACTTCTGGGCATTTTCCTGTCTGTACTTCCAATCTCACTATAGGTATGCTGGGACTGCAGAGGCAGGCTGTGGCAGCTGACATCATGTGGCTTCTGGGGATTCGAACTCCTCATACTTGTGCAACACTGAGCCATCCCGTCAGCCCTTGGCTAAGTCTCTTGATAAGGACCCATGGACACGCTGCTGGTGTTGACCTGTTTTATAGACAGGAAACATGGAGAATGCTGGGAAGAGGCAGAACCTTGGGAAATCTCAGGTCATCTCAGCACAGAGCTGGGATAGCTGGCTATCTAGAAGCAGGGGCTGTCTGTATAGAGAGCATCACTCTAGTTTAGGGTCCAAATGTATCTTGTATGGGGAAGATGCACCCAGATGGGAAACAAGCTTGTGCCCTCACTGCTAATCCACCTGAATGATGGTACCAGTTGAGAGGCAGGAAATGACCCCCTAAGCGGGGCATCAGAATAAAGGGGAGTGGGGTACAGGCCAGGCTGCGCTCTCGCTTTAGAGCGGACCTTGTTCTTTCACCACGTGACCCTGTAACACCCAGGGAGTCATGATCAGCAATTTTTAGCAAGACAAGGACAGTGTTGGGTGGGTCAGGGTAGCAGTACTGACTAAGGGAAACGAGAGGGCTGGAAATGCAGGTCTAGGACAAGAGAGGCTGCATAGGCAGGCTGTGTGCAGCCAACCCAGGCAGAAGGAGTCTTTCTTGAAGGTCATGAGGGACACCTCTGGCCCTATTAAGACAGCTGCACCAGCAATATTCCCAAGCAGCCGGCCTGGTCGTGCTGCCTGAAACTGTGAGTTAGACAGTGATAGGACTGCTGCCTTCCTGAGCCTAATGCATTTGAACAAGCTGCTGAGCTTCCGCGGGAAAGCAGCTCTGCCACGCTGGATGTGGCCTCTTGTGTCTTGCCCAAGTGGCCTCCATCAACAGATGTCAGTGACCATGTGCCCTGCTGCCCATCAGCCCAGACCTCTGCTGGGCTCACAATAAATGTCACAGAAAGAACATGACTGAACACTGATCAGGAGGTGGCAGGAGTCACTGCCACACTGCCACCTCTTAGCACCTGTCAGCGCGAAGTCTCAACAGCAAAACCTCCCTCTGGTTTCTCCATCTCTCTGTGTCCCACACAGATCTCTCTTCTTGCCCTCAGTTGGTCGCTACCTCTCCCGAGGTCTCTCCCTCTCCCCACACCCCTAGCCCCTGCCGCAGATCTCATTTTCTCCTTGGCCCTCTTTTCTGTTATGCATGTGACCAAGTGCATGCAGGCATCTCAGTGACATTGCCAAAGGGGCACCAGGGCCCCCGGCTCCCATGGGCACAGGATGCCTTCCAGGTGGCCTCTATTTTTACAGTGCTGGCCCTGATAGAAGCTCGGGAGTAGAAATGAGTCAGTGCTTCTGTTTGGAAGAGAGGGGGTTTGTCTCAGGGTCCGGGGAGTTCTGCTACCCATTAGGACTTCTGAGGTACTGTTAGAAGCAGTTACCCAGCAATGACAACTCTTTCTGGTGGCAGGCATCGTGTGTGGCTAATGTGGTGTAAAGAATGTCAGGACAAGCATCCCAACCCAGCCTTGCAGGTGAGGAGGGCCCGGTGCTTCTTCAGCCTCTCTGGAGCGGCTAGCCTGGAACCTTGCATAGCACCTTTCTTGCCAATGCTGGTAACACACTAACCATTTGAGACAGAGGGGCAAGGCCAAGTCCCAAGTCTTTCCTGTGTGTCTTCCGAGGACACCTCTGGGATCACCCACTATACAGGCCCTGGAACACAGCATGTGTGCTAGGTTCTTTGAGCAGGACTGCTCAGGTACATTATCGTACATTAGAGAACCTCAGACCTCTGAGAGCTGCTATTATCTTAACTAAGCCTACAGCACAAACTCAATGTTGGAAGCACAATTTGTATGTGTCAGTATAGCAGTATGGATACTGAAAGCAGAGCTGCCTTAATCTCGGGGTTCCTGAGACCCCTTTCTGTCTCTGAAGCACCTCTATCAGGTCCTTCCTCATCGTCAAGGGGTGCCTGAGGCCTCAAAGCTTCCCTTTGAAAGGCTTAGCAACTTTAGTCAGGTGATTAACTAGACAGTCTTTTTCATCTTCCTCAGTAATGCATAAGTCCACAAGAACCGACCCTAGCCGTGTCCTCGGAGCTAAGCGGGGTGCCTGGCTCAGAGAAGGGGGTGGCTCACCCTGCAATGAATGGATAAATGAAAGTGTAACCAGACCAGAGTGACCAAAGATTTTCAAAGCCTCTCACGGACACAATGAAAGCCTCACACAGATGTCCAGTACTGCCGTGTTCCTGCCATCAAGCAGGGGCTGTGCTCAGAAGGCATGCCAGGCCCAGGTCAGGCTGCTGTCGTTTCATGGTATAGGAAGCCCCAGGGGGGTCTTTGTCTGGGTCGCATGTCACTGCTGATCTGCCGCCCCCATCCTGGCCCCATTATGATGGGGAAATGTATTTCCAAAAAAGTTGAAGCTGTCACAGTGATGGATAACCTAGGCAGACCCTCCCTGCTCGAGAACAGATGTGGAGGCTGAACTCTGTCAGAAATAATTAAACACCTTTCACAGGAAAAGCGGCAGGCAGGCTCGAGCATCCACCCTGGGCTGGGTCAATGTGTCAGACAGGCTGCTTTCTGCTCCCTATCAGCCTGTTACGAGGGGGTCTGGGGAGAGCCCGAGGCCAAGGAAGGCAGTGGCACACTCTTGTAGTGGGCCTCGCAGACAGGGCCTCCAGTGGCCCTGGCTTCTTTCTAGTCTTTGTGTCCTGCAGTTGGCAGGCAGTAGCAGTACCAGGGTGGATGGTTACCCATTAGCTGATTTGGATGTTCATAATGTGAGGGCCTAATTGAGAGGCTGGGAGTTTGGAGCTTCGATCTCTACATCCAAAAATGAAAGTAGGCTCAGGGGCTGGAGAGATGGCTCAGTGGTTAAGAACACTGACTGCTCTTCCAGAGGTCCTGAGTTCAATTCCTAGCAACCACATGGTGGCTCACAACCATCTGTAATGGGATCTGATGCCCTCTTCTGGTGTGTCTGAAGACAACTACCGTGTATGCATATAAATAGTGTACACATAGAAAGAAAGAAAGAAAGAAAGAAAGAAAGAAAGAAAGAAAGAAAGAAAGAAAGAAAGAAAGAAAGAGAAAGAAAGACAAGAAAGAAGAAAGTAGGCTCGGGCCTGTGAGGCCTATTCTGGACTGAGACTCCACGGTTTCCTCCACGGTGGCCAAGGAGCTATGTAGGATGCAGAGCAAGAAGTCTTGGGAATAAAAGACCCCAGACTATTAGGAGAATAACTCAGACTCTCTGGGTTCTCATATGGGGGACATGAAGTCATCATCTCCCACCCCTAAAGGAAGAGCCACCAGGCTGACCCTTTCTACTCCCAGTAGCATGGAGACTTTTGTTCTGTCTGCAGTGTATCCTGGGAACCTCAGAGGATGATAGAGGTCAGTGTGGCAAAGAGGTAAGAATGGCCTGTGTGTGTAAGAGAACTTCCAGCAGCAGGCAATCAAATGGTGATGGTACCCTGCTCTGCCCAATGGCTTTGCCTGCCTAAGAGTCACATCCTTTTCTGTAAAATGTGCTAATGAAGTTCTCTGGCAGGGCACATTTGTCCAGAATTAAGCAGAGCTCCTGGTTCACAGTAAGCTGAAGATGGAGGTGATTGTCCATCCATCCATCCATCCATCCATCCATCCATCATCCATCCATTATTCATCCATCTATCCATCTATCCTTCATCTATCCATCATCCATCTATCCACCCATCATCCATCCATCATCAATCTATCCATCATTCATCCATCCTTCCATCCATCCATCCGTCCATCCATCCATCCATCCATCCTCCATCTATCCACCCATCATCCATCCATCATCTATCTATCCATCATCCATCTGTCATCCATACATACATGCATTCACCTATCATTTACTCATCTGTCTGTTCACTCATTCATTCATAAATTTCCTCCTTGAACACCTCCATGGCAAATTCTCTAATCTGAAAACATGGTGATGAACAAGCCAGAATGAGTTTGGCCACCCTGCAGCCATTGAATTAGCGTGACATGGACAGAGAAGTCACAGACTGACAATGGGATGATATATAGGTGGTGGGGGAATTTGGAGAAGTATTGTCCTCAGTGACAGAGCAATCCCACATTTGGGAGGTAGTTATAATTCCTATAGTTGTAATTCCTACAATTGTATCATCTAGGCATCTGCACACATAACACACACACCATACACATCACATACACTTATACCACACACATCATACCACATACCTATATCATACACATCACACCACATACCTATACCATATATATCACACCACACACCTATACCACATATCACACACACACACACACACACACACATACCATACACATCACACATACATTTATATTACATGCATCACACACACACCACATATACACACACACTCATACCATACATATCACACCACACACATCACATACACACTTATACCACACATCTCTCTCTCTGTCTCCTTCACACACACACACACACACACACACACAGATAAAGGAGCCTTGCTCATCTCTGTCCACACTCTATCCTCCCTGCTTGTGTTTTTCTGTCTACAATGCAGATTCACACCAACATTACATAGTCTTTCAGTCACTAAAGTATGAACAAATTGACTATATTTTCATTTGGCTTTTGGTTTCAGCCCCACTGCTTTAGAATAATGGCCAAAGCCATTAAGCTAAGAGTTTGATTTACAAGCTCCTGTGCTCTGGACGCTGGGATCAGCCTCCTCCTTCTGTGGAAGACTAACCCTGCCTTGGGTCTCCTGGGCCTTTGGCTCCTTAACTAGAGCTGGAGATTGAGGAAAGAAATGCATCTGCAGTCAGCCAAGCAGGGCCACCCGGAGAAGCAGCCGATTAGGAGAAGCAGCTGCATGTAAGAAAAGGATTTTCTCTGCCACTTTTAAGCTCTTGTACAAATCATAGCTGGCTGCAAAGTTAACTCTCTGTTAAACCCCAGAGATCTCGAACCCAGTCCTCCCTACAAGCTTCACCTCTTCAAGGAACTTAACACAAAGGAGGACCACTCTCTAACAGTGGATGTCCAACCTCAGCATCCCATTTCCTAGATCCAAGCAGGAAGGACAGAAGCCAGATATGCTGCCCCTCCCTGAGTCTTACACTGTTACTCTCAAGGAGTAAGAGACATCTGATGTCACCTAGAAGGGCACTGAGTGCAGGAAAGGGATGACATGTCACATGAGGAATCAGGAGAATGGAGAGAGTGACTTAGAAGTCTGGTCCTACTGCTGGACCTTCCTACAAACAGCTGCCCCATTATAAACAGATCCAGTAGAAATGCACCTGGGAGGAACAGGAACATCGACTTTACATAATCTGACCCCTTCTGGGGTTTCCTGCCCAGGGGGTGATGTGCCTAGAAGTCACAAACAGCCAGAGCAGAGGACATACAGACAGGAAAGCAAGGACAGAGGACAGAGTGCTGGATATGCACCTGGAACAGCAGAGATATTTGGAGTGTCTGCTGCTATGGGGCTGGGAAATGACATCAAGACCTGGCTGAGGCTGGCATCCTATGGGCTTTGTCTTGTCACTTGAGAACCCAGCCCTCTGGATCCTGCCAGCTCCTGGGGATTTTCAACTTAATCCAGAAGGATCTCCTCCCCTACTGAGTTTGAAAATATGTTGAAAACCAGAAGGTGGGCATGGTGGTACATACCTTTAGACCCAGCACTCGGGAGACAGAAACAGGTGAATCTCTGTGAGTCCAAGGCCACTGGTCTACACAGTGAGTTCCAGGACATTCAGAAAGCTACATAGTGAGACACTGTCTCAGGAAAGAGAGGAGGGAAAGGGAGGAGGAGGAGAGGGAGAGGAAGAGGGAGGAGGGGGAGAGGGGAGAAGAGAAGAGAAGAGAAGAGAAGAGAAGAGAAGAGAAGAGAAGAGAAGAGAAGAGAAGACCAACCAGAAAATACAAATAGCTTATTTATCACTATTAAGATACTCTTCTCTTCTTTTCTCTTTTCTTTTTTCTTGAGACAGGGACTCATGCATCCCAGGTTGGCCTCAAATGCTTATTTTCAATTAAGGGTATGCTGTGTAGTTATGTCTATAGTGTGAGTATAGGTGCCTGTGGAGAGTAAAGACATCAGCTCCCCTGTAGCAGGTGTGAGCCAGATAAGGATACTGAGAACTCAGACTTTCTACAAGAGCAGCAAGTGTCTTAACTGCTGAGCTGTCTCTCTGGCCCCTGGCCTTGAACTCTCGACCCTCCCGCCTTGGTCTCCTGGGCCTTGGGATTATAGGTTTGCCTCACTATTAGCTTTATGCAGTGCTGGGTCTTGAACCCGTGCCTTCCTCTGTACCAGGCAAGCTAAGCTTCCTCTCCAGCACAGGTGCAGCTCTCTAACCTCCAAATAGGGAATTAGGGCGAGCTCAAGTTTCTCAGCATCTTCTTCAGCTCACCTACAAGAGACTAAGTGCTCCCTAAGTTAAATTGGACCCTATGCCTTAGGGAGGAGCCTGCCCTTTCTGAAATATCTTCCTCCATGTCGTGCTTATCACCTCCTGTCGGCCAACACCCAAGTGGCTGGTGAAATGGTCACTGATGTTGTCTGACACCCATGGTGGTTGGATTCTAGCAGGTAAATGGCATCCTATGATGGAGTAGGATAGAGCTGGCACTTGTGGATAAGCATGTGAGGGGCATGCAGCTGTTACTGGAGCAAGCATCAGCCTGAGGAGGGGGCTAGGTGACACTCTGGCCACCGCCCTTCCTCCTTTCTAAGGCACCCTGGGAAACAGTGTTTTGGAGCAGCACAAGCAACCGTGGGTGGTTTAACCAAAGACTCGTGGATGGAAGCAAGTGGGGGCGGGGAAGTAACAGAGAACACCAGAGCAGTGACTGTGACAGCCATGTCCTTGGCCCACCCACACCTCGCACCACCAGCCTGTGCCTCTGTGAATTGTCCCATTTCATGGTACTCTCTCTGTGACCCATTGGCATGAGAGAGTCCCCTGCCTTGGTAATGGGGAACCCAGGGCTCAGAGGCTCACAGTCACATGCCAGGTTAATAGCCAGGAAGGTGCCCAGTAGAAATGTGGACTTTGGCAGCCTCCAGGGTCAGGCTCTGGAAGAGCTGATGAGGGCTAAAGCTGAGGTCAGGGGTCAGCGGTGCTAACTGCAGGGCGTGCGGAGGGGAAAGGAAAGAGAAAGGCACTCAGTCGAAAGGGTTTGATGGGTGTCCAGAGGGTCGTGGCCAGCTTCGACTGTTTTTAGTCCTTGCTGTAAACTTCCCACTGCCCTCAAAGCCATTAGACTTTGATAAAACCTCTGACATCTTTCAAATTGCAGTTTGGCCCCGAGGCCAAAGAAGAAAGAGGCCATTAATGCAAGACTCAGAATTCTGTGTTACAAGTGGGAAGCAGACACAATTGTGGTAAATGGCTCAAATTTGCAGGCTGAGGAGCCGCAGGCCGGCTCAGTGGCTTGGCTTGCCTCACGGCTGCCCCCACACTGCAGTGTGAGCACAGCCGTTAGGAAGAATGAGTATATAGAAAGCACTTGGCCAGTGCCCGGCCGGAGAACAGGCAAGCAGCGTCACAATGTCTGGTCTATGTTAGGCGTTGGCATCTTCTCCCATGAGTAGGTACTCACTCTCTCGCATAGACCTGGCACTCAAATCAAGATTTAGGATCTGATCCAGCTGATGTGGGACAATCACCAGACTTATACTTTTGGCAAGCAGTTACTGAAGCACTCTGGTGGGGCTCAACACCTCTGCTTGGTACTTTGGGCTATATATTTACTGGGGCAGGTAGGTGATCGTTCATATGTGTGTTATGCAGCAAGCTGGGCCCTCCAAGAGGAATCAGACCTGCTGGCGACAGGACCTAAGGACCAGTCTGCTATCACATAGTACCCCAGGCTGGCCCAGCCTGCTCAGGGCTGCTATCACAGAACAGCCCAGGCTGGACAGCCTCGGCAGCAGATGTGGCTGTCTGGTGTTGAAGGCTAGAAATTCAGTCTGCAGTACAGGCAGGTTCTGATGCGCACGCCTTGCTGTGCCTAATATGAGGACTATGGAGTGGGAGGGGGAGAGATGGCCACCTGTGTTATCATTGATGCTCCTGTTCACAACCTCATGTGACCCTAATCACCTCCCAAGGTCCTGCCTCCAATGCCACCTCGCTGGGCTTTCACTGTGACTTGAAGGGACCCATCAGTCCTTGGTAACTTCTTTCTCAAGTTCAATGCAAATCTGCCTCCTCCTGCCTCCCACCTCCTGGTTATATTTCTGGCTTCTGAAGCCCCCTGAATCCCTGGCTCCCCCTTGAACATGACAGCTTTGCAAATTTCCCAAGGCAGTTACTTTTCCACAGCTGCCAGGTTCTTGACTGCTCTTGGGGGCAGAACTCTGAGTGTGGAAGGTAGAGACCCCTGCCTTGTGACAATAGGGACCCACCCAGACTGTGGCCTCTGGCCCTCAGCAATGTCTTTCACCCCTGTCATGATTTGTCCGTCTGAATGTTCTTCTGCACATTTTCAAACAAAGCTATGGCTGAAGATGCTCGACAGATGCCCCCTGACTCACTCCCTGTGGGGGAAACTTCCGCTGGGGAGCACCCAGGAGAGGCACTGCTGGGTTTGTGAACCACTTTGTGGTAACAATAGTAGCAGCCACTCTGCCTTGAATGCCAGGGCCAGGTGCCAGATACCAAGTCATGAACCTGACAATGACCCCACAGGATGGATGGACCATGCGCCTCTGAGTTTGTATGTGAGAAACTAAGGTTCCTGGCCACACAGCTGACAAGTGATAGGGCCAGGTTAGAAGTCAGCTCCATCTGCCCCGGCACCTACATTCCTGCCTACAATACGCTGTCTGTCTAGTTGTGGAAAAGTGTGGTTGATGTGAAATTCCTTTGTGTCCCACATAGCAGACCTCAAGCAAGAGTTAGGAAGTGTTCAGTCAGGGGTCCCAGAACATCTGAATTTTACTCCAGGCTGGATCTGCTTCACACAGCCCTGGAATATCTTATTCCCCCTCATATGCAATCCATTGTGGACCTTCAAGTCACCTGGAAGTTAGACAGGGTAGAGATACTAGAGAAAATGAAATACCTTCTTGCACTTAGAATTTATTGAGCAAAGCAGATGGATTTCTAAGGGCTCTGTTGTTTCACTTCAGGTTCCTAATTCATCCATCCATCCATCCGTCTGTCCATCCATCCATGGACCCTGGTGTCCATTCACCCATCCATTCATACATCCATTCATCTTTCCATCCATATGTCCATTCCACGTATTCCATGTATCTGTGCATCTATCATCTTTCCTTTTGTTTCTATAGCAAATATCCATTAAATGTCTACTGAACACACTCAGTAGAACACTGTCCAGAACATGGTGTTGACATTCTTCCTATCCAGATGACATGACACGGTTAGCATCACTGACCATGGGAAAGTTCTATTCTTCTAAAAGACAGTAGAAGAATGTGTTCCTGATCATTATTCCACTACGAGACAGAGCAACATCAAGCCCCACACCCAGAGGCTGAGCCGCCAATCATCTGCGAGAGGCCCTGGCTGCCCTAGCAGTATTGCAGAAGCCGCTCCACAGCCTATATGAATACCCAATTAGGGGCAGGGAGGCGCCATGTGAGCGGGACAGCAAAGGACTTAATTTACAATCGAGCACAAAATCAAAGACTCCGTCAACCGAGGAACTGTGCACTCAGAAAACCACCTGAGAAAGAACTACCCAAGAAATTTCCAGAGAAAGTAATTAAGGAATCCCCATTGACCAAATTCAGCAGCAAAATTTGGAGCTCTGGAGTTTGAAGCTCGTCAGAGATCCAGTGTCTCCTCCCATTTGATCCTTCATCAAAATGAGCTGGAGTGTCTGGGAAGGGATCGGCTCGGGGCCTCCCTGACTCTCCTCTAGCACTCCTCTCCAGCACTTCGTGTGCCTGCTGCATGGGTTGTCTTGTCAAAGAAGCTGTAAGCAACAAATGAGGCCGCACTTTGTAAGAGGGAGTGAGATTAATGCACCTCTAACTGCCGAGAGCCAGTTAGTATTTATCAAGTACCTGTGGTGTGCGTGGTTCTGAGAGGCAACACACCACACCCATGCGCTCTGGCTTCAGGGTGGCTCCACTCACAGATCCTCTCCTGACCAATGATCTGGGTGCCTGGGCGCGCCTTGATTAGTCAGAGAAGCCAACAGGTGCTTAGGCGGCATTTCTGTGACTGGCTGTTTCCAAGGACCACGTAGGACTATTGACTACATGTCCTTAGCATGCCACGGTCTATCTCATGGGGATGCAGTTGAGATAGCCCAGGTCCCTGGGACTGTCCCATTTACAGAGGGTCCTCAGAAAGGTCCAGGATATCTCCTCTCCTAACTTTTCTAGCTAAGCAAGCATGACACTCTATGTTCTGATAGTCTAAAGTGGTGTGCAAGCCACAGCTGAGCTTGGGGTACCCACTGGGTTATCCCATTGCTTGTTGGTTGGTTAAATCTCCTGTGGCTAGAGGCCTGGGGACACTTCTAAAAGAATAGAGCCAAAGGCTATCCATCATGCAGCCACTGCAAAGGGGGATGCCCCCCTTCTCAGCAGCTCAGCTTCTCGCTGTGTTTATTGATAAGCCATTGAAAGGAGACCTCCCTGCTGCTGTGAAGTTCTGTCTGTGTCCCATTCACTCCTTTCTCAGACAGTTTGTGAAAGAGGAGAAGTCGCCGGGCGTGGTAGCACATGCCTTTCATCCTAGCACTTGGGAGGCAGAGGCAGGTGGATTTCTGAGTTCGAGGCCAGCCTGGTCTACAAAGTGAGTTCCAGGACAGCCAGGGCTACACAGAGAAACCCTGTCTCGAAAAACCAAAAGAAAGAAAGAAAGAAAGAAAGAAAGAAAGAAAGAAAGAAAGAAAGAAAGAAAGAAAGAAAGAAAGAAAGAAAGACGAGAAGTCTGTGTGAACACACACACACACACACCACCCACGGTGGCTCCTGGGCCTGGCTGGCCTGGCTCGTTGCAGAGGGAGAAGGGGTACAGCCAAGGTGAGGCGATTGCTGGGCCTGGCCTGGCTCGCGGAGGGAGAAGGGGTACAGCCAGGGTGAGGCGATTACTGGGCCTGGGCCTGGCTAGCGGAGGGAGAAGGGGTACAGCCAGGGTGAGGCGATTGCTGGGCCTCTTCACCTGGTCCCACAGTGCACCGCCTCCAATTAAATCAAAACGGTTTGTTTTTAATGGTCTTTTACGCTGACAAGTGGGCGATCATTTTGGGCCCACGAGCTGTCAGGGAGCTGAGGCAAATCCTCCGTTGATAATGCCCAATGCTTCCAATTAGGAGCTGCGGCCGATCCTGGCGCGCTAACGATTCCCCAGTCGCCCCCCAGGCCCCTTTGGCGCTGGCTGTTTCTTCTGCCTCCTCCACCGCAAATTACTGACACAAAACGGAAGGCCCCTCGTCTCCTCCGCCACGCCAGGCCCGGGCCCTGTTGGGTTTAATGAGCCGATGGAAGTTTCGTGGCTCCGGCGCTAAATTCTTTTCTTGTTTGACAGCTGCTCAGCTAAGGCGAGTGTTGACCTTATAAAAGATTTAGTGTCTCTCATTATTTTCTGTCAAGCTTCACAGTGATGGGTGGGTGGTTATCATTTGCATCCCAGGGTGTGTGTGCAAGTATGTGTGCTTGTGTATGTGTGTGCATGCATGTGTTACATGGGGGGCTTGAGGTGGAGACAGAAATGGGGACAGAAAAGGGTTCTCTGTGTGACACACACACACACACACACACACACACACACACACACCAACGTGGCATCTTCCAGTGTGACATTCTTTCTGGGCTAAGGTGTTTCAAAGAGCAGGAAAGATTCAAGTCCAAGATGATGTATGGTTCTGGGGTTTGGGTGGAGGGAAACCGTGGTGGAGACTCAGGAGAAAGCTGCGCTGGGCCAGATGCTGGGAGGAAGGACCACACTGAGGCTCGAGATGGATGGAGGCTGCATGAGAGACCTCCCCAGGGGAACTCAGTGCCTACAGAATATGTCCACAGCTTTTCCACCCAGCTCCAATGCCTGTTCAAGATTCTAACAGTTTTAAAGGCAGATCCATTTTTTAAAGTGGCTCATTTGAAGCAGGCGATGGTGTCGTGCACTTTTAGTACCAGCACTAGGAGGCAAAGGCAGGAGGATCTCTGAGTTTGAGGCCAGCCTGGTCTACAGAGTGAGTTCCAGGACAGCCAAGGCTACCCCTTCTCTAAAACAAACAAAACAAAACAAAACAAAACAAAGCAAAAAAAATGCTCATTTAAGATAATTATGGAAGCCTGCTTTGCTCCTGATTCTATTCTGGACCACACAAGACTGTTCTGTAACTAACGAGGCTCAGGAACTCTACATTCATGCCTTCTCCGGCCCTGCTTTCCTCCCTGTCTCCTCTGAATCACTCCGTTCCATACTGCCATGGCGAAATGAGTTCCCACATTGACCGCCCAGGGCCCGGTGACCTGAAGTTACCTAAGCTGGGAAGGTACATCCATCCGTCTTAGTTGCCTCAGAAGGTGGCTTTGAGGGGACATTAAAATAAACATCTTAGTAGTTGTATTCCTAAATTCTTTCTTTTAATGTCCCATCAAGATGATTCTTTATGCAAAAAAAAAATAAAATACAACTCACTAAAAAACAAAAACAAAAAAACAGATAAACTGGTTTCAAGTGTTCTCACTTCTTGGCTTTTTGGCTAAGATTAAAGTATAAATGTTTGAGGGCGGTGGTGGCGCACGCCTTTAATCCCAGCACTCGGGAGGCAGAGGCAGGCCGATTTCTGAGTTTGAGACCAGCCTGGTCTACAGAGTGAGTTTCAGGACAGCCAGGAATACACAGAGAAACCCTGTGTCGAAAAAAACAAAAAAACAACAACAACAAAAAAACAAGAATGTTTGTGCTCCACATACTATGTCAAGATAATGAAAATGGGGGTTCATACACTGAGCTCAGAGGTTCAAGGTTATTCTATGTGATGAGAGTTGGGCCAGAAGATCATGTCTTTTCTGAGACTTGCACCATGGATGTATGAATTACTCTAGTAACTTGATAATAAAAAGATAAATGCCCCAAGTTCAACATGAGCAGACACTCTCTAAAGATGCCATCCAGACGCCAGTCAGCACACAGGATGCCCAGCATCGCTGGGCACTGGGGAAATGTGAGACAAAGAAAACATCAGGGGCTACCCTGGCACTCACAAGTATGGCTACAATGAAAGAGACAGTGTAAGTGTGGGCAAGACTGGGAAGAAACCAGAGCGCCCGCCCATGTGTTGCTGGGGGAAATAAGCACCCTGCCCCACTTTTGCAAAAACACTTTGGTAGTTTGCTATGAGCCTAGACAGTCCCACAGGGCACAACGGTTGTGTTCTTACCATGTATAACCAAGAGATGCAAATATACAGACACCCAAAGACACTTGTACTCAGACATTGCTAACAACATCCATGGACAGACATACATAAATACATACATACATACATACATACATACATACATACATACATACGTGGCTCAAGCCAAGCATCCAACGGTCAATACACAAGTAAAGAAAATACAGCCTGCAAATGCAAGGAAGCATGGCTTAGCCTTTCCATCAACCCTGGCAGACTTTGAGAACACCATGCCAGTGGATAGACAAGAACCACAGGTGTCTAAACTAAGAAGTGTGCCAATCCATAGGGACAGGAAGCTGATAGTGACTACAGAGAATGGAGGGTGACTGTTTATTGGACCAGATGATTCTGGGGATGGGCTGAGATTGAGGCAATGGCCTATAACCTATGAATATGCTCAGATAGCTGATGTCTACACTTATGCTAAGGAAAGAGTCAGGCCCTGCCCCAGTGTGTGTGTGCATGCACGTGTGCATATCGGTGAGGAGCTGTGCACACACATGTACAAATGCCTGAAGAGAGCAGAAGATGACGACTTTGGGTGTTTACTTCAGGCACTGCCCCCTTTCCTTTCCTTTCCTTTCCTTTCCTTTCCTTTCCTTTCCTTTCCTTTCCTTTCCTTTCCTTTCCTTTCCTTTCCTTTCCTCCCTTCCCTTCCCTTCCCTTCCCTTCCCTTCCCTTCCCTTCCCTTCCCTTCCCTTCCCTTCCCTTCTCTTTCCTTTCTTCCCTTCCCTTTCCTTTCTTTTCCTTCCCTTTCCTTTCTTTTCCTTTCCTTTCCTTTTTTTTTTTTGTTTTTTTCGAGACAGGGTTTCTCTGTGTAGCCCTGGCTGTCCTTGTAGACCAGGCTGGCCTCAAACTCAGAAATCTGCCTGCCTCTGCCTCCCAAGCGCTGGGATTAAAGGTGTGCGCCACCACGCCCAGTTTTTCCTTTTCCTTTTCCTTTTCCTTTTCCTTTTCCTTTTCCTTTTCCTTTTCCTTTTAAGACAGCATCTCTCATTGATCTAGAACTCAGCGATTTGGCTGGATTTGCTGGTTAGCAAGCCCCGGGATATACCTCTCTGGCTTCCCCATTGCTGGCATTATAAGAGTGTGTGCCATACCTGACTTTAAAAACAAGAACAAAACCATGGGTTCCGGGGAGTGAACTGCAGCCTACACTACTGTCTTCTAAGCCCTTCAAATTTCTTGGAACAAATGAACACGCAGCTCCTGTGGGTTTGAGGAGCAGTATTGTGCAGACTCTGTCCTGTGGAGGCCAGAGCAGGCTGCTGGCTGACCTCTGATGGTAGGAGTCTGGTGTGCCCTCAGATCTCACTTACACAGTACGCTTGTGGCTAGAGGGCCAGCTTTCGGCCTGACCTGGAGTCTGTGGGAAGTCCAGGCACACACCCTACCTTGTGACTGAGGCCGCTGAAGTATTATCCACCTCCACCAGGAGTAGCTTTATTGTGGAATTTTGTTTTCAGCTGTTGCAGACTGGCTGTAGCCACTCCTATGGAATGATGGAGAGATACTGGTAGATTCTCACATATGTATGTGACATGTGTGTGCACGTGAATGTGGAAGCAAGAGGTTAAGATCGGTGCCTTCCTCTGCCACCTCTTATCCTCTCCCTTTCTGTTTCCCAACTCTACTCTCTTAATATTATTCATTTATTATTGTGTGTGTGCTCATGCATGTGTGATGACCATGGGTGGGTTCGAGGGCCATGACACAACTGAAGAGGTCAAAGGACCACTTGGTGGACTCAGTTCTCTCCTTCCATCTGTACACGGTGCCAGAAGTCACTCTCACTGCAGAGGCATCTCTCACTCACTGCCCTCCACCTTATCTGAAGCAGCATATCTCTGAGCCCAGAGCTCAGAGATTCTACCAAACAGCTTGGCCAATGAACCCAGGGACCTCCTCTGTGTGGGATTCCAGGTGAGAGTTACCACACCCAACTTTTATGTGGGTGCTGGGGCTGGACTTCAAGTCTCATGCTTGCAGGCACTGACTGAATGACTCTGTTGCCCCAGGGTCTCGTTTTCAGAGGCACAAATGCCCATGAGGTCTCCTGGCCTGGTGAGTCGGTAGACAGACCTGGTTTTCTCTCCAGGTTTGCAAAGAGTCTTTGTCTCTCTGCACTTCAGTCCCCACCGTTGTCGCGTGAGAGTGGTCCCTCCCCCAACCCCCCAACCCCCCAACCCCTTTCCCACCATGAGTCAGGACTAGCGTGGCTCCGAGATGAACAGAACCCTTGTGGGGAGGCAGGAAATTTGCCTGCACAGTTGTGGGATGCTCTTTGAAGCCCTGGCGTGTGTCAGCAGGGAGGGTCGGATTCTGTGTCCTTGCTCGGTCTATTTTTGGAGCCAGAAGCAGAATAACAATTTCGGGGACCAGATGTCTCAGGAGAGATTGTTCTCCTCATTAATTACTTAAACCACAACCTGCTACATCAGAGGGGAGACTCCAGCCTGTTCACCAAAGAGGTCTTGCCCGGACTAGTGTTCTACTGGGGCCTCTGACCTCCAGCTGCCCCAAACTTGACAGAAATTACTGGCCTGGGACTGATCCATAATTTCCAAGTGCCTCTCATTAGAGCAGACAGCCCCTCAATCTTTACAGCAGGGTCTCTCTCCCAGTCACTGTACAGTTGTCATTTAAGAAACTAAACCTCAGCGGCTGTCACCCCCACCCCCAACCCCTCCCCTGAGCTCTTTGCTGGATTTTCTTCTTTTCTTTTTTTTCCTACTCTGGCTATTTTTCCTTCAAACCTCTCTTCACCTTATCAGGCTTCTGACCTGTCTCTGGAAAGCTGGGTGTGGTTGGAGACCAAGTGTGGTTAGGGCCAGGAGCCAAGTGTCAGAGGATATGTCAAGTGTCAGCAATGGGTATGCGTCAGAGGCTGGGAATCTTCTGAGCTCGGTGGAAAAGCTGCTTGACCTGGGCGCGTGCACAGTCTTGGGTTTGAGTTTTCCTGGCCATTGCAAGCATGGGAGGGGCGTGCATGTACCACACACCACCCCCACTTCAACTCTGGCACAGTTATCCAAACTTTGGAGCTTATGGTCAATTGCTGCTGCCCTGGCCCCTGGAGGACTCTGCTAGGACAGCCTAAAACCCCCCCATCTGTAGCAGAGGCTCAAGTGGAAGAAATATGGAAAATGCAAAAAAAGAGAAAGCCAGATGGTATCTGCCCTTGACCTTGAGCAGGTACACCCAGGCTGGCCAATCAGCCCTGGGCCATATGCACTTGACTAATACTTCAAGTCCTTATATGTGTTTAGTCTTTCATAGAAAGGATGTATAAAAGTGGGTCTGGGCCGGGCAGTGGTGGCGCATGCCTTTAATCCCAGCACTCGGGAGGCAGAGGCAGGTGGATTTCTGAGTTCGAGGCCAGCCTGGTCTACAGAGTGAGTTCCAGGACAGCAAGTGCTACACAGAGAAACCCTGTCTCGAAACAAACAAACAAACAAACAACAAAAAACAGTGGGTCTGGAGAGATGGCTCACCCCTTAAGAGCACTGGCTGCTCTTCTAGAGGACCTGGGTTCAATTCCCAGCACCCACATGGTGGTTTACAACTCCAGTTTCAGAGATCTGACACCTTTTTCTGGCCCATGCCAGCTCTGCATGGACACATGACACACAGATATACATGCAAGCAAAATTAAATCCCATATGCATAAAATAAAAATAATTTTAAATGGCATCCTGCCTGTGTTCTAGTCTTTAGCCATTTTCTGTGATTATTCCCATACGACAGCATGGCTTTGAAGTGTCTACATGTTGATTCAGATAAATCTAGAGTAGTGTGTTCTGTAGATTCCTACCTACATGGTGGCTGCTAGCAGTGTGGATGGGGCCATGATGAGCTGAAAGCTTGGCTTTCTTTGATTTTAATTCCCTGGGATTTAACGAGCTGTACAGGGTGAGGGTTGCTGCGGCAAAAGGGCCTTCTGGAGTGTCCACTGCCTCAGTCCTCCAGGCTCCATTGGCTTGGTCCCCATCAAGGAGATGTGTTCTGGATTACAGTGTTCATTCCATGTTACCATGTTACAAATACCTCATCTATAATTCTTTTTTTTTTTTTTNAACAGATCTTGCCTGAGTTTATTTGTAAAAACAGAATAGGACACTGGTCATCTGCAAATAGAGTGTGGGGAGGTGTGTCACAGCAGTCCGTCTGTCTTCACACTGGCAGGAGCCTTTTCTATGGGGCCTTCACAGGGGCCTGGGCACCTTTGGGGGCCTGAGCACCTTTGGGAGCCTGGCCCTTAGCTGGAGCTGAAGCCTGGGCCTTAGCTGGAGCTTTGGCCCCTGCCTTGGTTTGAGCTTCGGTTGGCAGAGCCTCTGATCCTTGGCCATGTAGCTTCGAATCCGCTACCCAAGCTTGGGGTGAGCGATGAAAGCCAGACGCTCGAGTTTGGGGCCTTTTGGCTTCTTGGGCTTGACAGCCTGAGGCTTCACCAGGGCCTTGATGGCCTCTGCGCGCGCAGTCACTGCCTTTGCATTGTTGGCCTGCATCTTCTTCAGGCCTTTCTTGTTGTGCTTCTTGGCAAAGCGCATGTTCCTCAGGAACTTGGGGTCAACACCCTTAAGAGATTCGTATCTTTGCGACCGGGGTTTCTTGATGCCATTTCTGTGCCATTTTCGGGACTGGTTGTGTGTGGTGTGGTTCTTGGACTTGGCCATGTCTGCACGGTAACCCGCGGCTCCCGCAGCGCCTGGGACCGGAAGAGAAAGAGAAAAATCTCATCTATAATTCTTAAAGGACATTCTGAAAAGTCTCTCTAGGTTCCCATGTAACATAAAAAACTGTCCCACTGGCAGAACATTTGTGTCCATGTGCATGTGCTTACGTACATGAGTGTGCATGCATGCTTACATGTGTGGGTGCATGTGTGTGCGCTGTAAAAAAATTATGCTTTCTTCCCCAGCTCCTACTCCTAGAATGACGAGTCTGAGACTATTTATTAATAAATGCCTTAGCCGGGTGTGGTGGCGCATGCCTTTAATCCCAGCACTTGGGAGGCAGAGGCAGGCGGATTTCTGAGTTCGAGGCCAGCCTGGTCTACAAAGTGAGTTCCAGGACAGCCAGGGCTATACAGAGAAACCCTGTCTCGAAAAACCAAAAAAAAAAAAAAAAAAAAAAAAAAGCCTTGACTCATTCCCTGGCTAGCTCGTAACTTATTTAACCCATTCAAAATATTCTGTGTCTCCCACAAGGTCAGTTACCTTTCCTTCAGTCCTGGCCCACTTCCTTCACTTCTTCCTTTTAGTCTCTCCCCATTTCTCAGAATCCTTTCTCTTCCTGTCAGTGTCCCACCTCCTATTTCCTGCCTCATCTCATTGGCCATTGGCCTTTCTTATTTTTTTTATTGACAGGTGATGCTTATGAGAAATTCTCTCTACAGTGTGTGTGTTGAAAACTGGGTGCAGGGAAGTGCACACTCCCCTGTGTCTGTGAGTGAACCTGTAGGACCCTGGAGATCAACCTTCTGCTGCTACTGCCTTGTTTTTTTTTTGGTTTTTTTTTGTTTTTTTTTTTTTTTTTTGCTTTTTCGAGACAAGGTTTCTCTGTGTAGCCCTGGCTGTCCTGGAACTCACTCCATAGAGCAGGCTGGCCTCAAACTCAGAAATCCACCTGCCTCTGCCTCCGAGTGCTGGGATTAAAGGCGTGCGCGCCAGGACGCCCAGCATGCTGCTGCATTTTTTTTTTTAACCTTATTCTGAGTCTGTCTCTCGTTGGACCCAGAGCTCACTGTTTTGGCCAGCCTGACTAGCCAGTGAGTGCCCACTTCCTCAGGCTGGGATCATAGGCACTTACGATTGCCCCCCGGCTTTTGTGTGGCTGCTGGGAATCTGGCCTTTGTGCCTGGGCAGCAAGCACTTTACTGACCAGCCTCTCGGTTTTTGTTAGATGAGGTTTTCACTTGATAGCACAGGCTGGTCTCAAACCCAGTCTCTGCTTTCCCGTCCTGGGATTACCAGTACTCCTTCCTCACTGCAACCAACCAGCACACAGGCATTGTCAGTGCTGACCTTATGGTCAGGAGTGGTGGGTCCCACCCCACCCCCATCACTTTCAGATCCCATGTGCCTGCATCCGTTGGCAATGGATGCCTCCACTTTGGCAGCCGCCTGCTCACGTCTTCCACCCGCGAGTCCATCACCACAGGACACATTCCTTTCACTTCATTTTTGTGGCTCTGCATCCAAATCTCTTCCACAAGACTGTTCTCAATCTGCGTGTCTATAGTGCATACTCTCTTACAGAATAAACTTGGCCCAAGGGGAAAAGGTTTGATTTTTTTTTAAAGATTTATTTGTTTGTTTGTTTGTTTGTTTGTTTTAAGTATATGAGTACACTGTCACTGTCTTTAGACACACCAGAAGAGGGCATCAAATCCCATTACAGATGGTTGTGATGTGGGGAGGGGCAGTGTTAAGAGAGAATGACTGGAATGGGGGTGGGAGAGTGCAATTACAGTTTCAAAAACATTTTTTAAAAGGGAATGGTCGGGGTTGGTGAGATGGCTCAGCGGGGTGAGATGGCTCAGCGGGTAAGAGCACCCAAGTGCTCTTCCGAAGGTGATGAGTTCAAATCCCAGCAACCACAATGAGATGGGATGCCCTCCTCTGGTGCGTCTGCTACAGCGAACTAATGAATAATAATAATAAACGAATCGGACCGGAGAGAGCAAGTGGGACCGACCGGAGCGAACGGGGCCCACCAGAGCGAGCAGGACTGGCCGGAGTGAGCGGGGCTGACCGGAGTGAGCAGGGGCAAGACCAGAATGAGTAGGGTGGACCGGAACGAGGAAAAAGAAAAAAGGGAATGGTCAAAATAGTCAAAATATGCAAGAGGAGCTAAATGAGACTTTAGAGGGAAAGAGCTGCTGACGTTGTGGATGGAGTGCTGAGAATAGAAAAACCTTCCAGTGCAAGGGTAGCTGACCAAGCGGGCGACTGTGGGAGCTAAGGAAAGGAACAGCAGTGAGCTCGCAGGAGCAGGAGGAATAAAACAGATGCTAAGAACAGCCATCAGCAGCACAGGAAGGGCAGGTACCCAGAGTGAAGCTGTCCCCAGAGCCTGTGAGAAGGGAATGGGTGCTTGTGGGTGGAGCCCGGGGAAGCCGGACACGGTGGGGGGGGGGGGAGCAGGAGGCAGGGGGTAGGGGCAGGGACCAGGCTGGCTCTAGCCCAGCCCTCCCCTTGCTAACTGCAGACTCAGAGATAGATTTCTGCTTCTGGGCTGGGCGTTCTTTAGCTGTGGTGTGTTGCATTCACAAAGTCTCTGCCAGTCCCAAATTTCTGAGATCCTTTTATTTAACCCAGCTGCTGGGAACAAAGGACCTGGCCTGTGAGGGGATGGTGACCCCTAGGCACGCTGGGGATAAAGCTATCCTGGCATCTCCCATCAGCTCCCAGCTTGGACTGACTGACCCAGGCCACGCTTGCTTGCTTTCATTTTCTCTAATTTGCCCAGATTCCTCCCACTTCAGACCTTGGGTTAATCCCTCCTGCCTGGGATATTTCTCTTCTTTCCCATGAGCAGCTTCTCATCCTCTCTAGAGATTCTGCCTATCCCCATAAAGTTAGATTCTCCTTTCCCAGATCTCATTTAACAGCTCTGGTGTAAACTGTAATTCAGCAGTTGCGTGCTTAGCAACTGTGCCGCTGGGCAGTGTGGGCAGGGCTTGTCCTGTCTTCCTCTGTGGTGTCTCTAGGGCACTGTGGAACAGACTCTTGGGTTCATCTTTGAAAAATGTTTAGATTTATGCAGTGCCCGGCCTTTAAGCAGGGCCACACCTTTGTTGACTAGGGGTAGGATTACTGGTTTGGAGTGTTGTGTGGAGTGCTAGCTAGCTGCTATGGGCATGCCTTTTATTTACCTGTGTTGACCTCAGAGTAGCTCAGAGCTCCTCTCAGCAAAGCTGTCTCCTGCCAAAGCCATTACAGTGCCTTAGCTCCAGGCAGAGACAGACTGTGGATGGTTTAATTTAGAAGCCATCTCAGAAGGAATTCCTTACTCCGTATCTCTTCATCATCTGCTCCATGGGGTCTCACAGTCATGATCATGCAGGGGGACTCAGGCTGATGCTTAAAGGGACCCTCCAGGGGGCAAGTGGCTCCTCTGTCAGGGGAGCTATGGCAGGAGACAGGGGCTTAGCCCCAAAGCCTACCTCGAACCTCTGATCCTCCTGCCTCTGCCCCACCCTCCAGTGCTAGGGTTCACAGGGGTGTGCCACCATGCTCAGTGTGTGCACCATTAGGAGGACCTCATGTGTGCTAGGCAAACACTCTATTAGCTGAGCCACACCCCCAGTCACCCCGTCCCTTTCTGGAGGCCTATGTCCTTGAGTTGGCCACTAAGTGGGTCCCTAGAGTCTGGCTTCTCAGGTGACTGGAAGCCCAGGAGTGCGCAGTCCCTCTTCCCTCTGCTGACACTCCTTCCCTCGAGAGCCTACCTTCCCCTCCCAATACTCCCAGGTCCGCCTTCACTGACCACCCGAGGCCTCATGAATTACATCCTTTTTAATCGGCCCACTTGCCGATTGGGTCTGTCCTGTTTAACCACATCTCCAGCACCACGCCTCATGCTGAAAGATCATGCCTCAAAGAACCCAGTGCTGCGTGCGCACACCTGCCCCAGCTCCCACTTCAAGTGAGTCCAGCACAGAGGCTGTCCTACAGTGGTGTGCTTGTGGCTTGCCCCACAGTCAGCCTGGTGCTGCTGACAACAAGCAGGTGAGGGGTGCTCATGCAGTCTCTGAAAAGGACTCCCCACAGCCCAGACACCCAGACAAGAAGAAAGCCCATAGTTCCAACTGGTAATAAGAACACATGCTCCACTATGTTCATAGCAGCCTTATTTATAATAGTCAGAAGCTGGAAAGAACCCAGATGTCCCACAACAGAGGAATGGATACAGAAAATGTGGTACATTTACACAATGGAGTACTACTCGGCTATTAAAAACAATGAATTTATGAAATTCTTGGGCAATTGGATGTATCTGGAGGATATCATCCTTAGTGAGGTAATCCAAAAGAAGTCACTTGATATGCACTCACTAATAAGTGGATATTAACCCAGAACCCAGAGACTTTTTTTTCTTTTTTCTTTTTTTTAAGATTTATTTATTGTTATATGTAAGTACACTGACTGTAGCTGTTTTCAGACACACCAGAAGAGGGCGTCAGATCTCATTAAGGATGGTTGTGAGCCACCATGTGGTTGCTGGGACCTTCAGAAGAGCAGTCGATGCGCTTAACTGCTGAGCCATCTCTCCAGCCCCTTTTTTGGTTTTTCGAGACAGGGTTTCTCTTTATAGCCCTGGCTGTCCTGGAACTTTGTAGACCAGGCTGGCCTCAAACTCAGAAATACGCCTACCTCTGCCTCCCAAGTGCTGGGATTAAAGGAGTGCACCACCACGTCCTGCTAACCCAGAGTCTTAGAATACCCAAGATACAATTTGCAAAACACAAGAAAATCAAGAAGAACGAAGGCCAAAGTGTGGATACTTCATTCCTCAGAATAGAGAACAAGCCAGGAGTGGTGGCACACGCCTTTAATCCCAGCACTTGAGAGGCAGAGGCATGCGGATTTCTGAGTTCGAGGCCAGACTGGTCTACAAAGTGAGTTTCAGGACATCCAGGGCTATACAGAGAAACCCTGTCTCGAAAAACCAAAAGAAAAGAATAGAGAACAAAACACCCATGAAGTTTGGAGCTAAAACGAAAAGGATGAACCATCCAGAGTCTACCCCACCTGGGGATCCATCCCATAATCAGCCACCAAACCCAGACACTATTGCATATGCCAGCAAGATTTTGCTGAAAGGACTCTTTTGAGGCTATACCAGTGCCTGGCAAATTCAGAAGTGGATGCTCACAGTCATCTATATGATGGAACACAGGGCCTTCAATGGAGGAGCTAGAGAAAGCACCCAAGGAGCTGAAAGGGTCTGCAACCCTATAGGTGGAACACCAATATGAACTAACTAGAACCCCCAGAGCTCGTGTCTCTAGCTGCATATGTATTAGAAGATGGCCTAGTTGGCCATCATTGGGAAGAGAGGCCCCTTGGTCTTACAAACTTTATATGCCCCAGTAAAGGGGAACGCCAGGGCCAAGAAGTGGGAGTGGGCCGGTAGGGGAGCAGGACGGNATAGTGGTTGCTGATTGGTGCACCAAGCCATACCTCATTTGCATGTGGCCCATTCATTGGTGCCACAAGCCACAGCCATTAGCATATTTTCCCTTCATTGGTACTACAAGCAGTGCCTCATTAGCATATTTTCCCTTTGGGAGGGGCTACTGCCTGAGGAGGGCCTGAGGAGAGAGCTGCGCATGCGCACTAGGCTCTCTTCCCTGACAGCCGGCCGGTCCTCCGCCATCTTGTAATGGCGGAGGGCCGGAGGGCTATCACTGAATGGAAGGCTTTATGGAGCCGGGGCTTCTCAGAGCCCAGGGCTTCTCAGAGCCAGGACTTCTGAGAGCCCAGGGCTTCTCAGAGCCAGGGCTTCTCAGAGCCAGGACTTCTCAGAGCCCAGGGCTTCTCAAAGCCAGGGCTTCTCAGAGCCCGGGGCTTCTCGGAGGCGGGGTCTCTCAGAGCTGGGCGGCTTTGCCGGTCAGAGTGCGGACAAGTGCTGGAGCCTGGTTACGGAGGCGTTTGCTGGGGAGGCCCAGTTGCAGCAGCATTCGCTGCTGCGGGGAAGCCCAGGTGCGGCTTCCTACAAGCCTTGACTGCAAAGTGAGTTCTAGGACAGTCAGAGCTATGTAGAGAGAACCTGTCTCAAACAAACAAAGAAACTAAACTAAAAACAACAATAACCAAGAGATAAGAGTAACTATCACAGAAGACAGTTGGTGCTCAGTAACTGTATTCCAGATGGACGGATTGATGCACATTTCTGCTTTAGTCAGATTGTTTGGTAAATGGCATGTGCAAAATGAACATGTGTGTGTGTGGAGGCCAGAGGTCAACATCTGGGGTCCTGTCTCCTTAGGCAGTGCTTACCTTGGTTTTTTTATTTTATGTACATAAGTATTTTGCCTACATGTATATAAGTGCACCACATATATGCTATGCCTTTGGATGCCAGCAAAGGACATGTGTCCCCTGGAGTTGGAGTTACAGTTGGTTATGGACTGTCATGTGGTGTTAGGAGGCAAGCCCATGGTCCTTTGCAAGGGCTGCAGGTGCCTACCCTTAAGTGCTGGGCCACCTCTCCAGTATCGATTCACTGTAGGTTTTCAGACAGGTCTCACATTGAGACCTGGGGCTCACCAAGTAGGCTAGACTGTCAGCCCCAGATCCGGTCTCTTTCTCTCTAGCCCTGTGATTATAGACATGTGTGTCTATAATGGCTTGTATGTAGGTGCTGCGGATCAAACTCAGATCTTTATGCTTGCAAGGCAAATGCGTTACTAACTGTGGAGTTTAAATTCTTTTTTTTTTTTTTTTTTTTTTGGTTTTTTTGAGACAGGGTTTTTCTGTGTAGCCCTGGCTGTCCTGGAACTCACTTTGTAGACCAGGCTGGCCTCGAACTCAGAAATCCGCCTGCTTCTGCCTCCCAAGTGCTGGGATCAAAGGCGTGCGCCACCACCTCCCGACGGACTTTAATTTCTATGGTGTGATTAAATACCCTGCCAAAACCAATTTTAGGGGAGAATGAATTTCAGCTCACAGCTCCAGGTGACAGCTCATCATTGCAGAGAAATTGAGGCAAGAACTTGAAGCAGCTGGTCATGTTCACAGTCAAGAGGGGAGAGACTGAGAACATTCTTTTTTTTTTTTTTTTTATTATATGTAAGTACACTGTAGCTGTCCTCAGACACTCCAGAAGAGGGAGCCAGATCTCGTTACGGATGGTTGTGAGCCACCATGTGGTTGCTGGGATTTGAACTTATCACCTTCGGAAGAGCAGTCGGGTGCTCTTACCCGCTGAGCCATCTCATCAGCCCCCGAGAACATTCTTGTTAGTGCTCTGCTCACTCTCTCCACTTACACAGTTCAGGAACCCCTGCCTAGGGAATGGTTCTGCCCACAGTGGCCTGGGTCTTTCCATACCAATTAATCTCCCATAGACATGCCCTCAGACCAAACTGATCTAGACAATTCCCTTATGAGACTCTCTTCCCAAGTGAGTTCTTGATTGTGTCAAGTTGACAGTCAAAAGTAGCTAGTACATGGATTGTGCTATCTCCTCAGGCCCCACAAAAGAACATTTCTACTAGAGCTTCTCTTGTAGTATGTGAGTCAGCTGAACAGTTCCATGGGGCTTCTATTTCCTGCAGGAGTGCCCAGGTCTGCCTTGGGGCTCCTATAACAAATCACCCTGAGAGCGGGGGCTAAACAATAGAAATGTATTCTCTCACAGTTCTGGAGAACGGAAATCTAAAGCTAAGGCATGGCTCCTTCCAAAGGTTTTGAGGAGGCGCTTCTCTAGGCTCTGGTGGCTCCTGGCATTTCTGGGCCAAGGTCCAGCACTTTAACCTCTTTCATGGCCTCCTCTGTGTTTTCTGTCACTTAAAAAATGTCAGGGGTAGGGAAATGGCTTAGCTGGAAAAGATATTTGCCTCAGACCTCCAAAACACATGTGTGATACTTGAGGTGATAGTAAGGGAAGAGGCAGAGACGGGTAGATCTCCTGGCAGCTGGAGTCAGAAGGCTTGGCCTCCGTGAGTGATCATCTGTGCCTGTGACAGACCTTGTATCAAACAAATGGTGGGAAACACCTAAGGACCATAGGCTGTCCTCTGATTGTCACCCTCACACCATGCATGCATGTACACACAAGAACACAAACACACACACACACACACACACACACACACACACACACACACACACACACGTAAAATCCAACCAACAAACAAAAATACTATTCTGGCATGGGGAAATTATCTCAGTGGCTAAAGCACTTGCTGAATGAGCCTGAGAGCCTGAACATGAATCCCCAGGACACACATAAAGAAGCCAGGTATGGTGGCATGTACCTGTAACTTCTTTGTTGAGGAAGTAGGAACAGGTGGATCCCCAAACTCCCTACCCAGCCAGCCTGATATAGTGAGCTCTGGGTTGGTTAGAGACCCTGTTAAAAACTAAACTGGGGAGCAATTGAGGAAGCCATCTTCTGTTCTGGCTGGCCTCTCCTCCTGCTGCTGTCAGCAGAACGTTGGGACTAGCTGTGCCCAGCCACATCCACACCTTTTTATTTGATTTCAAAATCATCTTTTATTTTTCAGTGTTATGAAGGTTTAAGTTTTATTATTGTGCATATGTGGGATGGAAATGCGTGGAGGTCAGAGGACAACTTTGTGAAATTGCTACATTTCACCTTTCTGTGGGGTCAGGGATGGATCTCAGGTCATCAGGCTTGGCAGCGAGTGCCTTTACCCTTTACCCAGCTCACCACCCATACTTACTTATTTTAAAACAGGGTGCTGGGCAGTGGTGGTGCACGCCTTTAATCCCAGCACTCAGGAGGCAGAGGCAGGTGGATTTCTGAGTTCGAGGCCAGACTGGTCTACAAAGTGAGTTCCAGGACAACCAGGGCTACACAGAGAAACCCTGTCTCGAAAACAAACAAAAACAAAAAACAAACAAACAAACAAACAAAAAACAAGGTTTAGGTGTTGGAGAGATGGCTCAGTAAGAGCACTGGCTGATCTTCCAGAGCACCCAGGGTCTGTCCCCAGCATCCATAAGGCAGCTCTGTAACTCAGTTCCAGGAGATCTAGTGCCCTCTTTTAACCCCTGAGGGCACCAGGCATATGTTTGTGGTGCACAGACACACATGCAGGCAAAACACCCACACACATAGAATAAACAATAGTTTTTAAAATTAGAAGCACTGGCTGCTCTTGCAGAGGACCAGGGTTCAGGTCTCAGGATCCATGTCTGCTCACAACTACCTATCGCTCTAATTCAGGGGGATCTGACCCCCTCTTCTGGCCTTCCACGGGTACTACAGGCACGTGCTACTGCACATGTATGCAAGGAAGACACTCATCATATAACACAAAAGAGGAATAAGTAAACATTTAGCGATAATAACCATAACAAGGTTTCACTAATTTCCCCAGCTGGCCTCAGTCCTGTGCTCCCCCTGCCTCAGCCTACCCAGTGACTGGATTATAGGAGTGTGCCACCACACCCCACAGGAGAGTCTTCTTGGAAGAAGGAAAATTATTTTTCAGTGATGTTGTAACAGAATGGAAGGTTATTTTGCATAGTGTTAAACATTTTGTAAAACCATGTCTTTTACTAATGTAGACACTAAGGAGTTATGTTTTAAAAGGCTCGCTGGACTGATAACCAGCCTCCAGGGACAGAATTCCTCTGATCGTAATGCCTGCTGGAGACTAGGAGACCTAAGAATGAGCCGCTGGATGACCCCTCAGCAGGGTGCCCAAGGCCCAGAGACACACTGAACTACTTTCCTGAGAAGCTCCAGCTGTGTTTTGGGAGCAAAGGGTTTCTCTGCTCACAGTTCCCTCTGTGCGGACAGCCCTGGACCCAGCTCTGAGGATTGGGCCCTGAGCCAGACTTCCCACTAAGTTTTTTCTTCCCCTCTTTCTCTGATACTTTATCCTCTTTCCTGGGTCTCTTAACTTTGCTACGTGAAGGGTGAAGGCCGTGAGCTGATACCGAGACCACGGCTCAGTCAGTAAAGTGCCTGTTGCCTCCTGCTGACCAGGAGCTGGATGTGGTGGAGCTGTTCTATCATCCTAGTCCTGGCCAGGGGAGGCTTCAGAGGCAGGCAGACCCCTGGTGTCGCTATTTTGTGAGCTTCAGGTTCAGTGGGAGGCCTTGTCACAAGAAATAAGGGGCTGGAGCGGTGCCTCAGCAGCTAAGAAAGCTTGCTGTTCTTTGCAACACACAACCGCCTGAAACTCCAGACACAGGGTATCTGACAAACTTCTGGATTCTGCAAGCGCTAGCCCATATGTCACACCCGTACACACACATACAGAGGCTGCTGACCCAGACACACACCTACAAGGCCGACACTGGCCTGGGTTCTTGCTGATGACCTCATGTCTGAGGCCCTGAAGCGACCAGTGCTCCTGACAATGCAAACCTGTGTCTGTCGGTCCTCTACCTCAGCACCCCATCGCATCCTGAACTTAAGCTGTAATTGAGCTGGGTCTGCAGGCGTTCCCTCTCTTTGTCTAGGAATGCCCTGCATGTCCTTCCAACAGCTCTTCTCCAGTCTCTCCTCCAGGCCCCTCCTCTGGACCCACCAAGCCTTGGGTTCAGGCTGTTATCATCGAATACACCTACTTTCCCTGACTGTAAAGAAGTACCCTGGAAGTTGTTGGGAGACATTCGCTCTCCTGAAGGGCCCTTGCAGAAGAGTAGGTCTTCCTGGCTCAGTGTTATGTCTGTATCTGATTCAGAGCTGTGCTCAATAGGCATGACTGAGTGAAAGAGGGAGAGAACAGACAGACGCTATCAGTGGTCAGCTAGAGCCTACATCTTCCTGCCCTATGGTATCCCAAAGAAAAATGCTGATGTATAGGGTCTCCCAACCTCTGGAGTGGACCAGTCCAGGGGCAGCAGCAAAAGAGACAGGTTCTGCAGGTTCTCAACTTGCCACTGTTTCTGTAGAGGGAAGGGACGAGCAGAGCAACTGAGGCACAACAGCTTGCCTTTGCTTAAGCTTTAGGTTTTAAATTCCTGTTTTTATATTTATGAGTGTTTTACCTGCCTGACTACCGTGTGTGTGCCTGGTATCCAAGAAGGCCAGAAAGATCCCCTGAGGCTGGAGTTACCGTGCTTGTGAGCTACCATGGGGGTGCTAGGAACTAAACTCAGGTCCTCTGCAGGAGCAGCTGATGCTCTTAACTGCTGAGCCATCTCTGCAGCACACATCAACCCTTTTAAAAACTTTGCACTTTGCCTGGCAGGGGATGAACCCCTAGTCTCACACAAGCCAACACCCTCTCCCTGAGCCACACCAGTGTCCCATGATAGTCCTTGAATTTGTCTCTTTCCCACGTTTTATTTTGTTTTGCTTTGAGACTGGGTCTCATGCAGGCCAGGCTGGCTTTAAACTTACTATGTAGCTGAGGATGATCTTGAATTTCTGATTTTTCTGCCTCAAGTGCTGGGATTGCAGGCCTGGTTTTATTTGGTGCCAGGAATGGAACCCAGGGCATCTCTCACGGTAGGCAAGTATTGTGCTGTGTGCCCAGCACTCCGCATGTCCTCTCTTTGTTATTTTCCTGCATTGTAATGCAACATGTCCCGGAACTGTGGCTCTGGTAATTTTGAGAATCATGTTGTCCCCACAGGAGGTAAGAAATTAGAATGTTGTATTGGAGGACATAATGTGCCTGCCCCCGTGTGTGTGTGTAGGTGTGCATGAGCTCACACACTCAGGTTTGGCAGCAAACCTCTTTACTTCCTGAGCCATCTTTTGGGGTTTTTATGGTAGACTATCGCCATGTGAAGGTTACCAGGTCCTACTGAATGTCAGCTCCAGTCACTGGATGATGACATATATCTTTCTCAGCAAGAAACTGAAAAGAGGGCTGGTGAGATGGCTCAGCGGGTAAGAGCACCCGACTGCTCTTCTGAAGGCGATGAGTTCAAATCCCAGCAACCACATGGTGGCTTACAACCACCCGTAATGAGATCTGATGCCCTCCTCTGGTGCATCTGAAGTCAACTACAGCGTACTTATGAATAATAATAAACGAATCCTTGGACCAGAGAGAGCAAGTAGGACCGACCTGAGCGAGCAGAGCCGACCAGAGCGAGCGGGGCCGGCCGGAGCGAGCGGGCTGAACGGGGCTGGCCAGAGCGAGTGGGGCTGGCCGGAGCGAGCGGGGGCTGGCCGGAGCGAGCAGGGCTGGCTGGAGCAAGCGGGGCAGACCAGAGCGAGCAAGGTTGACCGGAATGAGGGGAAAAAAAAAGAAACTGAAAAGAACCTATGGCAGCCACTGCCCCTGCTGCTTTGCACTGGCTCCTCCAGGCCAGAGCTAGAGCTGCCACTTCTTGCCTGCCCCACCCCACTCACAGCTCTCCTTTTTTTTTTTTTTTTTTTTTTTTTGGTTTTTCAAGACAAGGTTTCTCTGTGTAGCCCTGGCTGTCCTGGAACTCACTTTGTAGACCAGGCTGGCCTCGAACTCAGAAATCTGCCTGCCTCTGCCTCCCAAGTGCTGGGATTAAAGGCGTGCGCCACCATGCCCAGCCTCACTCACGGCTCCTTTCATTATTCCTCTAGGACTGAGGCTTGGGGAGGGATGTGGGAGCACAGGCCAAGCCTCAGTTGACTGAACCTTAATCAGCATCCTTTCCCTCTGTCCACAGGTGGCTTCTCATCTTGCTACGTTCCCTACTGAGGCTGATCGCCAGAGAGCCCTCCAAGCCCACAAGGAAGAGTATGCTGTGCGCCAGGGCACCCTGCGGATGGGCAACTACACCCACCCCTAGCCAGCCCTCCCCCAGGACGAGCCTCTGAGATGCACTAGGAAAAAAACCCCAAGGAACTCAGCTTCTCCCTGCCACCCCTGCCAACTCCAGAAAGATAGTCCTACATTGTGACACAGCCCTTTGCCACAGGGACCTCCTTTTTTTCTTTATAAGAACCCTGACCCCCCCCACCCTTTTGTTACACAACACCAGTCTTGTCTTTCCCCCAGTTTTCCTCTGCCTAGAAACTACCATCCTCCTCAAAATTCTCTCCCTTTTCCTCTTCTCCTTCCCCCTTTCTTTCTTCTTTCTTTTCTCTTTTCCAGGGATCCACTCTGCCTCTTTGTAAGTCTTACTTTACACGATAAACCCAAAATACAAGGCAATTCTTTAAAAAAAAAAAAAAAAAAAAAAAAAGGCCAGGCTAAGAGGAGTCAGTTTCACAGCCCTGCCTACCTGCCTATGCCTGTTTTTTTTTTTTTTTCCTGCAGAAAGTGTAGCACTAGCAGGCGTTGAAAGCACTCATTTCTTATTCCAAACATGAATTTTAATTGCCCTTCTGGGGATGACTGGGGTCTCAACATGGCAGGATTCTCTCTCTGGGGCAGTTCATAACTCAGGGCCAGGCCCCGCCCTCAGTGCTGTGGCCCTGTCAATCAGGCAGACCAGCATGGACTTTCTTAAGGCCACCTGGATGGGGCTCATCCCTCCAAAGGAGAAGGCCTTGTGCTGGGCAAGTGGCTAGGTCCCAGCTGTGGGATATCTCTAGTACCTTGAATCATACCTCTCTCCGGTGTCTTTGGCTTTTGTCTTTGGCTTCTCTCCACAAATTACAAAGGAATTTATTTTAAATATAAAAAGATGCCTTGCCTTCTTCTTGTGTCTTTATTTGAAAGCACACTGTGAATGTGCTGACAGGAATGACCTGATGTGCAATGTGGATGTTGCTATGCAGAACCTTTCGAGGTAAGCCAACCTCGACATCATGTCCACAGAGCCCTTCCTCAGGCCAGGGTTTTTTGTTTTGTTTTGGTTTGGTTTGGTTTGGTTTGGTTTGGTTTGGTTTTTCGAGACAGGGTTTCTCTGTATAGCCCTGGCTATCCTGGAACTCACTTTGTAGACCAGGCTGGCCTCGAACTCAGAAATCCACCTGCCTCTGTCTCTCAAGTGCTGGGATTAAAGGTGTGCGCCACCACCGCCTTTCTAACCAACCCCACATACACAGAACTGTTTTCACACAAACCTACTTCCTCCTCAGTCTTCCCAGGTCATAAGTGATGCCATGCACCCAAGTACTAAAGCTCAAAACTTCCCTGGCTCAGGTCCCTTTATCTGTCACATCTAACCCACCACAAGACTCTGGGAGGTAGTTCAGTTGGTAGAGTGCTTGCCCAGCCCCAGGTTCCATGCCCAGCATAGCATAAACCCAGGATAGAGGCATACACCTATAACCCCAGCTCTTGGACATAAGAGGCATGAGGGCCAAGGTAACATAGTAACCTTGGGCTGTGTGGGACATAGTCTCAGAAAATGTAACCATAGTGGTGCACTGCTTTAATCCTAGCACTCAAGAGGCACAGGCAAGAGGATCTCTGTGAGTTCGAGGCCAGCCTGGTCTACAGAGTGAGTTCCAGGACAGCCAGGCATATATATATAGTGAAGCCCTGTCTCAAAACAAAACAACAGAAACAAAACAGAAAATAGGTGCACGGGATTCTCCAGGATCCCATTGATGCTGCCCACAAAGCTGAGCCCAGCAGCCTGTCTTTCAAGCTCTGCTCCCTCCATCTGAGTTGCTTCCCAGCTCAAAACAGTTCAGTAGGCTCCCCCACCCCACCCCCACTTCCCAGCTCCTTACAAAGCCTTGCTCTAGAGCAGACTTTCAAAGTCTGTGGCTTCTGAAGGAAGAGGCCAAGGCCCAGCAGGTGAGGTCCCCAGGCCCAGCACAGAGTGGGACCTACCTGAGGTAGGGACTTCCTACCTGAGCCCTGAGTTACCTCCCATCTCCGGCCCCTTCTCGGTCCCCTCTGGGCATGCTCACTTCTGCCTCAGGCTTAAAGTCTGCTTTCTTCTCTGCTTGCTGCACTGAAGGTCCATGCTGTCACCTGACTCTTCCTTGTCTTTCAGATCTACCGGGAGTCCCTCCTCTAACAGCCCCGGGTAAATTCACACCTGCCTGTGTGAATTCTCTGTAGCACACGACACCACTCCAGTTTCTTCACTGCCTTACTGTCTGTCTTCCCTCCAGAGGGACCCTACCCCTGCCATCAGGGATCTCAGACCTCAGAGCCAAATCCCAGGGCTGGGCATCTGGTAGGTGTTCAGGGCTGTCTGCATAGTACCCACTGATTGGAGATCCCCTGGGCCTGGATGGTTGCTGAAACACCAATCTAAATAGGTCTATACGTCATCTATACACACATATAAGCTGTACATATACATGCACACATATACTCACATGCAACACACACACACACCTGTACTGTCGCCCATTAGCAGCCACACACTGTCCCTCTTGGGAACCTGGCTCAGTGAGGCTCTGATGAACCCTACACCACCTATGGACTTGAACCCTGTTCTCATTCCCAGAGAGAAACAAGTCTCCTGACTCATTTGGTTAAAGCCATCCTGAGTCCCTGAGCCTGGTGGCAATGCAGAGGTGAGCCAGAGGGGATTCAGCTACAGTGCTAGCAAATCAGGTCACGCTGGCTAAGAGCATGATCTGGAACAAGTGTCTTAAGCCCTGAGCCTGGGTGGGAGGCAGGATTCTGATCCATCGTAGCTGAGTTGGCAGGACCTTAAAGAACTCAGAGATAGCAATCATGTGATAAACTTCACAAACATGAGTTTTGGTTTTCTTGTGCTAAACCACACTTGGGTGAGTGAGATGATAGTCCCATATTCAAAGGGACTAATAGGGAAAGGAAAAGATATTTGTGATTGAGCCATCATTTAGCAAGAAGAATGGCTGTATTGAGAGCCAGAGAATTATCCAAATCACACCCCCCAATAAATACATACATACATACATACATACATACATACATACATACATACATACAAACCCTGGGCTTTGGACTACCAAGGATAGGGTTAGTCTTCCTGTGGGACTGAGAGCAGCTCAGTCCTAGGCGGTCTCCAGTGCTGGGCTCACCCAGCACGCTCTGAAGTGTCTTCTTTGTTTTATTTTTTTGTTTGACTGTCCTGTGCCAGTTGTGGTGCCTGTGACAACTGCCTGGGTGCTGTCCCCATGGGTCATGCTCGGCATTGCCAGATCTCTGTGGTCTCAGCGTAGACCCTCAGCTCCTTGTCCTACAGCGCCACCCTCTGGAGAGCCAGAGGCAGACTGTGGAGATTCCTGGCCCTGCATCTTGATTCTTCTAAGCTCATCAATTATTTGAGCCTATACAAAGCCCCATATCTGGGTCTGGTCTAGTTTCACTGCTTCAAGTATCCTGTCACATTAGCCAGAGCCCTGCCCCCACCCGAGCCTGGCTGTGCTCTGGGTGCAGCTGTCTGGCCCCTGTTGATCTAGGATAGAGAGGCCCTGAAGGCTTCAGCCTACACTGACTGGGGATTCACTTTGTTAACTTCATGAACCTTCCTCTACCACAACCCCGCAACAGTTTCATAGGTGGCAAATACATGTTCCAAAGACACTAGAACCCAGGGCTAGGGAGATGGCATAGTCAAAAATTGCTTGCCTTGCAAGAATAAGGACTTACTTCTTCCTCCTCCTCTTCCTCCTCCTCCTAGTCCTCTTCGTGATCTTCTTCCTCCTCTTCCTCTTCCTCCTTGTCAGCGTCTCACTATGTAGCTTTGTCCTGGAACTTGATATGTAGACCATGATGGCCTCAAACTCAGAGATCTGACTCCTTCACCTCCCAAGTACTTGGATTAAGGTGTGTGTGCCAGCACACAGAGCCAACATGCCCTCCACCTTTTAACCCCAGTGTTGAGGATGTGAATCCAGGTGGGTCCCTGGAGCTTGCAGGCCAGACACTTAGCCTACTTGGCCAGCTTTTACCAGTCCAGTGGTGGATGGCTCCCAAGGAACATCATCTGAGGTTAATCTCTGAGCTGATCTCTCCTAACACACAGGCACACACACACACAGGCACACACGCACGCATGCACACATGCACACACACGGAAATAGAACTGAGTAAGGATAGACTACATATAATTTTAGAACCTGTCCCTAAAATGACTTCTCAACTAGGGATGTACACAAATGGGGAGAACTTAGCTTTCCACTCAGGTCCTCCTGCAGTAGTGCTGGGTGAGTACAGCTGTCATGAAGGTATACCTGGAGCCCCTGTTTTGGTGATCCCCAACATCACCAGTTAGAATTCAGGAGCATTCTTCCTCCCCCTTGGTTTCTTGGCCCTGGTGCATATACACAGTCTCTAGGAGCCACCAGAAGGAATGAGGTCTGCATCCACCCTGCACTGCTTACAGTGTTTTTTATTTACCTTCTGAGGTGTGGGTAGGTGATGCTAAGCCGATATGCATCTGGCAGGAAGGGACAGCATGGGGCTGGGCCGGGCCTGTGGTTTAGGAGTGTTACGGGGGAGCCCTGAAGGAAGGACTTACAAAAATGAAGAGGTCAGGGAACCACCTGGAGCCTTCAAGGGAAGCTGTGGTGTTGGAGTTCCATTCAGCAGCACTACCAGAGGGACCTCAAGCACACGGGGTCCCATCTCCTCTTGTGTTGAGCCCCTGCTGCCTACAGTTCCTAAGTCCACTAGCACAACTCATATTCCTGACCCCTAATAACTCGAGAATAGTTTCTTCTTTGAGGCAAGGTCTCATGTAGCTCCTGGCCTTGACCCCTCTATTTAACCAAGAGTAAGGAACTGAATTCCTGACTTGCCTGCCTCCATCCATGCCCTAGTGCTGAGGTTACCACCATACCCAGCTTTACCTGGTGCTGGGGATCAAGCCCAGAGCTTGGAGCCTGCTAGGCAAGTGCTCTACCGAACTGAACTGCAGCCCCATTGCCTAGAAAATAACGTTCTTGTCCTGAAGGAAGGAAAGCTACTTCTGAAATATAACTTCTTTAGCAAAGGATTGTCTAGAAGCAGGGTTATCAGCGGGGTGTGTGCCCCGCTTGCCTGAGACACTTCCCATTTCTGGAGGGGACCCTAGGTCCAGAGAGGGCTGGTTCTTTTTCCAAGTTAGGGGTGTGGCTCGGTGGTAAAGCTCTTGCCTGACCTGACATTCATGAGATTCTGGGTTCAATCCTAAGTATACTACATTTTTAAAAACACCCAACTTGAAAACTGAGCATGCCATACCTTTAATCCCAGCACTCAGAAGGCAGAGGCAGGGGGATCTCTGTGAGTTCAAGGACAGCCTCTCTGTAGTGAAACCCTGTCTCAAAAACCACTTGGTATTTTTTTTCCTGAGAAGGCCCGCAGGGACTTCTGTCCAGGCTTGGACTTGCTGTCTTCTGCCCCCGTGCACTGGGGCAATGGGTATGTCTCTCTCTACTCAGTCCTTGCTCAGCATTCTTTTTGTTGTTGTTGTTGTTTTGTTTTTGTTTTGTTTTGTTTTCGAGACAGGGTTTCTCTGTATAGCCCTGGCTGTCTGGAATCACTCTGTAGACCAGGATGGCCTTGAACTCAGAAATCCACCTGCCTCTGCCTCCCGAGTGCTGGGATTAAAGGTGTGCGCCACTCTTGCTCAGCATTCTTTTTTTTTTTTTTAAAGATTTATTTATTTTGTTTATATGAGTACATTGTTGCTGTCTTCAGACACCCCAGAAGAAGCATCAGCTCTCATTACAGATGGTTGTGAGCCACCATGTGGTTGCTGGGATTTGAACTCAGGACCTTCAGAAGAGCAGTCAGTACTCTTAACCACTAAGCCATCTCTCCAGCCCTTGCTCAGCATTCTTAATCTGCTCATTCTAGCAGCCCAACTAGTGCTGGCCTTGAAGGGTGCAGAGCAAGTAGCCCCTGCTCTGGTGCAGCGGAGGGCCCGCACTGTGGCACACTGCTGTCTGTCTTCAGCCCAGCACCTTCTCTTTCCCATATCCTTGTGGACCAATTTCCTTTCTTCATTTCCTTTCCTGAGAAAAAGTCTTTGATGTTTGGGCTAATCATTAAGTGGAAAGAAAACACACATGCAGGGGTAGGGGGGAGACAGAAAACCTCAGTGAGCTCCCCTCAAACCCCACCCAGAGCCTTGCCCATTAAAGGCAAACAATCTATCACTGAGCTATGTCCCCAGCCCTAGGTGAGCTTTTCATTCAGGTTCCTCACGTTGCATGCAGGGAAATGACAGACTTGAACCTACGGGTGGGAAATCTACAAAGTGTGTGTGTGTGTGCGCGCGCGCAAGTACGTGTGTTTCCATGTATGCATGCTCGAGCATGGGCTAGGATTTGAACCCAGAGCCTCACTACCAATTCACTACCAGCTCTGTGTTATGAAGGAGATTTAGATAGGCATGCAAGAATGGGTCCCTGGGTGACATCCTGAGACTTGCTGGCATCTGGCATGAAGCATAGATTTTATGGAAGGAAGGAAGGAAAGAAGGAAGGAAGGAAGGAAGGAAGGAAGGAAGGAAGGAAGGAAGGAAGGAAGGGCACGAATGCTTCTCCTTAGGCTGGAGAGATGGCTCAGTGGTTAAGAACACTGACTACTCTTCCGAAGGTCCTGAATTCAAATCCCAGCAACCACATGGTGGCTTACAACCATCCATAATGAGATCTGATACCCTCCTCTGGTGTGTCTGAGGACAGCTACAGTGTACTTTATATATAATAATAATAATAATAAATCTTTTAAAATTAAAAAAAAGGAAAAAGAATGTTTCTCCTTCTGGTTTCAGGAGCTCCCCAGGGCTTTGACCTAAACAAGCACTAAGAATCAGGAGCAGCTTGGCCTCAAGGCTGCCATTTGTCCAGAGCCTTTCGGACCCATCTGCCTGAGAGCACAGAGATGCCCCAGGCTAAACTGCACCCCCAATTGTCCACCCTAAGAACTGGCTTTGGTAGGAAGGTCCTGAGCAAAGGAGTAGCTGGTGTCTCCTGGGGCTGGGGAGCCGAGCCTGGGGCTCTAGTCTACAGGCAGAAACAGTTCTTGTTATTATTAGTTGTGGTATTCGGGCTGGCACAGTATAGCTATTCTCCAGGATCAGAACCAAGTGCAGAGACGCCTCTGAAGAACCATAGAGAGTGGGCATCAGGAGCCTCATTTTATAGATGGCAAGACAAAAGAAAATGAAAGTTAGAAAAACAAACAAACAAACAAACAAACAAACAAGGCTCGGAAAGCAACCTGCTCTTTTTTTGTGAAAGGTGACATTTCTTAGGGTCCTAGAAAAGAGCTTCAAGTGAGGCAGGTACAAAGTTTAAGGGAATACAAAAATAACCCAGCAACCACGACAATATTTAAAGTAAAATCATGTAAAAAAAAAAATTAGCCAGGTGTGGTGGCACACGCCTTTAATCCCAGCACTTGGGAGGCAGAGGCAGGCGGATTTCTGAGTTTGAGGCCAGCCTGGTCTACAAAGTGAGTTCCAGGACAGCCAGGGCAATACAGAGAAACTCTGTCTCGAAAAACGAAAAAACAAAAAAAACAAAAGAAAAAGAAAAACCAAAAAATTAAAATTAAAAAATAAATAAATAAAAAGAGGAAAACCCAAGCTGAATTAAATGCATATCTTTTTTTTTTTTTTTTTTTTTTGCCTGTGCTGGCCACACCTATCTGGTAGGGTGGTTTGGGGGTTTGCAGGGGCTCCGGCTCTATGAGAGGCAATCTGTCACCTATGCACAGAGGCAGAAACTGGGATCTGAAGCAGGGAATTGTTAGAGGAGGTGGGAGGCTGGGGAGAGAGATCCTGAATGTGAAGCCAGAAAAAGGGGCTTCAGATGCTGGGGTGACAGCCCAGGCTCCTGCAGTAACACTGACTGAAGTCAGACTGCTCAGCTCACTCCTTCCTTTGAGGGCTCCAAATCTTCCGGAGGCGACCAGGAACACAGTGACCAGTATCTGGGGTGGCAGATCAACCTCCTACAGTGTACAACTATGTAAATGAAAAGGGTACTCAGAGAGGCTGGGAACTTACAGAGGCTCCAACCCAACCTCTTAGGACCCCCCCGCCCCTCCCCCGCTTCAGACAGGCTGAAGATGCAAGAGCCTGCCAGATGATGGGGGCTGGGAGGAGTACCTCTCAGGTCAACGCCCTAAGTTGCAAAAGAGCAAGCACATGAGAGAGGGCTATACCCTAAATTTCAAACGAAACAACCAATGCGGCATGTTTTGAATTGCTATAGATTACAATAATTCAGTGCTAATAATGTTATATTAACCAGCTGTTAAATGTTCTTGGGCCCCCAAGAAGCATAGAGAAGCCAGCTCGTGCTGCAAGAGGTGGGGTTCTAGCCTGCTTTATTATTCTCCCTGCCCTGAGAAGGATCGGACTGTCCTCTCTGCTTTCTCAGGCTCTGATCTGTGAGACTATTGGCTTCACTTTTGCTGGGACTGAGATCTGCTCAAGACTAAGACTTAGAAAGCTGGCCGAGGCAGGAGCTGCTGGGAACCCTTGAGGCCGAGGAGCTGGAGACATATCTACAGAGACCGCAGCTCTTTGCCGGGCCGTGACAATAATGCTTACAGGTCCCGAAAGAGCAAGGTATCTGCAACTCATGTGGACTTAGGGTGCTACGAAAAATGAGTCCTCATGAGGTGAGAAGAAGCAGATGTGTGGGCGACCGGATAGGGACCCTCCTGCAGCGGCAGAGAAGCCCAAGCTGGAGGCTGGCAGGGAAGGCCCCGAGACACTTCGCTCATGGTGATTTATGACTTACATCCCCATCCACCAAATTGAAAAGAAAGACAGGCAAGGCCCAGCGGGAGGCGCCCAGCGCAGGGGCCGCCGAACTCCGGCCGGGGGCCCCCGCCCTCCCACCTCCCCGACAGCTTGCAGCCGAGCTCCACCCGCAGTCCCCCGGGAGCAGCGGGCCCTCGCTCCCAGCCCGGCCGACGGCCCGGCCGCTTCCAATCTGCCGACCGGAGCAGAGGGAGCGCGCGGGGAGCCGGGCGCGAGGCCACCGCTGGCCCATCCCGGCAGAAGACAAAGTTTCCGTTTTGCTCGCTGTGAGGGGCCACTCCCGGCCCGAGATCGCGTTTTGCGGGCTGCGGCGCTGAACGATTCTACGGCGGCCTCGGTCGCCGAGCCGGACGCGGGCCACGGATAGTTAGTTTCCCAGGGGCCCAGAACGAGGGTTAGGGGCGAGCCGAAGAGGAAAGTCTGGGCTCCCCGCGAGCCGCGGGGCCCCTGCTGCCCAGATGCGCAACTCCGCTCTCTCGCAGACCAGGGCACTGTCCACCCTGGAGCTGAGCGCAGAGAATCCAGGCCCCTGACCCGTTGCAACTACCTGGAGACCGGGGCCCCTGCACTAGCAGTGGCTGACCCCACAAAGGAGCGGAACTAGAGCGAAGAGGGAAAAACCGTATCTTCATTTTCAGCACTGCCTTGAAAGAAGAGTCCAGGCTATCCACGGTCGGCCTTAGACATCCTCGTGCTAGCTCAAGACTTGCTTTGTCCTGTCTAGAGGTACATAACACACACACACACACACACACACACACACACACACACACACACACATACACTTATCCAAAAACCACTAGCTTCTCAGGACATGCGCCCGAGAGGCCACTGACGGGATGAAGAGGTCACTGTCTTGTTTCTTGTGCCGCCTCACTCGGGCCACAGTCAAACCCGTGGGTCCCCTTAACGTTCCAGACTTGATCTTTCCCACGGTTCAGCTCTCGCCTCCGAATTAGGCCTCGCTCTGGTCTCTTCTCCAAAAGACATCAGTCCTAACCTTCTGAGTAGGCCGAGAGGCAAGGAGAGAATTGCGGTGCCCTACATGGTGTGTTTGTGTGTGTGTGTGTGTGTGTGTGTGTGTGTGAGAGAGAGAGAGAGAGAGAGAGGAGACCTAGAACCCAAGCAAAACACCCTGAAAATAAAATTTTAAATGCTTTCTTGTACTAGGAAAAGGATTCCCTACACATTCCCGTCGTCTTTCCTCCACTGGGTTACCGCTGCCATTTTGTGGGATGAGGAAGGGAAATTAGGAGGAAGAAAAGGGATGTAGTTAGGATCCCGGTTCGGTCAGTAGTAGTTTGAATAATTGTGGACAAGCTCAGGAGAAGGCTTTCAAGGCCCCACATCCAAACTACAGGCCACGCAGCCCAGCTGGCCCTCCTCCCACCGGTCCCTGCCCCCCTTGGCTAATCATCTTCATTAGAGGCGTCATCGCTGACCTAATGAAAGCAAACTGTGTGGAAATCGCCGGTAAACAGTTAGGTCTGTGCTGTAATTAATTCAGTGTCTCTTTTAATCAAAGTGGAAAAGAATCGGGCCGCGGGTTGTAGAGCCGTGACATCACCCCCAAAATCGGCCCGAACCAATCAGCGTCATCACTCCGGGGACACGTGGGTGAGTCCCCTTTAAAAAAAAAAAAACACAACACAACGGAAAAAAAAAAGGAGAGAGAGGAAGAGAGAGAGAGAGAGAGAGAGAGAGAGAGAGAGAGAGAGAGAGAGAAACAACAACAAAAAAGCCAGTCCTAAAGTAAAAGTGACCCAAGTTCGATTTTTTTTTTTTAAGGAAGTGGGGGTGGCGGCGAAGGCGCGCGCGAAGGACAGGTGAGAGCTGCGGTGAGAGCCGCAGGGCGCTGTCCACGGTGCTGGCGGGGCCGAGCAGGAGCTCCGGGGCCAGGTGGGGCTGCTCGATCCCGGGGCCGCTGTCGCTGTCCGCGGTGCTGAGGCCTCCAGGTGCTCTCTGTTCTGCCTGCACGTAACGCAGCCCTGGCCGGCTGCTATCGGCCGTGCTGACCCTTGCCCTGGGCTACCATTTGCCTGGAGGAAGCGTGCGGTTTGGATTTTGTTTTTTCAAAAGACGATCTTTATTCAGATTCCATCAGCTTCGTGTTTCTTCTGTGCCAAAGGGGCCCTCGGGCCGTTCTTCTACCCTTTGGCTCTCCCCAACTTGGCGCGCCCTCCTCCCATTCCTCCTGACACTCCCACCACCACCCCCCCTCAGCTCGGTGGCTCGGCGCGGTGCTGCAGAAGACGCGTTGAGCCCTTTTGGATGTAATGCGCAGAGGAGGTTGGCCCAGAGCTCCCGGGCTCCCTCAAGGCTGAACTCCGTCCAAGGTGCCCACAGGCTCCCTGCCCGCCTTCCCCATGCCAGCCCGCAGCTAGGGGCAGGGGCAGCGGCGGCTGGGGTTGGGGGTGGGTGGGGAGCTTTGGGGGAGGACAGGTCGCAGCTTGGCTATGGAAGGCTCCAATGGCTTTGGGATTGACTCCATTCTCTCCCACCGAGCGGGCAGCCCCGCCCTTCCCAAGGGGGACCCCTTGCTTGGGGACTGCCGTTCACCCCTGGAGCTGAGTCCACGCTCAGAGAGCAGCAGCGACTGCTCTTCGCCAGCCTCGCCCGGAAGAGACTGTCTGGAGACCAGTACCTCGCGGCCTGGTGCAGCATCTGGCCCAGGTTTGGACTCCCACCTGCAACCGGGGCAGCTTTCAGCCCCAGCCCAGTCGCGAACCGTCACCTCCTCCTTCCTGATCAGGGACATCCTTGCTGACTGCAAACCTCTCGCGGCCTGTGCACCCTACTCTAGCAGTGGGCAGCCTGCAGCCCCTGAGCCTGGGGGCCGCCTTGCGGCCAAGGCCGGGGAGGACTTTCGAGACAAGCTGGACAAAAGTGTCAGCAGCGCTTCATCAGACTCTGAGTACAAAGGTAAGAAACCAAGGGGAAAACCAAGGTGGGTGGGTTCTAAAAAGTGACATGTAAAACTTGAGAGCACACACTTGGAGTCATCTCCGGGATCTCCCAGGCCCCGGCTGAGAGTTGGTTTTCATCTAGACCTCTCTCCCAGCCCCAAAGGTTGGGGCCCTGGAGCAACAAAGAGTTCAGCGTGTGTGGCTCGGAGGAGCTGAGAAGGATACTGTGTGTGAAGGAGAGCAAGCCTCCCCAGGTGTGCAAAGCAAACTTTGGCAAGAGCCTCACCTTCTGAGAATCCCTGAGAGGAGAGCTTGCAACAATGCATAGCTTGGAGGCTGCTGCCTTGTTGGAGTGAGAGTGGTAGGAAATTCCCACCAGAGCCCTTAGTACAGTACACATTTTCTGGCTTTTAATCTGAATTTCCCCAAAAGAGGAAAAAGTGGACCTCTCCGCCCATTGAGTGCTGTGTAGTCTAGGCCTGTGAACTATGCAGAAGAAGAGAGGCCAGGTGGCTGGCTGGATTAGGGTCTGAGGCGGAGGGGCAAGAAGGCCACACCTGCACAGCAGCTCTCTCTGACTTGGGTCTTCAGCGGGTTGAACAGTGGTCACCAGGCTGTGGTCAGGACCCAGAGATTCCTGAGTGGTCACCAAGTTAATCCTACTTTCTCTTTGGGAATCTCTGTGATGGCTCCCTCTTCATTCTGTCTTAACTAAGGAGCTGAAGTGGTATTAAAGGGACAGAGAGGAAAGGAAGAGAAGGAAGGAAAGAAGAGGGGAGGGAGGAAAGAAGAAAAAAGTTGCTTTAGTTTTGTGTCTTCTCTTTACGCTCTGCCTTGACTTTAGCTGTTTATTGGGTCCAGGAGCTCAAAGTTCTTTCCCAGGAGAAGTGAAGTGGCCAAGGCCAGGAGGCCACGAGTGTCAAAGCTATCAGGGGGTGGAGCTCTCTTGCCAAGCAGCAGAAAACCAAGACCTGGTAGAGACTGCTCCTGGATTTGTAACTATTACACCTGACTCCCCAAGCCTCCTCCTCAGGTGAATACTTTGCTATAAAGAGCGTCATTGCTGCATGCAGCTCCTGGTCTCCACTTGTGCTAAATTTCACAAAATTTAGTTAAGAGTTACTTGAGTCTTCCTTTCAACCAAGAATTCCTCTGAGGGTAGACCCAGGCTCCAAATCAAAGCCCATCAGGGGTTCTAGTCTAGGTCTCCTTTCTTTCTTCTTCCCCCAGTAGAAATGGATAGGCGGCCTTCAACCAGGCTTTGGAACCACAATATCTAGAATGCCCCCAGTCCCACCTCAGTGCTCAGGAGGAGGTGTTTTGGAAACTTGGCCCTTTGCCTCCCCCCTTCCCAGGGAGTCTCCGTTTAGAGAGGCAAAGAGAACTCACCTTGGAGAAAGGTGTGTGTGTGTGTGTGTGTGTGTGTGTGTGTGTGTACTTACAATTTGCAACCGGCTCAACCTAGTTTCATGATTAGGGCAAAGAGCCCTGCTTTACAAACAGTCACTTCCTTTTATGGTTTTGCCCCTAAGCAGGATTTTGAGGAGAGATTCCATTTCGTTTAAGATAATTGGAATATCAATTTTCTTCTCTTGTCTCTGATGATATCTGAGGAGGGAGATGAGGAGAGAGCGCGGAGAGCCGGCTACGTATCACTTAAACAGGTTTGGAGCAGAGATGCTGTAGAAAGTTCCAGCCACCCATAGGCACTGGCTGTTACTTTTGCCCTTAACAGAAGTCTCTGAAGTGAACCTGTGTGTGTGTGTGTGTGTGTGTGTGTGTGTGTGAGAGAGAGAGAGAGAGAGAGAGAGAGAGAGAGAGAGAGAGAGCAAAGCCATGCTTAGCACATACCTCAAACGGGTGACTTTTGCAAAGTCTGACTTGGGAAGCTAAACTGAGAGACAGACACAGGAGCCAGCCCAGAGGGGCATTTAAGTCCCTCGCCACAGCCACAAACCACTGAGTCATTTTGTCCTTGAAGGCAGGGGGTGGAGGCAGGCCAGTCTCATCACAAGTTTCTGGTGTGAAAGGTTTCTTAAATAGTAATTAGGGAAGTTGAACAGGGCTTTGGAGGTAGGGCAGGGGGCAACAGTACACCGGCTGGAGTTCTGGGCTCTTAGAGAAACCAAACCAGGCTTCACCCCACCAGAGGTCTCTGGCCCCCAGTGTCTCGCACGATGGAGATGGAGTGTGGCTCTGAGGCCGAACTCTGAAACACTGGACACAAGGTAGACACAAGGTAGGCACAAGGTAGACAGCCAGAACTGCGGGAGTCCCAAAGGCGCCGGCAGAGCTCGGAAGGACAAAAATCTAAAAAAGAAAAGGCCGGCCGACCACTCCAGAGGAATGGCTGATTGATTGTTATCAATAGTCCAAATAATTAGGGAGTAAGATTTCTGCAACATCAAGTCTGAGGTTTGAATAAGGATAAGTTTTAGGCTTTCATGGGAGAAAAGTCATCTTTATCCCTGCCGGTTCCAAAGCCTCCCATCGGAGGCAGTTACTCCAGGACTCAGTGCTCGGGTGCTGGGGCTTCAGGCTCCCTCCCTGCCGAGAAGCACGGCCATTCCGGCTGAAAAGCCTCCCTCCCCAGTGGCTCAATTAACCGGATTATTGTTTCCTACAGAGAAAAATCACCTCGCATTCAGCTGAACCCTGTCACGGCAAATGCCCCGCACAATGAATGAAACTCACCATAAAAGAAGATAAAGAAAACAGGGGTAGGGTGGGCGGGAGCCCCAGCCTAGAGGGTTATTTTGGGAGAAGTGGACTATTCTGTTCCAATCTTTCCTTGGGAGATGGAGATGGGAATGCCCGACTTGTTCAATTAAATGTGTGTTTTCTGTTAAGTCAACCCTAACGAAAATAGAGGAAAATGAACTAATCTAGCTTTGTCCCGTCTACGGTGGACCTCAGGAGCCGGGAACAGATGGCCATTTGCCCAACTGAGGGCTGTTGCGCGGGTGGGTTGGGAGCCACAGTGGGCACAGTGAAGCCGGGACCTCTGTGATGCACGCAGCCCTTCGTGCCCAGGAACAACATAGGTATTTCTCTCAGCTCCGAGCGCTCTCAGATGCGGACCATGCCGGCTTTCCATCCGCTTGGTTCGAAACTGGTCTAGGAAGCCATCTCTATAGATTCCAGGCTAAAGCAAAGGTCGGTGAGGCGTGGGCACAATTATTTTCCCTTCGAGATGATGGGATGCTGAGGAGCAAATAGGGTTTTGTTTTTCCACGCGAGCTTTGCGACCAAATGAGACTATCCTCCAGAAATCCGCCAGTGAAACATTAGGCCAGTCTGCCCCTGGCAGTCTTTATCTCCCCCTCCCCTGGTGTGGGGGAGTGAGGCGGGAGAAAAAAGGGTTGAGTTTCTTTAGGGAGCTGCCAGCGGCTTTGGCCCTGTTCACTAACACCGTTTCCTCCTCGCTCATAGTTCACACCTTTCTGCAGTCAGGGAATCCTGGCTCCGATGGCCGGGCCGCAGCGTCCTCAAGAGCTTGGGTGCTATGGGACCCCAGAGGTCTCCGCTTTGACGACTGGGACCCGAGGACGGACGCTGGCACTGCCTAGCCCTGACATGCTTTCTGTGTCTCCGCAGTGAAGGAGGAGGGCGACCGTGAGATCTCCAGTTCTCGGGACAGTCCCCCGGTGCGCCTGAAAAAGCCACGCAAAGCACGCACCGCCTTCACCGACCATCAGCTGGCGCAGCTGGAGCGTAGCTTCGAGCGACAGAAATACCTGAGCGTGCAAGACCGCATGGAGCTAGCCGCTTCGCTCAACCTCACTGACACGCAGGTCAAGACCTGGTACCAGAACCGCAGGTGAGGTTTCTCTGTGGGGTGGGGTCGGTAGGGCGCTTCTGGAGCCTTGGGTCGCTCCCAACCTGCAAAAGTAAGGAAGCTGAGGCTCTGAGAAAAAACTCACTGTGCCCTAAGTCCCACAGTGAGGGACAGAAAGGACATCAGCCTGGAATCCAGGACAGGTAGACCTACACAGAGGGTTTCAAACCCTGATCCATCTCAGCCCAAGTCCCTGAGGACAGCCCTAGGCTTGGCATTGAGGCTTCTGGGCTCTTGGGATGGAAGGCCCAAGCCCTTAGGGGAGAGTGACAGCCCCAGTCTCCAGAAAGCAGAGAGGTCCCTGAGGCGGTTGTAGTAGGAGTCAGTGGTGACTGTATCTCAGAGCATTTCTTCCCTGGACCTCCTAGCATCTACAGCCAAGAAGGGGCTCTCTGCCTCACCCCAGCTCCTCTGGGACAGAGAGAATGGGAAATGTATTAAGACACTGGTCTTGAACCTGCTTCTTAATCTCCTTCTTGGACATTCACAGGACTTAAATAGATAATGTACAACATACATACACAGACAGCATAGTGACCCACACTTCCCACATACACAGCAGAGGCAGGAATGATGTCTTCCATAAACAAGCCTCAGAACACACAGCCCCATTAATAATAAATACCGATTACTGCTTCAGGCATCAATAATTAAGGCTCATTGCAGTAATTACACAATTATGATGATGATGAATTATTCAGGGGGGTGGGGACAGGGCTAGTGTGACTGAGCCCACCTCAACCTCACTTGGAACCCAGGCAGGCATCCCCAACCTCACTACAGGTAGGTAGTCTTTAGGTTTGACTACTTCAAACCTTGCCCTAGGCCTCTCAACTTCTGGGCCAAGTGGGGCTCCGGGCTATCCCACCACAGGCTGGGAGAGAAAGAGTGTACATTCCTTCAGAGAAATCTTTGCTTGCAGTCCCAGCCTACTTGCTTCAAGTCCGAGCCTCTGGGGCTACACGGGCCTGGGTAAGGGATAAGGGTGGGGCAGGACACAGGTTACCAGTAGGCAGCTCCACCACTTTCATTAGGGGGCCTTCCCAGGGGAAGCATATTCAGGAGCCCCATCACATGAGTTTCTAAGTGCGCTTGGGAGTCAGACAATCTGGCTTGGAGCAAGGGCTCTGCTTGCTACTTTGCAGATCATCGTGAAAACTAGTTCATACCTCAGGCTTTTAATCTGTAAAATGGGGACAAAAGTCATGGAAAGCCAGTGGAAGAGAATGTTGCATGGTGTATTTGACATGGGTACTCCATTATTTATTAACAAGTTAGCATTCTCCCCTTTGACCATCTTGCGGCTCTCAGTGCCAATCACTAGGAAGGGGCAAGGGTTGTTAGGGTCCTAGTCCTGATCCCTTCGTCTGTCTTGATTTCGGTTCCTAGGACTAAATGGAAGCGACAGACGGCCGTGGGGCTGGAGCTGCTAGCGGAGGCAGGCAATTACTCGGCGCTCCAGAGAATGTTCCCGTCGCCTTATTTCTACCCGCAGAGTCTCGTTTCCAATCTGGACCCCGGCGCCGCACTCTATCTGTACCGCGGACCCAGCGCGCCGCCACCTGCCCTCCAGAGACCTCTGGTACCCCGCATCCTCATCCACGGACTCCAGGGCGCCAGTGAACCGCCCCCGCCGCTGCCCCCGCTGCCCGGCGTCCTCCCGCGCGCCGCGCAGCCCCGGTGAAGCTCCCGCTTGCCCCAAACCATGCTCTGGGACCCCCAGCTCAGCCTGGGCGTGGGTCCCTCCCTTCGCCCCGGGGCAGGGCTGCTGGGCTCCCCTCCGCAGCCCAGTGTCCCCGTGTGGGAGAAATTCACTGAGGCTACCCCTCCCCTACGTCCTCTCTCTTGGCTGCTCCATCCAGGAGCCACTTACACTCGCCGGATGTACATATGCGCCCTTGCCCACCTCTCACCAACCCCCGGGTCCCTGCGGGCTTCCCCAGGTGCCCCCTGTCCCCTCAGCAGCAGGTAGGGGACGCCGGTGTCCCAGGCCTTGGCCCACCCTTCTTGCACCTCTGCGGGACAGAGTGGGAGCGCTATACGGAGCTTCCCTCCCATTTCCTTTATTCTCCCTGAGCCCCGGGCTAGCAGCGGAGCTGTACATACAGTGTGCAAAGTGTATATGAAGTTATTTATTCGTGACCCATGAGCCCGTGACCGTGTCCGTGAATCAGTGAGTCTGTGGCCTGTGCCCTCCCCATCCCAGGTGGGGCAGGAAGGGGCCGAGAGGACTTGCCTACGCATCCTGGCCCCCAGTCCCGCTCCCTCCACCCAGGTCCCAGGGCAGCCAGACCTCTTGGGTTCTCTTTTTTTAAATGTGGAAATAAACTTCTTACAAATGACTAGGCGCCTGTCCGCGCTACCGTCCGTTGACTCCCGCTCAGGCCCTCCCCACTCCTTCCTCCATAAATAACTTTGGCACCTCTGGAACTACTGGCACTGGCAAGAAGAGGGACAATTCGTCTCCGTCTTGTCCTGGTCCCCAGTTCCTGGGTGTTGTAGTCATGCTTAGGAGACTCCGGCTGGACTCCCAGGAGTCTCCCCGTTTCCACCCCGAGGCTCTTGGCATTCCCATCTGCTCTGTCCTGCTTCCACACGGTCTTAGGGGTCACGGGCGAGGCCAACGCTCGGCCTCCCTCTGCTGCGTGGCAGGCCGCGCGAAGCACTCACTGAGCCGACTCATCTGGCTCAGGCCAGGGCGCCGGCAGCTGGTGCCCGGCCCTGCAGGCGCGGGGCAGACAGATGGACTCCGAGGCTGCTCCCCGTTGCCCCACCCTCTCCGCCCGGCGCCCCCAGCTCTGGCTACCCGCAGCTCCTAGTCTCTAATGCCTGGTAGGACCCCATGGGCCTTCGCGACGCCACGTTCGGCAACCCTTTGCTCTCTCTCCATCCTCCCCTTGTTCCGGTCCTGGGAGAAATAGGAGCAGGGGAGGGGGCAGCTCAACCACCCGCTTCTGGCTCTGAGATTTCAGGGGAGTCAGACTCCACATCACGTTCAAAGGGCCAAGGTCATCTTCTGACACTGGTAGTCTCCCGGGACCTGGGCGCAGGTGCTCCCCTCCCCCACACCACCTGCAGCACACTGACCTGCAGATGGAAGAAATGCTAGGGAGTTTGGATACTTGCAAGCCAAGCACCTTGCCAGCTTTTCTGGCCCAACCTGAGAGAACCTGGCAGTGGAGGGAGGGGACGTGTTCAGAAAGACACCCCCGCCCTCAACCATTTTGGCTACTGTTTCCTCCCCCAACCCCTAGCATCCTCGCACCCAGGCTTTTATTTTCTGGGATGGTGGGGCTATTATTCTAATTTTGCAAAATGCACAGCAGCTAATTAAGTCAAGGAGCCCCTCGGCTTTCAAGTTCTTTTGCATGTGAATGCGGGCTGGTAAATCCCTCGATCTGGCTGTGGTGGGGTGTGAGGGGGACTGTCCCCAACTCAGGGTTAATGAAGTGGGAAAGGAGTCTCTCATAGCCTCCTGCAAACAAAACCCCCCAAGCAACAAACCCTGCCCAAATCCTACACGGATTGACTTAAACCCAGGGGATAAGTGCTTTAAATTAATCTCATTGAATAAGAATGAGACCAAACAAAACTCTTTAAAATCATATTAAAAATCTATCAAAGGACAACTTGCGGTGGTGTGCTTTTCATTTTGTGAGAGTGGAGGAGGCCGGCTGGAGCAGCCACCCTCACATTTACACAGTGCAGAGTAAACCGCAGACACATTCAGACTATGTAATTGTCCTTGTACCGCAGAGGCGATTTCATCGCTTACATTAATGAAGAACAAGGCTTCCCTACAAGTTTATAATTACAATATTTTAAATTGTCCTGCACATCCCACCTGTAATAATAACTCCACAACCTCTGCAGAGGTGGGCTTGTGCTTCCCATCCATTTAGAAGGCTAAATTGGTTTCTCTGTTCCTAACCCAGGGGCTGGGTGCTCTCATTTAAAACAGGGGGGAAAAAAAAAGACCATGAGACCCCCAGTGGACCAAACAATAAGGCAGGTCCTGAAGTATACTCTCCCTTCTAAATGTAGACTTCAAAGGGCAGGGGCAACAAAGTTTATGAGGTTTGCACTTTCAGCTGGTCCTCAGCTGTAAACTTATGGCATCCCAGCTGCTTTTTTATCTTGACGGTGTGTGTGTGTGGGGGGGGGGGCACCACCAACAACTTGGCTCTATATTTTCCTGTGGTCTAGCAGACTGAGGCAGTTTGATGGTCTTGTATGCAAATTGGAAAGGCATTTTTCAATCCTGAAAGCTTGTCACTGGACAGGCCTGAAGGTCCCATCTCTGGGAGTGGTGGCTGTGGTTTAAAGGCTTCTGCTGGCTGTGTGAAGCTCGGGCCCAACTAGTGGCAGCTTAGAGAGAGCCACCTGCTCTGAGGTGCCAGGAGGAGAGAATCAGCAGCCCTTTGGGCTACCATGAATGTCCTCGGCTGGGCTATGCTTGGCCTTGGCTTCTGTAGGAGTGGAGGACATCCACAGTGTCCCACTGAAGACAGCTGCTCGCCAAGGGCTTTCTGCCCTCCAGTGGTCGCTCTTCACAAGAAGGACAGCAGCTGGGCTCAAATAGAGAAGGCTTCGGGGCCCCAAACAAGCTCTCAGTCAGCACTCCCTTTGCTGTCTGAATCTTCCAAGACTTAGATATGGCAACCAGGCTGATGTCAGAGATAACACTAAATCTGGGACTTTAGAAAAAGGTCTGATTAAAAACACCCAGAAAGGGCTGGAGAAATGGCTCATCAGGTAAGAGCACTGATTGCTCTTCCAGAGGATCCAGATTCAAATTCCAGTAACCCCATGGCAGCTCACAACTATCTAACTTCAGTTCCACAGGATCGGACACCCCCAAGGACACACAGGCAAAACACCAACACACACACACACACACACACACACACACACACACACACACACACACACACACACACTCTCTCTCTCTCTCACACTATGCATACTGGAATGGGCTAACACACTCTGTCCAGCTGATAACCTGGAATGTACAACCTATCAAGATCCATGAGATATTCACTTTAAGGTTGTTTAAACTTAGAGAACATTAACCCTTCACCTCCATCACCTTACTGACTGGGTACAGTGTTAGCTAAGCAGCAGGTCCATCTAACATCTGACAACACCGGTATGGCATCAATGTCCCAGCGCACTTGACAGCCCTGCAGCTGAGCTGGGAGGCAGACTCAGGGTTTTTTTTTTTGGGGGGGGGGAGGGCTATACAGAGACAGAGTTTCTCTGTATAGCCCTGGCTGTCCTTGAACTCAGAAATCCGCCTGCCTCTGGCTCCCGAGTGCTGGGATCAAAGGCGTGCGCCACCACACCCGGCCAGACTCAGGTTTTACGAGGATGCCCCTGATTACAGGCACTAACCCTGCTTTCTCACAGCTGGTTGAATCTTCATCGCTTGATTCCTCACTTCCTATCAAAAGCATGTAAGTCACGAATCAACCACCAAAGAAAGGTGGTTTTTCTGGTCAACTCGACACCTGCTGCAGCTTCAAATTATCCTGATGATCTCACCCACAGGCTTTCCTGATTGTGACTCTAACCCTGGCAAGGAAGGCCACGCTTCCCCTTCCACAGCGTTTGATTTCCTAGTGTGGGTGTTGACCGACCTTCCTCCCTGTCAAGGGTCCACCCTGCTAGCTCTCAGGAGGTGCAAAGTGGCACCACAGCACTTGCCCGAGGGCTGGCTTTAGAGGACCTGGGTGGGCTGGGTAACCCAGAAGAAGGCAGACACAGAATGGTGACTGAATAGAGCATGCTGAGCTTTAACCCTTTCTCTGCTGAGTACTCTGTAGTGTCCAAATCTTACATTTATTGAGAAATCAATACGCTCCAGGGGTCCTCTTTCAAACCTCCCAGAAACACAATGGTGTGTGGGTTCTGGGTCTAGGTCACACACAAAGACCTCAGATCCTGAAGAGCCAAAAAACAAAAGGCCTTTTGACTTCAAAGGCAAATAACATAAAGGCACAAGTAAATCAATTAGCCCAGAGAAGGCGAGTAGCCTGTGGATAGGAAAGGAGAGGCAACGCACATGGTGCTATGCTGTGCTTAAGGAAGAAAGAAGTGTCTTCCAACACAGCCAGGTTTAACCTAAGGTAAAGGCCCTTGGGCCTTTCTAACAGAACATATGGACTAAGAAAATAACTATTCAACAAATACTTTATCCCTCTGTACAAAGTTCAATTCCAGTTTTTTTTTTTTTTTTTTTTTTTTTTTTGGTTTTTCGAGACAAGGTTTCTCTGTGTAGCCCTGGCTGTCCTGAAGCTCACTTTGTAGACCAGGCTGGCCTCGAACTCAGAAATCCGCCTGCCTCTGCCTCCCGAGTGCTGGGATTAAAGGCTTGTGCCACCACGCCCGGCTTTTCAGAAGCTTTGATGATAAGAACAGACATCAATCTAAAGCCACGAGGCCATGTTAGATCCACCCTGACCTGGTCCTGTAGAAACTAAAAAGTAACCAAAAGAAGCTTGCTGGCCGGTGGTGAGCCTTCTGGATGTAGAAGCAACTTCATTCTCTCCATGGCCCCGGCTTGCTGGGTGCCACCTGAAGGCCCGGCTGTTTGCCTTGCTTTCTGCCCTTCGTGCCACCACCCTCCAGCCCACTTGAGTGTTCTGAGTGCAGGACTTCAGCAGGCACAAGGTGTTGCTTCCTCTTGGTCTTCCTCCGAGGGTCAGGCCTGAGGAACAGTAACAGCAGAGGGGAAAACTTTAGTGTTTTCTTTCCCATTTGGAAAGAGGCTGAAAGCATCTGGCTATGAGACCAGGAAGCTGACATTTTTGTATTAGCAGAAGAGCAGCCTCTTTAATAGCACTTGTTTTGATATTCCATGCACCAGAAGATTAGATACGGTACTGACAGATTTTCATAATGGTGGCAAAATATCATGGCATTTTTAAAAGTGAGGCTTTGTTCTGAGTTGTTTTCATGGGGGAAAAAGAAGAAATCTACACTCTCACATTCTGACGGCAACTGAGGTGTATGAGACAGCAGTTTGCCCATGGTTGGGAAAGCCACAGAAACCTGATAGTACAAAGCAGTTTAGCTTTATGTAAAGCTTCCATGTGCAGGCCTCAGGGATGAACCCTTGAGGGCAGACTAGGCACAGTGCCCTGTTAGCCCTGCTTCCAAGTTGGGTATCTATGCAGATGCTCCAACACTCACTAGAGTGCAGCAGATACCCTGATCCCATAAAACCCAAGCCCAAGGGCATCTGAGCACAACCACTACCCAGACATGGGGCTGGAAGGAGATCATCCCTTGTCCTGATCCACAAGATGTCAAAGCCTGCCACCAGGTTCAGTACAGAAGCCTACTTCAGGAAAGACAGAAGTCCTCCCACTTGATCAGAAGAGAGAGTTTGTAGAAATTCAATCCCACAGGGAGAAGGGAGATTGCAAGCAGAAGAATAAAGCTCAGAAGCAGGCATGAGCTAAGTCCACACTGGCCTTCTGCAGAGTCCTCCAGCACTAACACATACCAACCCAGGGAAACTCAGTGCTAGGAGCGCAGGAAAGCCCGCTGGCTGGCTGCTCTCTGACTTACAGCATGCTCTGGGCTGTGGTGGTCAGAGGCTGTACTCAATCTAAAGAGTCCTTTAAAGTCCAAGAATTAGACACAGCTGTTAGCACTGAGCTACTAGCCTGACTAGAAAGGCTGAAGAATCACATTATAATATAGGTGAAGCTATTTATAATCTTGTCCAGAGTACAAGGCTGCAGTTATAATAAACTGTTTTTCTCTTGCAACAGAGAAAGTCTTTGCCAGGAAAAAGATCTGAGGAAAGGGTATGTTAGCAATGATATTTAGAACTTTATTTATTCAGTAAACGTGCTGAGGCAAGGCTCAGAAACGCCAGCACCACACATCCCTGCATCCATGCTATCCTCATCTCATAGGGGTCTATGTATTGTGCTCCCACTTTCTAGTAAGCAGCAACGCTGACCCTGGACTTCACTCACATGGAGTGCATGTCCTTTAAGGCTGCTGTCTGAGCTTCCAGCCCAGAAGTGCATGGAGAGCTGGACCAGGTGGTTGTTGGGAGCACTGCCTTGCTCCATTAGTAAAGGCTGCAGGTTCCTGTACTTGTGGTTTATTTTTAGTCAGGTTACATGACAGAACGAAAGGTTCTGACAGGAAGGAATGCTTTTTCTTCCCTTTTGTTTGAAGAAGGTACTCACAATGTGTACAATTTTAAACTTAACAACCTGAGTGAATTTCAAGATATGCAAAATTTCACTCAAGATACTCTCCCAAGAAAAACGGGTTCTGCCATCACTGTGGACAACAGTAAACAAAGTCTTACCTGATGACTGATCCCTGAACTGCCTACAGAGCAAGTGTAGCCTGTGGGAAGTAGCTCAGAGCATCATACCATGCCTTCAATGCCAGTGACAACACACCCCATGGGGCCCCTTCCAGGGTGCCCAGGCAGAGAGCTGGGTGGGGCAGAGCTTGGTAAGGTTTGGGCCATACTGCCAGAGACAGACTCTAGAAAGCGTGTCTGGGGTTGGGGTGGCTCAGGGCAGTGCATGGTACGTTTAGCAGGCACAGGTTGTCCTGCTCACCCTCATGAATCACTGTCATACACTTCCTAGCACCTCACACAAACCCAGCAGCCCACTCATGCAGCAAACAAGCAGGTACCCATACATTCTAACTCAGGCTGCTATTAGGTGGGCAACCCTACAGGGCCTCACTGCTGTCACAAAAGCCATGCCAACAGGATGTACTTCTCCCACGGCCAGCTCCCAATTTTCTCTCTTGTTCTTAGGCCCATAGCCACTGCCGAGAGGTGCAGTACAGATGGGGAGGTGAACCCCTCTATACCCCAGCAAGCACCCGGTATTCCTGCCTTCTGACAAGCTGCCGTTGTCCAATAGCCCTGCCAGCTTTCTAACCCTTCAAATACCTGGCTAGATCTGACTCAGGCTTCCTGAGCATCCACTGTGGGAACCTTGTGGTTACCAAGCAACAGATGAGTCTATCTAACTGCAGAGAACTCTCTCCTAGTGAAGGCTGAAGACCCTGTTCTCAAAGCTGGATTACTCAGGTCAGGCAGGTGCCAGGAAGGCAGTCAGCCTAACTAGCAATCATCCCACTGCCACCAAGATCCTGGAAGAAAACACTGCACAGTCTCCTCTCAACTTTATCTGCAAACTCAATAGGCAGTTGCCTAGGCAAAAAGTAATTTTTTCGCCAGGCGCTGGTGGCGCACGCCTTTAATCCCAGCACTCAGGAGGCAGAGGCAGGTGGATTTCTGAGTTCGAGGCCAGCCTGGTCTACAAAGTGAGTTCCAGGACAGCCATGGCTACGCAGAGAAACCCTGTCTCAAAAAACAAAAAACAAAACAAAAACAAGGTAATTTTTTGGACTGGTGAGATGGTTCAGCGGGTAAGAGCACCCGACTGCTCTTCCAAAGGTGATAAGTTCAAATCCCAGCATCCACATGGTGGCTCACAACCATCCGTAACGATATCTGGCGCCCTCTTCTGGAGTTTCTGAAGACAGCTAGTGTACTTACATATAATAAATAAAATAAATCTTTTAAAAAAAAAGTAATTTTTTTTAAAGATTTATTTATTTTACATATGTGAATAACATTGTCACTGTCTTCAGACACACAAGAAGAGTGAATCAGATCACATTACAGATGGTTGTGAGCCACCATGTGGTTGCTGGGAATTGAACTCAGGTCCTCTGGAAGAGCAGCCAGTGCTCTTAACCACTGAGCCATCTCTCCAGCCCCGCAAAAAGTAATTTATTTAACCCAGGAGGTTGCTCACAGCATTCTTTTACAGGACATAATTTATTATATTCACTCATTCACTCATTCATTCATTCATGTCTTCTTCAAGACAGGGTTTCTCTGGGTAGCCCTGGATGTCCTGGAATTCACTCTGTAGACCAGGCTCACCTGAATTCAGATCAGAAATCTACCTGCCTCACCTCTCCACTGCTGGGATCAAAGGCACTTGCCACCATGCCCAGTTCATGACAGGAAAATATCCATTTTAAATCACTATTTCTTCTTGTTATTATTTTTAAAAGTAGCTTTAGGGTCATGGCATAACAAAGTAATCCACCTGCCTCTGCCATCTGAGAGCTGGGATTAAAGGTGTGCACCAGTACACGTGACCACCCAAGCATCCCTTCTCCGTGATGACTGCTGCTTGAGCTCCGCCTTGCTTTCAGCCGTCCGAGTCACCCATAACACTAAACAGCAAGCCCAAGCTAACCTTGTACTGTGAATTTCTTTGTAACTTCTGGCTTTCAGTTTATAAAGTGGGTGTGTTCTCTTCTAATAATAAGGGGGAAAAAATGAGGGAGAAGTACATCCTGTTGGCATGGCTTTTGTGACAGCAGTGAGGCCCTGTAGGGTTGCCCACCTAATAGCAGCCTGAGTTAGAATGTATGGGTACCTGCTTGTTTGCTGCATGAGTGGGCTGCTGGGTTTGTGTGAGGTGCTAGGAAGTGTATGACAGTGATTCATGAGGGTGAGCAGGACAACCTGTGCCTGCTATATCCTGTTTACAGCAAACAGGTGTAATTTGTCCTATGCCAAAACCTCAAATTATTTTGATTTTCTACTTTTGAAAATGTCACCGCTTTTTGTCCTCAGTTATTTCATTTCTCAAGCCTTCTCAAGCACTGTAATTAAGATGCCCAGGGACCAATTCTTCCTTTCTAATCTTTCCTGCTTTCTAATCTGGAATACTCTAAGTCTATGTATACAATCAGAAGGCAATAGTGACCTCCGGTGACCTCAGGCTGACTACTGCTCCTCCACTGTGCCTGGGTAAACTGAGGATTCCGGAAATGGCAGACTGTCATCAGGGTTCTGTTGGCTTTAGATGACAGAAAGCAAGAGAAGGGAGCACCCTAGAACAACGTGAAACTCAGGGAAGCAGCAGCTGGCGTGGGAGGATTGTTAAAGTCACTGGCGGGGATGAATGGCAGCGCATCCAGGCCCAGCTTTGAGTTGTATGGGCAGAGATGCTGGCTGGCAACCCAACCAGTTAAGATTTCATCTTTGATTCTCAGGATCCAACAAAGTCTAGCTTCTGTGTCGTTATGGGCCCTCCTGAAGACAGAAGTCAGTCCTAAGCAGTGTGTGCTGGTTAGCATTTGGTCAACTTAATGCAGGCTATAGTTATCTGGGAAGAAAGAGGGAATCTCACACAATTCAGAAAAACTCCACCAGATTGGCCTGAAGCAAGTCTGTGTGATTATTTCTTGATTAATGTGGGAGGGCCCACTCACTGTGGGCAATGTTACTTCAGGGAGGTGGCCCTGCATGGTAGGAAAGCCATGAGAATCAAGTCAGCATTACTCCATGGTTTGTTTCACTTCCTGATTCTAGGTTCCTGCCCTGACATCCATCCCTTAGGGCTGGACTCTGAACTACAGGACACCTGAACATTTAGCTTCTGTCAAAAAACAAGGCTACTGAAGAATGGAACACAACTTGGGAATCCTTAGCTAGAAGCAGGCCAATGTTGGGAATGTGAGGTGTGGAAACTGGCAAAAGCCTGCTGAAGCTGGAACTCATGCCCATGTGGGGAGTGGAGAGGCCCTGTCAGGAGACTCAGAGTTCTCAAGTGGGAGGAACCCTGAGCTTTCTTAGCACAGGAGACCAAAACTCTCAGGAGAATTCTCAGCCCTTCGGCATGAACCTCGAGCGTCAGGTGGCCATATTGGAGAGCGGGGAGAAGGACAGAATCTGCTGGCAGGGTTGCAACCCAGTTTAGACACTCAGCAGCAGGAGCATGCAAGACTACTGCTGTTATGCCAGTTCTCCATTCGATTACTATGGATTATTGTTAAGGTGGATAGTAGTGGGTGTCCCTGGAAAACAAACATATTTAAAACTGCTATGGTTAGATTCTGAGAATACCAAGATTGACCAGCTGAAGAGCAGAAGCTTGAGCCCCAATCCGAGGGCTCAGCCCTCTGGGCCTCCTGTATAACAGTCCTGTCTGTGACCTGGGTGATACCCTGAGTACATTTATTATATTACAGAGAAAGGACAGCCCAATGCTCTACTGAACCCAAAGGACAGGTTCAGAAGGTGACCTTTAAGCTGGACAGATATGAGGCCCCTACCTTGAAAGTAAGGGAAAAGGAGCTCTCGTGTGTGCAATCACCAGGCTGAGTTAGCCAGATCTGATTTGGACTTGGAAGCCCTGGGATAGGTACACCCTGCTGACAGTAGTAGAGCTTCAGGCAGCCTCATCTGCACACAGGAGGATAAGATGGATCGTCTGAGGACAGGGCCAGTCCCTGGTTGTGGTGGACCCGGAGTCGCAGTTCCTATATACATCATGAGCTGGGTACCTGTGCTGGGTAGTCTCAACTGTACGTGTGAATGGTTTTCATGGAGCAGATGAATATTCTTAGTAGAGATAATATGGGTCAGACAGTATAAAGGGGAGGTCAGGGCCACCATGTGAGATGTGGTCTCTTGTGTACCAGGGACTAGTTGATTGGTGTCACTAACACCTCGCAGATGGTGCACACACAACATCCAAGTGAGTCTCACAGCCTATTTTGGGAACTCTAATGATGTGCTGGAGCCATCAGGGAGTGGGCATCCCTGAAAGTGGCAACTGAGATACAGGGCTTACTGAAGCACAGGCCACACCACTCATCAGAAGTATGTTAAAGAGACGAAGGTCAGGCTATGGTAGATCAAAAAGAAGAGTGGGGGTGGGGGAGAAGAGAGCCGAGCCTGAGCACTCTTGGCTATGCACTGCACTGCAGGCCAGGCATTCATGGTTTGCTCCTACACTGCTGATGATCTGCTGACATTCCCACTTTACAAACAGGCTGTCACCAAGTGCTAGGGGGTTACGACTATCCAGGAAGGGCCAGCTCCAGAACCAGGCTACCTCTGGTACCTCTGGTACCTTCCTACCTCTGCATGCACAAAAACTGACACCACTTCAGAGCCAGACTTTACTCACGAGTATCTCTTTACAAGCCTTTTGCCATAACAAGCAGAACCATAAAGCTCACCCATTCTATACACAATCTTATCTCTTGCTCTAAGTCCATTTCTTTGGTTACACAAAGAATGATCTCACATTAAAAAAATAAATAAATAAAGAATCCTCTTAGACTGGAAAGATGGCTTCCTTTGCAAGCCTGCTGCCCTGAACCTACACACAGTGGAAGAAAGAACCAATGGCCCAGACACACACAGAGGGGGAAAGGGAGAAGAAGGGCCGGGCAGGGAGTCAAGTTCAGCCCTCTTTCTAGGGTTACACACTTGTTACTTAGCTCAAGAATGGCTCTAGAAACAATCATCACTCCAGCAGAGGACAGATCTTCCCAGGATAATGAGCACAAGAGAGTCAGCCTGGCATAGAGCACGAGTCCTCAGGAGAGATGCCCCTGCTGCTGTCAAGTGGTTCACATTTCTCATGCTGAATGCAGCACACTGGTGACCTGGAAGGCTGGCTCTCAGGGACCCTACCCTTTTGGCTTTTTGAAACAGGACTTCTCTGCAGAGCTTTGGCTCTCCTGGAACTCACTATTTAGGCCAACTGAACTTGAACTCATAGAAATCCACCAGACTCTGCTAGGATTAAAGGTGTACTCCACCGCATTGTGCAGCACCCTCTTCTTGAGGGTCAACAAGTTAATCTTATTTTTCGAACTGCTACTTATAGGAGTTCAGGGCCAGAATAAAGGGAGACAGTACATACAGGTCACAATCAGAATGGAAGGTCTCAGTTTCTGGAGAACAGACTGAGGAGTGGGGTGGGGTGGGGTGGGGTGGGTTGTGCACCCTCCTACTGCAGAGGTGGCTTAGCAGGAGTTGGGGAGGGCTTTTAGGGTGAAGAAAGGTAAACTGTGGGCAGCAGGGGGAGAGCTAGGGCTACCATGCTCTCTTGGCTTTCCAAATGACAGGAGCCAGGTAAGCCAGAGCAGGCAATGTTTAATGAGAGCCACTCTCCTGTTGCATGCTGCCTCATCTTGGTATGGCCAGTTTTTGAGACCAGCTACAGCTTCCAATTCAAGTGCTTGGATAACTCTAGCAACAAACATCACCATGTCCAGTCTCCCGGGAGAGGCTGACGGGTCCCTGCTCTTGGCTGTCAGCCTTGTCTACAGGTGACTCAGGTGTGGAGGAAGCGCAAGGTCACTGTGAATTCCCCCTAATCGCCTCGTTAGCTGGGTGTGGGTGAGGGTGTGTTTGTTCCACAAGGAAGCAGAAATCTGGTAATTGCACAATGTCACATAGAAAAAAAACAATGATAGGAACAAAGAGGGCAGATGTAAAGGTTGCATGTGCAGAGCTGTAATTACCCCAGAGTCTAAGGCAGCAGGGTATACAGCAGGGGAGCTGCAGAGATGAGGGCCCATGTGGCCAGTCTATTTGGATGGGCCTGTGAACATACTGTGAGCTTATGACAGGCAGATCCAGTGCCCTGTGTTGTTAGTGTTCTCTGTCCACAAGAGCCCACTCAGTCATTCAGCCATCTTCTTGATGGACAAGCACCCAGCCTGCACTTGCATGCTTATACTACTACCTGGCCTTAGTTCTGTGGCACAGACCCTACTGGCACCTGCCCGCCACACTGTTAAGGACACCCTTTTCAGTCCCCAAGTCAGGTCGTCTGTTATCATCTCTATGTTGCTCTCTGTGACAGAACTGTGGTCTTTGGGTGGGGCCTGGGCATTTGGTTTTTCACAGTGCTTCCCAGCAGACATTAGTAGATTCTTTTTTTCATTCACATCTGTGTGTCCCCACAGCTCTTGCTAGTCGTCTTACCTCTCTCTGGTGCTCAAATTAGACTGAGTTCGGACCTTGGACAAGTGGATAAAAACATCGACGGCAGCTTGCTCGCTCTCCTCCACACTCTCACCTGGGAGGCCAAGGAGACAAGAGGAAGCTGGACTAAGCTGATCTTCCTAGGAGACTAGCGTCAATTTGGGGGTAGTCTAGCCCTGCTTTTCTCCACACAGAACTTTGAAAGAAGATGGTTGCTCCAAGTAGGCTTGGTCATCTTCACAGTTCACTGAATAACTGAGTTCACCTCCCTTCATAGTAGAGCAACTCCTTTTCCCTCACAGTTCCATAATGATTCCACCCATCTAATCCAAAGTGCTTCTTTCTTTTTTTTTGTTTTTTTTTTTTTAGTTTTTTGAGACAGGGTTTCTCTGTATAGCCCTGGCTGTCCTGGAACTCACTTTGTAGACCAGGCTGGCCTTGAACTCAGAAATCCGCCTGCCTCTGCCTCCTGAGTGCTGGGACTAAAGGCGTGCGCCACCACACCCGGCTCCAAAGTGTTTCTTTTGTACCTACTATGCACAATGAGTGTGTTGCAGACATGGTGAACTAAAAGGCTGCTGGAGTTTCTGCTGGGGCACCTCAGACAAACCCCACACATAGAATAGACTGTGTCATTGTGTCAGAACAAGTGAGGGCATCTGTATGTTCAGCAGGTCTGAGAGGTGAGGGAGAGAGCCCATGCTTGGCCCAGGTCTTGAAAATGACAGCAGGATGTCACCAAAGGCTCTAAGTCAGGGCTTCGTGGGTTAAGAGGGAGTGGGAGCTGTCTGCACAGCAATGGCCACAGGAGGCATGGAAAGAGATCAGGACCTCAGAAGAAGTCAGCAGCCAAGCATGATAATCATAAACACAGAGTTTTAGAAGTCGAGGGAAGAGATGGAGTCAAGGAAGCCCAAGGGACCAAGGCTATCCGCTGTGAGGTGGAGCAGGAGAGCACCAACTCGGGTGCAGTAACACGCACGGAGAAAGCCTCAGGCTTCCAAGTGGCTGTGCCCAGCCTCTCAGCTCACATGTGGCTGTGCCCAGCCTCTCAGCTCACATGTGGCCAATCTGTTTTTTGCATAATAACTGGCTCAAAGAAATTGAGAAAAAATTCATAATGGGCAAGAGTCCAGGTTTTCCTTCAGCTAATTAAGTGATATTAGAGAGGTTGTAAATGCCACGTAAAACTTGGCAGGCAAGCCGCTCCTAATGATGAGGCTATTGCTTCACAGTGATGCAGCTGTAGCTTCTCGGTGCTCGTCTTCAGGGGACTTGGTTCTGCTCTCAAGGTTGTTCCCGAGTGCTGCAAGGTTGCAGCTACTTCCATACATACTCTGGTCCTTAGTCCCAGGAATACTTGGATACTGGAGGCCAGCAGAAAGGACTAGACAAGTCACAAGGCCATCGCCATAATGGCTAACTGCCTGTTTCTTACACTGAAGCAGTGTTTCATACTCAGCAGCTGGTTTGTCTCCCTAATGATGGATAGCATGCACCTCAAGTTTCTTCCTCCAAGAGGCTAGAGAACTGAAATACAGTTCTTTGTGTGTGCCCAAAGGCGCATACAACATGCAAGCAACTTAGCCTGCCTACTGTGTGACACTGTGATAGACTCAGCCTGTCCACCCTGTGACACTGTGATAGACTCAGCCTAGCCACTGTGTGACACTGTGATAGACTTAGCCTAGCCACTATGTGACACTGTGATAGACTTAGCCTAGCCACTGTGTGACACTTTGATAGACTCAAGACAGCTAATGGGGAACAAACAGAACCAACAGCAAAAGCTGAAGCAGTCACCCAGGGTGAGCGCTTACTGGCTGTTTACAATGCCACAGCACAGCAAGGCTGTTAACATGAAAGTGCCCCACGCCCGTGAACTCTCCTGATGAGGCATTTGTGCTGATTCAGGGAAGGGCAAGTCTGCCTCACGTAACTGATGGCCACGCGGGATTTCCCTAAGACTTGTGTGGCTTTTGGAGGTTAAGGAAATGCCTGGCTATGCTGTGCTGTGCTGGCCAGGTAAAGCCAGCCCTTAGCTTCTTCTCCCTGACCAAGCACAGCCCCATCTAGGAAGGACCAGAAGAGGAGCTAGCCACACTGTGACAAGGATGCATTGAGAGAAGTGATACAAGTGAAATAAAATGATTTAGGAACAGTGAACGGAGACTGCCAATCCTCTCAGGAATTTTAAGGGAGCTGAGCTGAGAACAGGAACAAAGGTTGGGTTCTGATGACGCTGTCACCGATGACCACCCTGGAGGTGACAGCCGAAGCTGAGAGAACTGTCTTGGGAAAGTGGTGCTATGGAATGTGGTATATGGAATAATTCACACAAGGTGTGGGGATTTAGAAACTGCAGTCACATTTCCACACTATCAGTGACACTGGCTTTATCATTTTGGAACTCTTTCTCACTAAGTGAGAAGGAATTATGGCCCTCACAAAGCATGTCCCCAAACTCACTCCGCTCATGCATGCCTAGACAGACAACTTGGCCAATAGTCTAACCAATCTTGTGCAGCAGACAGGCCTCGGCGCCCATGTCTCCAGGAAAGATGGCAATTTTAGAGGGTTATGTTACCACTTTTGCTTTCCGGGAACTGCTGTTTTTGTGACGAATGTTGCTGAGGGGGCCATTCAATATTTTACCAACAGCATCTGTATAGATGTTTGGGGTAGGGGATGTCTGACAGGTTTGTGTGTAGGTGCCAGGAAAGGTTTTGTGACTCTCACTGTATTCCTATGTGTAGAGAAGATGTTTATCGTTCTTTTTCAGAACCGAAGCTGAGGGTCGGGAGGCTGACAGAGACCTGACTGTTAGGATCTCATTTAGAGACGTTACTTATTTCCTTGTCCTAAGAAGTGGATGCATGAAGGAAAGAGGTCATGCACATGTAAGACAAAACCCTTTGCCACTGCATGGGAGTGCCTGCTCTGCCTGCCCTCGGCTCACACCTGACAAGCACTGGGTTTCCCATCTGAAGTCGACAGGCTTGCTGCTGGCTGGACTTTGCTAGCAGACACCATGGGTTTGAGCACAGCAGGAAGCAGGACTGGGAAGCAGAGCACTGAGAACTTAGTGCCACTACTGCACCGTCCGCACGTGACAGCAGGAACCTGTTCTCTCCTGACAGGCAGATTTCAGAACAATAATCATGGCCACAGCAGGACTAACTCTTTGTACCTTGTGGGGTTTAACGGACTTTTCTTTGCAGTCCTCAAAAGGCAGCAATTGGCATTTGCTTGAGTCCTGACCAAGTATGGACAATCTGTCAGGTTCTCCTTGCCACTCACCCTGGCCACAAGTATACAGTGCATGTGCAGATTAGCTGCAAAGTCACTTATCTTCCAGGAGTGACAACGTTTTTCCAAATACAAAAAGGTACCTACAGTCTCCTCAGTGCCTGTCTGTGTTAGAAAGCCAGGGGCACGAAGCGTAGTGAGAAACGCCTTCAAAATAAGGGCAGAGCAGAAAAGGGCTGTTCCACAGTGGTGACAGGGTAAGAACAGAGAGTGCCATAGCCACTCAGAGTAATCCTGTGACACACTGCTGTCACTCACTGCCTGGCTCCCTGCTGCGAGAGCCAGACATCAAAGGCTGCCCCATACTATCTTACATGCTCTTTAGCAGCTAATCAGCCCATTCTTCCCTGAATAAAGCCCTGTTCAATCAGCTGCTCACAGGGGTATAGTGGTCTTGATGCCCATCTGCTAGCTAGGGTCAGCTGAGACATGGGGTGGTGATCGTTCTCTCCCCAGTGGCTTCTCATGGTAATGTCAATGTTCCCAGGACCCCATGAGAATGGAGCTGGAAGTAAAGTCTGAGGCCCCTGACTCTAAGGCCACTACCCGACACTAGGCAACCCTCTTCCCTCTGTGAGTGCTTCCTGGTCAAAGGGAGCAGGATAGACTGGGTGGGAACAACAGCAAGGCATGAGGCTGCCTAACCTCCAAGTCAGGCCAGGAACATAGTAGCATTTGTAACTGACATGCAGAAAAAAGGCACACAACGCAGTAAGTACCCAGGGCATTCAAGGAATCTACACCCAAATCAGGGCAAGGGAAGAAAAGTCTCTACACTCTGCCACTCACTGTGTCCCTCTCACACAGGTCACTCAACAAAGGTGCCTCCTTACTCCAAAGCCCCCTACAGAGCACTCTGGGGGGCCTCCAGTGCTCAGGCTTTGGTGGGAGGCTGAGCCTGCTGTTGAAAGAACCCCATTCCTTAAGGAAAGAAAGCAAACAACACAAACAATGTGCTGAATAACCATGAACTCAGCTCAGTACTTTGGACTGAACTTCAGGACAAGCCTAGCTCCTGACTCCAGGGACTCAGGATAACTGACCTCTGAGGTCACTTGTGCTTACACTGACAGTTCTGTCCCAAAGATTCCTTGGATGAAGCAATCTTACACCTAGATGTGCGCTTTTTGGTGATCGCTGCAAAACTCAGCACCAAAGCTAATGATACAGAACACACAAGAAGCCTCCCAAGTTACTCTAGTGGGACTGACGACAACAAACCCGTCTTTCTGTTCAGTAATCCCCATTATGTTTGTGTCCAACTGAATTTTTGTGGGATTAGGGATGATTTTTCCTCTTGTTCCAAGTGTTTCTGTACTGAAGACAGGCAGACACTACTGGTAATTTATCACACACACACACACACACACACACACACACACACACACACACACACACACCAGTCTTCCACATGAGCTCACCTGCTAATGTAAACAGAACCTTGCACATGGTCTAACACTCATCTCACCTTTTTAAGCTTGCCTTCTTCACAGCAGAGACACTGAGGTTTCTAGGAGCATCTCTTAGTCCAAAACTCTTAGCCACATGCCCAAGGTGTAGGGCTCGGACATGGAAGATGGACTTCAGCTCCTTGGGGTAGGTGGCATAGGCTCGGATGAAGGACTGCAGGGCTAGAAGAAAGGGGGAGGAGGAGGTAAGGCTAGGGGTTCTGAAGTCTCAAAGCTACCCCATCCCTACATTACCCTACTTTATCTTGCCAAGAAAGAACAGAACCAGGACAATTACAACATAGGCACACTTGTGTATGTATTTAAAATCTCTAAAACGGCTAGGGAGATGCTCAGTAGTGAAGAGGACTTACTGTTCTTGCAGAAGACCTGAATTTGGATCCCTACATTGGACAACTCATAACAGCTCTGCAGGGATCTGATGCCTCTGTAGGCGACTGCACTCACCTAAGTATACGCCTGCACAGATACACATGCATAAGCATAATGAAAATAATTTTTAAAAGTCTGAAAAAAAACACCACTACACAAAAATATCATAGCCAAAATTATCACTTAAATAAATTCTATAAAATTTCCTTTGCTTCATGAAAAGTTGTATCAACCCAACAGAACAGGACTTCTCTTTTGTCACAGTTTCAAGGCCTACCACAGAGCCTGACATGTCGCATGTACATGATACCTGTTTGTTACATACAGTAAAATGAATGAGGAAACCAAGTGATCAACATTTTCTTATGAAAATGAGAAAAGTCTTAGATACTTATGTTAGGGGAAAGTCAGATACTTTTGGATAATTAATGCCCACAGCATGCCAAGGACAAAGGAAATTATAAAAACTAAAATAGTACAGACAGCAGTTGACCGGGGTGCCTGCCACCAGCCTGAGAGTCCAGCTGCAAAGCTGCAGTCCCACTTTAAAGCTAGGAGGAATAGATTCCGGCTTCTAGACCCCAGGGCAGCTAGAGAAGATCTGGGCTTTATTCCTGGGTGCTGGAGCTTGGCTAGGCCTCAGTACCTTAACCAGACATCCTCCTCGAGGACAGACTTTCCTGCATTTGTTTCCTCCGTGAATAACCCACAACTTCTCCTCTTTCCAGCAGGGAGATATCTGCAAGGTGCCCTGCCTATCACTGTTCTTTAACTTTTACATCCAGCTCCTGGACCAGGAGGGACAGGACCAGCCCTGTACCACCGACAAAAGAGGCACCGAGCACCAGCCTCCCTCAGCTAGGTGGTTGAGCCACTGGACTGACAAGTTTGCCCACAGCTTAAGTGTAATATCCCAGCAGTACCTGGAGATTGCCGTTTATGAACAGTAATAAAAAGTGTCATTTTAGCAGATCATCTCCTGGAAGGATCCTGGGAATCCATCAAAGCTCTATTTACTGAGCAAAGTGAACTCCTTTTCCCAATCGATGAGAAATAATAAGCACGGCAACTCCTCTGCACCTCTCACTTAAATCTGTGTTCACTTCTCTTCCAATAACCAGGGACCAGCTTTTTCAAAGAGCATCTTTAACACTTCAAATCGCCTGCTCTGTCTAGAGGGTTCCAGCACTGGCCCCACCCACAGTTACTCACATTCTCAGACAGGCACTCACTGGCACTGCAGTGACCACCAAGACCTGACTTCTCTTTCTTCCCCCAGTTCCAACACTGCTCTAAAACATTTCACTGAGCCAAGCCAAGCCAAGAGTCTGGGCCACCCCAAAGCCAGCCTTTTTGTCATTTTCTGCCACTTTCCCACATAAGCAGCTGAGCCCCAGGTCTCTGCTTGGCTCACAACCATCCTCTCCCCCACAAAACACACCTCCATGAAGCAAGCAAGTAGATAGATGTCTGTCCCAAGAGATGTAAGGGCCCAGCTAAAAGCTTTACAGGGATACCAGTTGCTGAGCAATGGCAGGAAATGTTTCTGCCCTAGAAGTCAGCTCAGGCAGCATTTCACACTGTGTATTTTAAACCTTCGTGTCCTCTAGGCTCTAGTGTCACTGGGGACAGCAATAGCTGCCTGTCCTTGCACACTTGTATGGACTTCCATGTTTGGCTAACTCTGAGGCAGCAGGGACAGGGAGTAGTTCGTGTTGGCAGTGTCTAGAATGTACAGAAGGAATATGGCTGTGGGGCCGGCACAGTAGAAAGGGAAAACAGGAAGATGTTATTCACGGTGACGGATGGAGCTACAGGCAATGAAAGTTGAGCATTTGAGTTGCTGCCTCTTATTTCCAGGGAGCTATTTAAGGTGCATGAATTAGAGGGAATCTGTCTAAAATAATCCACCTGGACAGCCTATCCTTTTTTTATTCATGGGCATTTGGGTCAGGAATGGAGGTGTCATACAGATGACTCCTAGGATAAGAAGGCAGAGGAATAATACTACAGCCTCAAGACACTCCTCCTACCCCATACCACAAGCCCAGTCTGGTTCACGGCAAAGGCACACATACGTATGCCAATAGCCACATTACCCAAAGGATGTGAGAAAAGAAATGCCTTCTTACAGTTCTCTTAACAACGAAGCTCTTGGCAAGGTGCCTGGCCAATGCTGTCCCACTGAGGCAAAGAGGTAAATATATTACTACTAACAAGTGTCCTTTGCAAGTGTAAGCGCCACCCACGATCCCTACTCTGCAGGGAGGCCAAAAGATGATCATGACAGACCATCAGAACAGGGGCACATATAGGCAGAGGACTCTGATCTTCAGAGTCTAGAATGAAAACACAATACCACTATTTCTACAGCCTGAGTCCTAGCTAGGAGACACACAGAGAGGAGGAAAAGGAGGAACTAACTGTTCTAGGGACTGAAAACAACCAAACTGACTATTAACAATGATGGGGTCAAAAAACGCAAAAGGACTCCAATGCAGACTTGGCCCAGGTTCTATCTTGTTTTCTGCAGTAAAGGCAAGGGCAGCTGCATTGTTAATAATTCATGAGGTAGGTTCTATAATGCCACAAAAGGGAATCAAGTTGGTTGAAGGATTTGCATCTATAAACTTAAATGCAAAAGGTGTCATCTTATGGATAGACAGCTTTTCCTATAGCTTAAGTTCAGTTCCTTCAGAGCAGAAGTGGATACATTCCCCAAACCTCCCAAAGTCACAATCCCAAGTGACAGGAGAGATTAGTGAGGAGCTTTGTGTCCCAAGGTAGGTGACTAAGATCTAGTGGGTGAGAGCAGCTGGTTCCAGCACCTATCAACCTGGAGTGAAAGATGAGTCAGCAAACAAAAGAGAAACACACTTCCTTGTTGTAGTAAATACCATAACCATGGGAAACAGCTCTGCTCCTACAGCTTTAACAGAAGACCAGTAACTGATGACAGACAATACTGCCGATCATAGTCTCTGGCAACTGCTTGTTAATTTTCAAGGAACTATCCGGACACTTACACAGGGCAGTTTCAAGGTATGGGACACCGCTGATCCACCCAAAGTGGATGGTACGTGGGCAAGCATCTTTTTTTCCACTGCAAGGTTATCAACCTGATTTCAGCTCAGTCAGCCATCTTTTTCCAAAGGTCAAAATCACAATTAGAGTGTCTGGCTTCCCCTCAGGGAGGTTCCTGGGAACTACTTGGAATTCTCCACTTTTGGGAAATGCTGAAGACAGCATTATTAGAGAGAAGACCAGAAGGACACCAGTTACATATCTGGCTGGCAGTGAAAGACTCCCATTGCATGCAATTGTGTCTGAAGTGTTCTGACAATCAAGTCCGTGCAAAGGCAGAATGGTGGCTACCTGAAAACATGTTTATCTTTTTATTGTTAGTGCTGGGGCTGGAGCTCCGGGGCCTTGTGCTCTCTGGGCAAGTACTGACAACTGAGTTCCACCTTCAGTCCTGATGCTGTTGTTCTCACTGCTTCCTGGCTATTCACTGTAGCCCAATTTCTAGCTTTCAATCTAACCCAGGATCAACTCTCAAACTGTAGCTAGGTGATCATTTAAAACCCATGGCTCATTGAGCCACATCTCAGTTCAAGGCCTCCCAGTGGCTCCCAGTCCCCTCAGGGTAACCCGAGAGCAGCCTCCAAGCTCTACAGGGCTCTGTCTCAGCTAATCCAGTCTCATGTGTAAGCCATTTCCTTCTTTCAGAAGATTAAATGCTCAGCCCACTTTGCTTTGCTGACGCATCACCTTATAGCTGGGCCTCCTTTAACCTTAACAAACACATTACAGACACTACCCCTGCCTCCCTGACCTGGTCTTCCTTTCTGCAGGCTGTACCCCTATCTAAAGCACTCACTATGCTCATTATCTCACAGCTGCTCCTGTACCCTTTAATCCATTAGCGTCCCAAGCAGAGGATGCCTTCCACTGCCTCCTCATGTGTACCTGGAATAGTGCCACAATCTAAGTTTACACTGCCAAGTAAATTACTTTTTAAAAGGTACTTTTAGCTGGGAGTGGTGGTCCATGTTTGTAGTCCCAGCACTTGAGAGACTGTAGCAAGAGAGTCTCAAGTTTAAGACCTGCTTGAGCTATAACATGACCCTGTCTCTAAACTAAATGAATTTAAAAGAAAGAATGATAGCAAGGCCCAGTAACACCTTCAATCCTAGTACTCGGCAGGCAGATAGATCACTTTTTTTTTTTTTAAAGATTTATTTTATTTATTATATGTAAGTACACTGTAGCTGTCTTCAGACACTCCAGAAGAGGGCGCCAGATCTCGTTACGGATGGTTGTGAGCCACCATGTGGATGCTGGGATTTGAACTTATCACCTTCGGAAGAGCAGTCGGGTGCTCTTACCCGCTGAGCCATCTCACCAGCCCCGATAGATCACTTTTGAGGCCGGTCTTTTTAGCCCTGGCTGTCCTGGAACTCACTCTGTAGACCAGGCTGACCTCGAACTCAGAAATCTGCCTGCCTCTGCCTCCGGAGTGCTGGGATTAAAGGCGTGAGCCACCATGCCCAGCACACATTCCTCCGGTCTTTAAAAAAACAAAAAACAAGCCGGAACTCACAGAAAGAACTGTGTACCCAACTTGGGTCTTTTTCAGGGGAAGGCTTTCTCTGTGTAGCAATGACTGACTGTCCTTGGAACTCACTCTGTAGGCAAGGCTGGCCTCAAACTGCCTCCCCCAACTGTCTATCTCTGCCTCCCCCCAACTGCTAGGATTAAAGACAAGTGCCACAATGACCACCACCAGGTTCCAACTTAGATTTTATTAGCATTAATTGTCACCAGCCAGAACATCTCAGTAGGAAAAAGAGTTGGCAATTTATGACCACTGTTCAAGTTGAAGTATTAACTCCACCTGGGATCCCAGGGATACGTATTCTACAAAGCGTCTGAGAACTATATTGGTATCACTTGTATGTACTGTCCAGGTTCAAGGTCTAAGCTCATCCTCATCTCATCAGTCTGTTTCCTTTGCCAATCCAGACAAGAACTGCTTAGGTCTGACGATTCCAGCCCTTACATTTATATAACTTCTACTCATACAACTACTTCTACCAACGTGTCACCTCTGCTCTCTGCTGTTCACAGACAGAGGAAAAACAGATCCCCAAGATCCAAGTTGTTGGGTCAAAGCTTTAGCCCTAATATAAGCCAGATAAAGCCTCGTTTGTGTAAAGGATGGAGATGGATGAAATTAACATTTAATATCACTTTAAAGCCTTCTGAGCCTACTTCCAAACCTGCACAATTACTGCAGAATGAAGGCTTTGATTGGTACACAAAGGTTCCTGGATGTCCTCTCAACTGTGGAAGGTGTAATGAGGGGTGAAGTCAGGACTAGGGCATGGGGGGCAATGGGGGGACTATTCCACCCCCAATCTTCTGAGAGTCCCACTGACCTTTCTTAGCCCAGGAGACCATCCTCTGACTGGAGTGCACGTAATCTTCAAACACTGTCTGCAATACTGTGGCTCGTTCTCGGATTTCCTGGGGGCCACTGGCACGGGATTTCTGGGCGGGTGATGGAAGGATTAAAGGAGAGACAGAGTTGAAGTCAGGAATAATGAAGCAGTTTATAATAGATTTAATAACAGTAAAATCACACGGCAACCACCCAGGGGCCAACGAGGGTAATCCTTTCAATATTACTAGGGAAAGAAGGGAGCTATAAAGATGTTAAAGTCAAGCAAAGATGAGAACTGCATAAAAAGGGTGCAGATCAGGTCTGTTTGTTTGTTTGCCTACTTTACTTCATGACCTCTTACCACTCATGCTCAAAGTAAAAGACCTTTGGCGGCACTCTGGAGTTTTCCAAAGTCTGATTCTGGCATTTTAAACGATGAACCACAGGCTGTTTTTAAAGAACTCTTCTCTCCTAAGATTTTTGTCCCTTATCCACCTCCCCCACACCCTCTACCTGTGGAAAAAGCATCTTTTTTCCCTAAGACCATTTCAGGGATCTGCCTAAAATTCAGTCTTACAAAGCTACATATCAGCCAGGCAATGGTGGCGCATGCCTTTAATCCCAGCAATTGGGAGGCAGAGGCAGGCAGATTTCTGAGTTCAAGGCCAGCCTGGTCTACAAAGTGAGTTCCAGGACAGCCAGGGCTACACAGAAAAACCCTGTCTCGAAAAACCAAACCAAAACAAAACAAAACACAAAACAAAACAAAAACAAAAACAAAAAACAAAAAACAAAACTAAAAACAAAAACCAAATATCAAAGCTATATATCCCTGAATTTTGAGCTTGCTTCCTCCCTTCCCAGAGCTTGGTTGTGAGTGGTTAAGATTTGCTCCAAGTCGTGCGTGGTGGCGCACGCCTTTAATCCCAGCACTCGGGAGGCAGAGGCAGGCGGATTTCTGAGTTCGAGGCCAGCCTGGTCTACAGAGTGAGTTCCAGGACAGCCAGGGCTATACAGAGAAACCCTGTCTCAAAAAACAAAAAACAAAAAAAAAACAAAAAAAAAGATTTGCTCCAAAAGCCTTTTAACGACCAAGCTGAGTTCTGAGGACCTATTAAGAAGGTAGCTTTTTCAGTAAGCCACATTCAAAGGCTGCCGGAGTCTCTGCAGCCAGAAGCACTGCTGTAGCCTCTGAAAATTATTAATAATATATAGGACCATTTTCAGCTTTTAAAAGTTCCAGAGGAAAAAAAATGTCTTTTTTTTGTTTTGTTTTGTTTGTTTTTAAAGATTTATTTTATTTATTATACGTAAGTACACTGTAGCTGTCTTCAGACACTCCAGAAGAGGGAGCCAGATCGGATGGTTGTGAGCCACCATGTGGTTGCTGGGGTTTGAACTTATCACCTTCGGAAGAGCAGTCGGGTGCTCTTAGCCGCTGAGCCATCTCACCAGCCCCCTGTTTTGTTTTTTTTTTTTGAGACAGGAAATCCGCCTGCCTCTGCCTCCCAAGTGCTGGGATTAAAGGCGTGTGCCACCACGCCCAGCAAAAGATGTCTTTTAACAACTTCTTCTAGAAAGTACTGATTTTTATTTCCTTTATCTCACAACAAACACAGGTGCTCTTACTGACCAGGAGGCTCTGCAGCCTAAGGAGGGGGGCCACTACTCCTGTGAAGGGGCAACTGAGCCCCAGAGTCAACTCTCATGTGTGGAACCTACGCCCTCAGAGGACAGGTGTCAGACCTGTGTCTGACCCCTTTACTTTGAAGGCCAGAAGAGGAACAAAAGGGAGCGGAGAGCAAGTCTCCGTTTCAGGGAGATACTCCTCTCTGCATTAATAGAGACTTAACAACCTCAAGATGTTTTTGGTGTAGTCACATTGTCCTGCTGCCTATTTGGCTGATGACAGTCTGGCTGATTTCACAGTACACGGTCCCCCTAAGGGTTTTATCCAGTACAATGTCAGGAAAAGCGCCGCCGAGGAGCTGTGTTACCAAAGTGGACATTTGCTATTGTCATTAGCAAGAATTTTTTTCACCCCTTAACTGATGTGAAATGCAAACTTCTCCACTGCCCTCCTTTCGTTAAGCCACCTCAGCAGCACAACTGTCACCTTGCCTGTATTTTTTTTAATATGAATGTGAAATTAGTGAGGATGCCCTTTCCCCTGGCGGACAGAATCCTCTGTTATTAAAAAGTAAAGCACTTTAATAATGAAAACTTTTTCCTCTTTTTCCTGTGTTTTAACTGTTTAAAATTAATGAGAAGGGCAGAATGGTTGTCAAAGCGATATTGAAAGCCGGGCAGCCAGGACCGAATAAGCACAAAAATCCCTCTAGAGTGTTAAATAAACAGAGCTGCAGCCCTCTCTGGATCCCTCTGTTGGTTATTGTATACATTCTGTAACAGCTCTCAGAATAGATCTGAGAGCCAGGGAGGCAGAGAGGTTTCAGAATTCCAATAAAGGCCTCAAATTAAAGACAGCCTGGTGCGAATTCCAGGAGAAAATTAAAGAGACCTCAAGCTTAAGTGACAGGTGACTTGCTTCTGTGTCACAACTGTCAGGGGATTTAGTGATAATATGGCAATATATTACAAAGGGCTTTTCTTATTCCCCCCTTTAGGTTTCAAAATGAGGCATCTTTTCTTCCCAACCAAAAAAAAAATTACATATATATAATGTGAGTGTATATACAAGTGAAATGTGTAGAAAATGATAAAATCAGGCTTACACAGTTAAAATGATGAGGTCAGTTTTAGAGAAACGTAAGAAAAAGTTAATGACAGAAAACAATACATTTAGGAAAAGGCATCTATCTCTTACCAGCACTTGCAGAAACACTGTTAAGACTGCCCCTCCTGAGACTGAACGAGGTAATTTTTGGTTGTGGGGAGGACAGTCTAAATTTAAACTGAAGACAGAATGGGGCAGAGTTCGGCAGTGTCACCTCAGCCTTAGACAGGTAAACGCTCCTGTAATGAGCGTGGGTCAGAGCCCCCAGGCTTGTGAGCAGGCAGCACTTCGTCTCCCACCCTCACAGACACAGGCTGGCTACTGGTTAATGAAGCCAACCTACAGCTAGCAGACCACAGGCAGTTGAGAAAAACATGCCTCCAGCCCCTACCGGCTCTTGGTGTGCCTTTGTCCGCAATACCCCACTGATCCTCCAGACAAAAGACCATGGGAAAATGATGAGGTAGGGGCTCTGATGGGATTTTAACACTTCCCAATGCCAGCAACAGTTTGGAGAATTTTATAAGCAGAGCTCACAGGACAAAAAAACTTGTAGAAAACCATGCTGGGAGGGTGCACACTCTGCGGGAACTTCACAGCGCCAGAGACTGAGACACCGAAGTGAGAACCAGGCTGGACCCTCCACCCAGGACAAGGTTGAGATGGTGGCAGTGGCATGCAGGGGTGTGTGCAGTCAAGGTATTGTGCTGAACAGCCACCTTCTAAGCTATTTCACTAAATGGAAGGGTTTTATTTTAATCACTTTCCTGCCTAGCTAAGCTTCACCCCATGGTCCCCAGAACCTTCTGAGTGCCTCCCAGTCAAGCTGAAAGATCAAATTTATTCTCTTTGTAGGGAGGTGAACACTCACACCCAGACACAGCTGTATATATATTTCATACACCTAAATATGAAATATACATTTTACAGATGCTTCACTAGCTTTCTCTCTGTTCACAGAAGCCCAAAACTGTGTGTGCCAAAGGGACATTTACCATGGGCTTGAGTGGAGCTGGTGAAGTAGAGGGGATGGTAACGAGGTGCAGCATTTGTATGCTGGCCACTTGTGCATCTGCTGCAGAGCTGTCTGCACTGCAGGGAGGAGTGAGTAGCCAGTAAGTAGCCAGGACAGGTACACTTTTCTTGAGGAACAGAATGGAAGCTGGACCCCTCACTCCCTGCACCCTCCTAGGCCAGATAGCTCTGTGATTAACAACATAGCAACTGAGATCAGACAGTCCTTCCTTTGAGTTAAAATGAGGTTTGGTTCTACAAACTAGGTCTCAATCAACAGGAAGTCTAGTGTGGTGAATTTAGTTTTCCCAGTTAATCACATCTAGCAATATCAGTGAAAACCCAACCTTACTTAGCATTTCTCCCTCAAATAAACAGCAGCAAATTATAAAATTATAAAAGCATTCAATTTATTCCTGCCAAAAGGTAGGAGCCTGGGGTGAGGCGATGAGATGGTCTCTGCTCTGGAGAACACACACTGTTTGAAAGCATGCCAGGCTCTTTCTGCCTCATTTCATTCAACCCCCAGTCAACCCTCAAATATGGGCACTGTCATAATCTTTCTGCAGAAAGGAAGACTGAGTTCCTGGCCCAGCCCTTTACAATGGCTCGCTCTCAGGGCTCAGGACGTCTTTGAGGCTGGCCCCCAGCCAGGAAGAGGCTTAAGGAGAAGGCCACAGAAGGGCAGATGTTAAGAATGACATGGCCAGTTGCTGAAAGGACAGAGGGAAATGCAGCTGCTCTGTTCCTTCCCTGGGGACACGGGTGCTGTTCAGACTTACACAACAATCACATCCCTGGAGAAAAGTCTGTATTCAGGGATAAAGACTACTCAAACCAAAGCTGGTCTCAGAAACAATCTACAGAAGGCTAAGTTTGATCCAACCTTTAGAATTTCATCTTGTCATTTTCCAGCTGGTTCTCATTTCTGGACGGTAGGCAGATGCTCATGATCTATTTATTTATTAAGATACAGCACTGCCGGCACAGTGTGCAACTACAGTGTTAGCCTTCTGTAACCTGCAGTATGTATGTATACTGGGTGTTTTAGGTCTCTCCTTTGAGTGAGTACTGTATATCTCAATTTTACACATGAAGAAGCCAAGGCCGAGTTTCCCAAAGGCACCCAGCTGAGGAGTGTGACCTAGGGATCTGTCCTCACCCATTCTCAGCACTGTATCCTCTGTAGCTCCCAAGACCCCTGCTGACACTGTGGAGCTGGACTGGAACCACAGTGCTGTAAGCAGAGGAACATTAAAACATAAACACTGCAAACACAGCAGTTACAGAATAAGTGAGGTGTGCAAAGAAAGACACAGTGTATCTGTGTCAGCCGCTCAATCCCTTAAAAAGGGACTAAGAAGCTCACTCTAGTGTGGCGAGATGTTTCACATAGAAAGTCACTCAGAATAGCTTGCTGATGTAAACTCCCTTAGGTGTGCTCTGGAAGAAGAGAGCTGAAGCCAGGGCCAGATAAATCTAGCCCCTGCCTCAAACGCAGTATCGATTCAAATAAAGGCACCTGATACATGACAGAAATATCACAGCCTGATCGAAGTGGGTCTGATTTTCCCACTCTATCATCAGGCTTAAGAAAATAAATGTAAAATATTCACATAATTAGCCAAGTCATATAGAGCAACTAAGCAATGGACTAGAGGGGCAGGGCCGAGCTAGAGGCAGCAGGGAGGGCTGCTGCTCAGGCCTGCAGGCACAGCTCCATATCTCCATATGGAGCTGCATGGATAGTAAACATTTTTCTTCTTAATGATCTCAACTTTACTCTTCCTCTGTAGACAGTGCAGTCACATTAAAAATGGGGAACCTAAGTATGTCTGAGAGACAGACAGCAATATTTATTTCTTCCACCATGCTATATGGATGAACAGGTCTAGCCAGTGGTCCTTGCTGATGATCTGGAGAGGGGCCACCACCTGGGTGAACTTACACTGCTGGCTCCAGACTCAATGCCCTAGACCTCCTTTCTGCAGAGCCTGCTGCTGCCTGGCAGGCCTCCAGAATGGACTGGTGCCCATTAACGGGATGAGACTAGCAAACATCCAGAGGGAAGAGAAGGGAAAAGAAAACAAAACAACAAAACACCACAAACAAGGTCTGACTTCATCTAAAGTTGATGGTCCTTGAAAGGTACATTCTGTTTGGCAAAGACACAATGGACACATAAAGTCTCCATCAAGATATGAAGCACTCACCTGGACTCCCCTTTGTTTCTTTTTAAAACAATCATCCTTTGCCAGGACAGCCAAAATATCTTCCATCTTAATCTCACCAACACTGTAAGGGGAAGAGCACAAGAAAGTCAGCCTTTTCCTTTCGATAGATAGCCCAGATTCTGATGTATAAAAAACCAGCCCATTCTGAAACAAGACCTGAGGACATGCAACATCTGAGGAAGGGGACAGTGGACTAGCGAGTACCTCAGCTGGTACAGGAACTTGCTACCAAGCCTACAACCTGACCAACTACTAAGACCTAGAAGGAGAGAAGTGAGTCTCAGAGTTGCCCTCTGACCGCTACACTTTTACCTCCCCAACACAAAAAACTGTCAAGAAGAAGAGGATCGCCTCCTCTTCCTCCTCCCTTTTGTTTGTTTGTTTGTATAGCCCTGGCTGTCTTGGAATTTGCTCTGTAGACCAGGCTGGCCTCAAAACTCATAACAATCTGCCTGCCTCTGCCTCCTGAGTACTGGCATTAAAGACAGGTCATTAAAGATAAAGGCATTAGGAAAAAGGAAAGGTGGCAACAGGGCCAAGTCAGCCAGTGTCCCTGCTGCTGGGCCTAAAGCAGGCTACCTCACATGGGGGTCTTCCTTGTATCTGCCCATCCATCTTGCCTTCATTTTCCTTTCTTCATCCCCTGTTTTGACGCAAGATCTCATGTACCCTAAGCTGCTGGCCTCTAACTATGGATCCCCTGCCTCCATCCAGTGCTGGAGTTACAAGCCAATATCACCATATTAGGCTTCTACCATCCCCCTCCTTCCTTTCTTTGTATGTGTTTGTGTGTACATGGGTACACACACAATGTGACTTATGAATGGGAATCAGAGAGTAACTTCAGGAGTGAGTTCTACCATGTGGGTCCTGGGTATAGAGTCAGGTCAGCTGCCTTGCCAGCCCTCTGCCATTGCTTCATCCTAAAGCATATTTACCAACACAGTAGGCTTATTTCTTGACATAATTACTTGAACAGGCAAGAATATCATTTCACATAGGCTGCTGTGCAAGATCCATAACTACTGGACAAGGACTGCAATGACAGTGGCAAGTGTCCTGGCTCTAGAGAATGTTTGATGCTCTGGTCTCTAAACCATTCAGGAATGAAGACCAAATGATCCCCTAAGACCTGCAGCCACAAGCAAACTGCTGAAGGCAGAAATCAAAACAAGGGAGCATTACTGGCCTTGGAAGAGCATGGCAGGCTCCAATGCACTCAGCAACTACAAGGTCATAGCTCTAGAACTGGGGAGCAACACAGAGGCACAACTAGAGACAGGAAATGTGAGAGGCTAAGCTCATGTTCCAGAGGAAAGGGAAGGAGAAGCTCCAGGGGAGAGAAACAGATCATGAAAAGACAAATTATTTTGTAGTATATTTTCTATCTGTTTTTTGAAAATGTTAATAGCAAATTAAACCACAAATGGAAACCTCTTTTGGGTGAAGACAATTCTCTCTCCCCAGTAGTTACTGTGACAAGGCTGTGAATGAAACTGCCACATCTGACAGCTACTCACCTGAGACCTGTCAACTCTCCTGAGCCAACCCTACCCCACCCCACCCCAGCACCCACAGACACATGAAGGAGAGATGTCGTTAAAGCAGGGAGAGGTAGCTTCAGGAGTGGAGGGTTGGGAAGACAGAAAGACAGAAGGAAAGGGCAGGGCATTCCTTCCCCCAGAAGCAGTTTCTCCTAACCTGTGAAAGACAGAGACATATATGGTGGCTGACTCTGAGGACGGGACAGACACACTTGACTCCTTTGGGTCATCTCTGGGGCAGGCAGAGACAGACACTAATGGAAAATCGTGAAGTGGGATTTGGGGCTCACAGCTACAATTAAAGTATGTAGGGGTAAAGCTTGAGGACTGATACAAGCCCGAGGCTAGCTTAGACCATGTGGTGAGTTTAAGGCCAGCCTGGGCTACAGAGTAAGACCCTATCTCAAAAAAGTTAAACAAAACAACAAAACATAATTTTGGGGGTGAAATTTTAAAAGAGGGGAAAAATGTGATAAAGAGCTAGGAATAGAAACAGTGATTAAACAACCACCAAACCAATTCAGCCCCAGGAAAGAAAGACGCCTTTGCCAGTACAAGAAGGCATCAGCAAACAGGAATGGCAAAGACCTGTAGTCACCAAGTTTAAAGGTCTTCTTCCTAGCCTGAGGCAGTGCTTCTGAGAAACAACGCAGATCTATCATGATTAGTTCAGTCCCATGGACGGAGCTGAACAGTTCTGTCTTGCTAGGAAAGACAAGAAAACATATGTCCAGCATGCTCTGACGAAGCGTCAGACATTTTAGCAAACCAGTAATGACTTTCTTAGCAACACTGAAGCAGGAAGGAATGAGCTCCATAACAGAGAGACAAAGCTGAGCACTGAGATGGAGGTGGCGACAGCCTGGGTTCCTGTCTCCTGCCCAGTATGCTAGAGTGGGTCAAGTGGAGAGCTCTGCATCTCCCACACAAGAGCACATACCTCTCCTCCACTGCCTTGTTCTTTTTTTTTTTTTTTTTTTTTTTTTTGGTTTTTCAAGACAGGGTTTCTCTGTATAGCCCTGGCTGTCCTGGAACTCACTCTGTAGACCAGGCTGGCCTCGAACTCAGAAATCCACCTGCCTCTGCCTCCCAAGTGCTAGGATTAATGCCTTGTTCTTTTAATGATTAACGTTCCCTTTAATTTTCAAAAATGTCCTGGGCTATTTCTGTCTATTGCATATAATGTAGCGACTTTAAAAAGATTTAAAGATTCTTAATTATTTATTTACTTACTTATTATTCTTTTTTGTGTGTGTGTTCTTCATAATTTTTTCTTTTTTTTATTAGATATTTTCTTTATTTACATTTCAAATGTTATCCCCTTTCCTAGTTTCCCCTCCGAAAATCCCCTATCACCTCTCCCCTCCCCCCTGCTCCCCAACCCACCCACTCCCATTCCTGGTCCTGGCATTCCCCTATACTGGGGCATAGAGCCTTCACAAGACCAAGGGCCTCTCCTCCCATTGATGACCAAATAGGCCATCCTCTGCTACATATATAGCTAGAGCCATAAGTTCCACCATGTGTTTTCTTTGATTAGTGGGTTCCAAGAAACTCTGGGAGTTCTGGTTAGTTCATATTGATGTTCCTTCTATGGGGCTTCAGTCCCCTTCAGCTCCCTGGGTATTTCTCTGGCTCCTCCATTGGGGACCTTGTGCTCCATCCAATGGATAACTGTGAGCATCCATTTCTGTATTTGCCAGGCACTGGTAGAGCCTCTCAGAAGACAGCTATATTAAGCTCCTGTCACCAGGCTCTTGTTGGCATTTGCCTAGTGTCTGGGTTTGGTGGTTGTTTATGCAATGGATCCTCAAGTGGGACAGTCTCTGGATGGTCATTCCTTCAGGCTCTGCTCCTAACTTTGTCTCTGTAACTCCTTCCATGGGTATTTTGTTCCCCATTCTAAGAAGGAACAAAGTATAAATGATCCCTGAAAGTATAGTTTTTATTATTACTTTTTAAGACTGTATCATGCAGACCAGGCTGGCCTTGATCTAAATAACTGATGACTCTGAACTTCTGATCCTCCCAAGTGCTATGACTGCAGGCCTGCAGCGCTCCTCTCAGTTTTTACAGCACTTGGGCTGGAATCAAGAGATCTGTGTGTCTCAGCAAGCCCTCTACCAACGAAGCTCCAGCTCTTGCAATGTAGTGATTCTCATCAGTTTATTTTAGTTTGTATTTAAGTCAAAGCAACAGCCTGGACATAGGTATCAACAGAATGCTCCTGCCGACTGTGACGGGGGAACAGGCCTCTAGAGCACCCTGAGCAGGCAATGGAAGGGTGAGTGAACAGACCCTGCAGTCTAGACTAGGAGTTAAAGGAGCGAGGGAAGATGGGCCGCTATGGGACACGCTGATGTCCTTTCCCATGACCACACTGCTCTGGCCCCTCAGCAGAGGATGCTGAGGATACTTTCTACATGTGCTTAGGTTGTAGACAGGAGAGCATTACAGTGCTACATTGCTCCCTCTGGTGAGAACCAGCTCCAGCAACAGGTTTCCAACTCAATTTGCTAGGACTCCTCGAGAACACCAGCCTAGGAAAAAGGGCAGCCCAGACACTGACTGCCACAAGGAGCACCATAAGCCCCAGACTGGAGGGCTCTGAATCCAGCTGGACAGATCACCAGAGGGAAGAGCTAACGACCTGACCAATATGGGGCCTCATGAGAGAGCAAACAAGTGCAGCATGGAACAAACCACTCTTTCCCTTGACAGACTGTTAAGATGAGGAACAAGGCAAAGAGAAAGAAAACCCAAGCCTTATTTTACCTTAATTTAGGCCCATTTGAATGACAACTAGGAATGGGTGTCCACCTCTCCATCAGAGGTAGCCAGTGAACTCTGTCTCAGCTCACAAATGCCCACACCAATAACTCTGAGAGTTGTTGGAAATGTCTCTAGACAGAGAGCACTGCTTGCTGGGAAATGGTAAGAGTTGGTGGGACAGCCACACACGGCTTGGCAAGTCTGCAGTCAGCCGCGCTGCCATCTCACACCAGCTCCCCAGCACTATTTACAACTTGGTAAAGGAGGAGAGAATGTCCTTGGAGTTTCATGTTTTACATAAAATGTATGGCTGGTCAAAGAGGAAAAGACAGGGAATCCCTGTACTCAGCAGTTCCCCAGAGACATGCAGACACACGCACACCACACAGCATCAGTGTTCAGCAACCTGAGCAGCCAACAAGACTTCTGGGCTTGGCGGGCATCATGTCCCAGCACCTTGGGCAGACACATGGCTCTTCCAGGGCTTCCAAACAGACTTGTATCCACCATCCCGCCATGTCTGAGTAGAAGAAATTCTTAAAAGTAGACCTGTGTCAGACACTGCATGCCTTTACAAGCTCACTGCCAGAGCCTGTGACTTCAGGAATCAGAGAATTTATGGAAGGCAGGACAAGTTCTTGTAAGTGGCCCAGGCCAACAACCATTTCCATGTGAGCTTCCCACAGAGGCATGAGGCCAGGTATCTGACAATCCTACACACACACAAGATGGAAACCTGATGATCCTGGCTGCAGCTATGCAAACAATGCCTTGTTCTGACTACTTTGAGGATCCCGTTTCTTCCTGAAAGAAAAAGACTGTGTGCTAAGCAAAAATATTCTTACTTCTATAAAGACAAATCGTCACTGAAGCTGTTAAGATGCCAACTACAAGGATGAAAATTGAGAATGAAGAGGCTTCTGAGAAGCTGGCGTGAAGGGCATGCCTCCTACTGAAAAGCTGAAAAGCCGGGGGCACAGACGCCCTGGAAGTTACTGGCACTGCAATGAGAACTGCCAGGTGTGAACGGTAACTGAGGGTTTCAGTTTTTGCCACTGGCTATTCTGGAACTCATTTAGGGATCACAAGGGTTAATGGCTCTTCAGCAGCTTACAAGGCCCATCCACTCAAAAAGCGACAGAATGTTAATTATGTGAAATCTGCTGAAACCCCTTTCAGGTTTCTGACTCACTTGATTTTGTGAGAAGCCAACGAGTTGACATATTCTGCCTCTGAAGGAGCCAAAATGAGCAGGCTGCTCCCATGACAGCCAATCCGGGCAGTTCTTCCGATGCGGTGAATGTACTCTGCAGGTGAAGACGGAGCACTGTACTGAAAAGGACAATGCAAATGAAGGCATTCATAGATAAAGGGACTGCCACTAATAGAAGAGCAACACCCCTCACCTGGGTACCAGGCTACGGCTACTTTAACACAATTGGAATCTGTCATTTATCAACCTGAAGCTGTTGGCTTCACTGGAACTAGGCTTTTCCTTTTCCAGATTGTATCTTTTCACTAAGGTGACTGTGCAAGGTGAAATGTAAGCAGGTGGGTAAATTTCTCCAGGATGACCACATGACCTTGGCCTACTTCCTTGGTAGACACAGCAGCTGGGAGGCAGTAACAGTGGACAAGAGGTCCATATGAAGGATACCAACCAGTGTGCTGGCAGAGTCCACCTCTACTATTGGCTCCAGGGGCAGGCCAATCACCTAACTGGTGGGGACGTAGACCGTTAAGAGCAGACAGTGCAGATTTCTGCTATTGGAAGTGTGTTCCTGACTCGGGGAAAGGGCAAGTTCCCACTCAGAACAGGCAGGCATCTTGCTATCTTTGGCAGTAAACCTGCCACCATTAAAGTTAAGTGACCTGACCTTTCCTTTTCCCTTTCCTTTCCTTTCTCTTTCTTTGCTGCTACACAAATCAAAGACCAGCAGTCCAAGGTATTATATGAAAGGCCAGCCATTGTAAACTTGTCGATATTCACAGTATGAAACTTCACATAATCAAATCAGAGTCTGCCCCTGGCACACTAAAATCACCCCTGACTTCCCATCTCCCATTGGTTCTGTGACCAGCATTTCAGAAAGAGACACAATATTTCTAGTCCCAACATGATCATTTATGACGAGCAGATCAAGATCAGATTTTCCAGCCTAAGACAGGCAAGAAATGCCACAAAATGTGAATAAACCATGAGTCACATAAACAGGGCACATGTCCCCAGGCCCCTACAGACAGACTTAAAAAAATACCATTCTGCAGATTAATGAAAAGGAACAACAGCAACAACAAAAACCCAAACAACAACAACAACAACAAAAAGCCAAACGAAACCCACTAGACTATAGCACTACCACCTTTACCCTCCGGCAAAGTGTCTAAGGCAGGAGATATGTGTAAGATGCTGTCAGGACCTTAATTGCTCCCTGCAGGTCAATGTACATGGACACAGCTCTCAGGACAGCTGAGCCATTTCCTTCTGGACACAATGAGGCCTCCCAGGGGCCTGGGTAACTCCGGAAACTTTGGTTTGTGACATGAATTAGTCTGGAAGCAGAAGAGCCATGCCCTCTCCTGAGAATGCCGTCCTGGCTGTTCTGCTGCAGTGCTGCAGAGGGGCTGGGCTAAGGAAAGATGTCAGAAATGTTGAGATGTGGCTGGCTGCTGCCTGGTTACCAGGGCAACACCCAAGAGGGTAATAATGATCATTCAATGCATCTTCTCATGCTCATATACTCACACCTCAGTGACTAGAAGATTACCTGAACAATCCAGGTGACTTGTGGGAGATCCAAGCCCCGAGATGCAACATCCTTTAAAACAAAGAGAATATGGTTTATGATTTAAAATTGAGTCTCTCTACTTTTTTTTTTTTTTTGGAGACAAAATTACTGCTCTGTGTTTCTAGAACACTGTAACCGAGGATGGCCTTGAATTTTCCTGCCTTGGTCTTATCAATGTGTGTTACTACTCCTGGCCGAATATCTGAAAATTTAATACTTAGTAATACAAATTCTGCAGACAGACAGAGACAGACAGACAGACAGACAGACAGACAGACAGACACACACACACACACACACACACACACACACACACAGACACCCCACCCGAGGCATACACTTAGGATTCTGAATACAACTTTAAATGGCCTGAGAGCCCATTGAATTCCATCTATCATTAAAATTCTGAATCAGGAGCTAGCAAGATGGCTTAAAGGGTCAAAGCTCCTGTCATCAAGCTTGAGAACCTGAATGTGATCCTTAAAACTTACATGGTAGAAATAGAGGACCAATTCCCACATGCTGTCCTCTTACTTCCACACATGTACCAGGCAATGCAACCCACCCATACCCTATACATAAATATAAAAAATTCAGACCTGGGCGAGTTAGACAAGATTCTTTTATAACTCATAACACAACGTGCAGGTCAGCCCAAGACCTTAAATTGTAACTGGCACTGTGCCACGTAAGAATTCTGAAATCTTGGACAGCTTTGATGGCAAACACCTATAATCCCAACACTTGGGAGAGTGCAGGGAGGAGGATCAGGAGCTGAATCAGCTACACAACAAGTGTGAGCCCAGCCTGGGCTATTAAGATACCATGTTGAAAACACACAAACAACCATCCCTCAAATAAAAGTAAAAGGCTATTTAAAATGTACCATGGACCACTATCCTTAGCCCTTTAATACCAGCAATGCCAAGAAACAAGTCACAGAGCATGCTGTCATCATTTTGGAATACCCCTCCTCAAGGCACTCATTTGTAAAAGCTACAGTATTTACTGAGGACTCTGCCTGTTGGGTTTAGAGCAGGAAGGATTAAGTAATTTCCAGTCATTTCTGGGAGTTAAGATGAGGATACATTCTAAACCTGCCCATCACTTCAAAGACTTGATTGGACAGCTAAGAAGTCATAAAAGGGACAGAGATTTATTTTCCCTTTCAATTGGTCACCATCCAAAGAGCCAAAGTTCTCAGCTCTCTATCTGCCATCCTGACAGACTAGATGGAAGCACCCAGTCTATAGCAGTAATGTGCACTCAACTTTCACATTTAAGTCGGCAACCATGGCAAGAGTCCAGCATTCAGCATTTTACTTACAGCATCTCAACTAATTCTTTTTTTTTTTTTTTAAAAGATTTATTTTATTTATTATATGTAAGTACACTGTAGCTGTCTTCAGACACTCCAGAAGAGGGCGCCAGATCTCGTTACGGATGGTTGTGAGCCACCATGTGGATGCTGGGATTTGAACTTATCACCTTCGGAAGAGCAGTCGGGTGCTCTTACCTGCTGAGCCATCTCACCAGCCCCCAACTAATTCTTATTTAAAAATTATTCTGAGTATCTAATGGGGCGGAGGGCGTGTACATGCCACTGCACATGTGTGGAAGTCAGAAGGCCTGTGGCATTGGTTCTCGCCGCATAGTACAGGATTCCTAGAACTAAAATCATGTGGTCAGGCTTAATAGCCAGTTCCTTTATCTGCTGCACCATCTCACCAACCTGCCTTACCTAATCTTAGAAACAGCTACCATCCCCATTTATCAGGATAAAAAAACAAGATTTGAAGCCTAGGATACAACTATGTGTTAACTTCAGGTGCAGCTTACTTCGTTTCATCTTGCCTCATTGGTCAACAGTATATATTGTACTATGCAGGAGATGCTGGGTGGGAATGCAGAACTGAACACTCTGACGGCAGGGAGTCTGGTGAGACTTGGAGAGCACATCTGCACTTGCCCCCTAGAAAGCAGCCTCACTTCCACAGAGGTGCTGGCAAAGGCAGTACCAGGTAAGCAGAAGCTATTCCTTTAGCAGTGTCAGTGAAGAAACAGACTGAACAAAAGATAGAAAAAGAAGAAAAAACTTTGTGTATGTGTAAGAAACATAAGCATACATATATACACACACACATATACATATATGTATGTATGTGTATATATATATGTGTATGTGTGTATATGTGTGTGTATGTATATATATATATATATATATATATATACATATATATATATATATATATATATATATATTTTTTTTTTTTTAAATAATCACCGCTCTTTTTTCGCTACCTTCAGGGAGAGAAGACCAGTAGAAAGACTGGCCAAAGACACACAGTGGACACTAGAGTATCTGGTGTGAAGGACGGTGATCAGCTCTTATGCAGTAGGAGTCAGGATGGTCTATGATACCTCTTGCTAAAAGCTAAAGCCTAGAAACCAAATTTAATCAACTGTCTAGAACCAATTATTAATTTAATCAACTGTCTAGAACCAATTATTAATTTGCAGAGATACAGGAGATAGGAACATGCTAAACAACTCCAAAAAGATGCACCTCAGAATGAGACCGTAAGAAAAATGAGAGCTTGGGGAGCTCAGTAGGTACTGTGCTTGGCAGGCAAGCGTGATGACCCAACATGTCCAATGAGTAAATGGAGGTAGAAAAGTCCCTGGAAGCTCATGGGCCAGTCAGCATACACAGTGGGAAACAATAGATGGAACTTGTCTCAAATAGGTAGGAGAGGGCTGACCAAAGCTGTCCTCTAACCCCATACACGGGCAAAGTCATGCCCACACTTGCACACTTATGTACACATACAGGAAAAGAAATAAGAAACAAATGGTCTGATTTTCACAGTCAAAAAAATCTGGGTGGGGTGGGGTGGAGGTATCAATGAGAAATAATAATAAAGAATTCATTAATTGGATGGATGAATACTCCAAAGGAGGCTCAAAACTGCCAACAGCTATGTGTGGTGGTTCACACCTATAATTCAATAATCCCAGTTTTCAGAGGCAGAGTGAGGATCGTGGCACTGAGCTAAAATCCAGCCTCATGTACATACCAAGTTCCAGGCTAGCCAGGGCCACATGGTGAAAGCTTGTCTCACACAACAAAAAGTACTTGATTTTCAGACAGAGAAATTCAAGGTGGTTCTTAATTTTCTGTTTATATTTTCTTACGGTGTTTGCTTTGTTTTAAAGAATAGGTGTTATCATTTTCCCTGAAATTTTGATATAGAAAACTTTCAACCTACAGTAGAGTGAGGGTTCTCTTCTGTAACACATCAACTGCTAATCCTTAACACATTTGCTTTTTCCTTCCATCTGAACACAGACACAGGAGACACAGAGTTGAGTGAATGTGAAATACATGCATACACAAACTAATTGTCTAAAGCCACTTGCAAATGTCGTGACATTTCAGTCTGCAATACTTTAGCAAGGGCCCCACATCCTCAGTTCTATCCTGCCAGCCACCACATGCAGCTCCAGGAGAGTGAGAAACACTGCTTTCTCATCAGTACTCAGTGGCAAATTTCTCCACTCCAACTGAGATGACTTGTAAAAATGCTTTGCCTTCCAGTCTAGAAATGAGCAATGAACACAGGCCTTGCTCAAGGGTTCTAGACTTCTTAATCTGGAATGGTGCCAATAGTGGTTTGAATGAAAATGGCCCTCCAAAGATTCAAAGGGAGTGGCATCATATTGGAGTTATGGCCTTGTTGGATGGAGTATGTCACTAGTGGGGGAGGGGGACTTTGAGGTTTCAGAAGCTCAAGCCAGGCCCAGTGTCACTCACTCTCTTCTTACTGCCTAATTATCCAGATAGACCTCTCAGCTACTTCTCTAGCACCATGTCAGCCTGCATGATGTCATGCCTCCTGCCACAATGATAACAGACTTTAAACCTCTGTATTATAAGCCAGGCCCAGTTAAATGTTTTCCTTTGTAAGAGTTGTCATGGTCCTGGTGACTCATCACAGCAGTAGAACACTGACTAACACAGCATCCCTGCTTTCCACTGACTTTTGAATTTTAATTTTTTTTTCTTTTTTTCGTTTTTCGAGACAGGGTTTCTCTGTATAGCTCTGGCTGTCCTCCTGGAACTCAATTTGTAGACCAGGCTGGCCTCGAACTCAGAAATCCGCCTGCCTCTGCCTCCCGAGTGCTGGGATTAAAGGCATGTGCCACCATGCCCAGCTTGATTTTTAATTTTTTTATGTGTATGTGTGGGCCTGAATATATGTGCACACAGGTATAGTGGAGACAATAAGAGGGTGTAGGATCCCTGGGAACTGGAGTTTACAGGTGGTTATGAACCACTGATGCGGGCACTAGGAACCAAACCCAGGTCCTCCCAGGTCCTGCAGCAGGTGCTCCTAATTCCTGAACTAGTTCCTTGTTTAGTTTTTTTATGCTGTCCCAAGAAATATCCCAAACTTCAGGTATTCCTACTTGCTTTCCACATGGTAAGGTTCAGGCAGGATTCTGGTAGGAACAGTATCTTTAGGATGCTATGGACCACATATGGTTCCATGACATTTGGAGGCCTACAAGCTGAACACGGGAAACAATCACGGGAATAAGTGGTGTCTACCAGCTCTTTCTACTGATAAGGGACATAAGTGGGAAGTCAGACTTAAAGTCATGGTAGTATCATTTCCCTAAACATTTCATCCAAGGATCTCAGTTCTATGGACATTCCTTGTCTGTATCAACTGCTACCCTGATGATACGAAGAATGACTAAATCCACCTGGCTTTCCTTAATTTCATTGCTGAGACATGGTGGGGTTAAAAACAGCTTCCCAACTGGGTGGTATTGGTGCATGCCTTTAATCCCAGCACTTGGGAGACAGGCAGGCCGATCTCTGTAAATTCCAGGTCTACACAGGCTACACAGAATAACCCTGTCTCAAGGGAGAAAACAAAACAAAACAAAACAAAACCAGCTTCCCCTACCACCTTTTTAAAGTAAGGATTTTATCAGTGTATAGGCTCAGGCCTTTACTACAAACACTTGAGAGGCAGGCAGTTCTCTATGAGTTTGAAGCCAGCTTGGTTTAGAACAGCAAGTTTCAGGCCAGAGAGGGTTACATAATGAAACTCTGTCCAAAAAAAAAAAAGTCAAAACAATGACTAAAAGTAAGAATGTAGACAAACAAGTCTTTCCTAAATTTCTGTAAGAAGCAAGATAGGACTGAACAAGAGGCTTAAGCAAGATGGGGCTGCACTGTTAAGTGTGTAAGCAGGGGCTGGTGAGATGGCTCAGCGGGTAAGAGCACCCAACTGCTCTTCTGAAGGTGATGAGTTCAAATCCCAGCAACCACATGGTGGCTTACAACCACCCGTAATGAGATCTGACACCCTCCTCTGGTGCGTCTGAAGTCAGCTACAGCGTACTTATGAATAATAATAATAAAACGAATCCTTAGACCTGAGAAGAGCAAGTGGGACCGACCGGAGCGAACAGGGCCGGCCGGCCGGAGCGAGTGGGGTCAACCAGTGAGGGTTGACTGGAACGAGGGAAAAAAAGAAAAAAGTGTGTAAGCAGAAGCTTATGCCATCAGCCCAACATCCATCAAGTGCCTGAAGCTGGTGCTGTGGAGCTCATGATCTAGAAAATGTTTCAGAATGCAGTCTAGAATGTTCTCTCCCCACAGGGAGCAGGAGAAGGTCTCAGTAGAACCTACTGCTAATGTTTGGGAAGAATGATGGTTCTTCAGTCTGCTATGTGGCTCTCAGTGCTCTGTTGTGGGGACACAAAGAGGTGTGCTCTTGAGCTTTAGACAGACTTGGTGAAAAGCTCAATGCTTTGCTATCTGGGATAGACAGAGATAACTACAGCAGCATCTAGATGAAACTGAGGCTGAAAAGGCCATGCCTGGCTGTCACAAGTTCCATCCCACATAGCAAGCTTAGTAAATGCAACAAGGAGATTCTACTGACGATACAGCCTAGTGGTGCGTCACTTACCTGGTGTGTGTGAGGCCTTGAGTAAGCTTCCCAGCACTACAGAATTGCTATCATGACACTTTGAACCCAAATGTGCTGCAGCAGGGTGTGCTGAAGGACACATGCAGCCGTAGGCACTGGTATGACAATTTTCTCATCTACCACTTCTTTTTTTTTTTTTTAAACCTCAAAACTTTCTTGTTTTTTTTAATATTTTATTTATTAATTATTTGTAAGTACACTGTAGCTGTCCTCAGACACTCCAGAAGAGGGCATCAGATTTCATTACGGATGATTGTGAGCCACCATGTGGTTGCTGGGATTTGAACTCGGGACCTTCGGAAGAGCAGTCGGCGCTCTTAACCACTGAGCCATCTCGCCAGCCCTCATCTACCATTTCTATTTCAGCCAGCTATCTACCCTGTCTCTGGCAGCCTTGCTAAGGAGCCCAGGCTGATCCTGAACTCCATTCCTTCCATCTCAGCCTCTCAAGCTAAGGCTGTTGCCATGTGTCACCTCATACCGTTTATTTTGTTGGGTAGAGCTTGCAAATAGCCAGGCACTTTCCACCTACATTTAATCCAGACACTTTCTGCATCCCCTGCCCAGGCACCAGAGGCGGAGGGAAGGAAATCACACCTGGACCACACCAGGGAGGACTGGTACCAGTATGGCAGCAGTGGGAGCCAGCCAGCCTGGAGAGGCCAGTCAGCCCACTGCACCAAGGCACCTACCTGTACTGTGGCTAAGAACTGCCTTGTTAATAAAGGACAAAAGAGAACCCCCTAGAGCTGGAACCCAAGTGTGCTGCTTCATAATGAAGAAATGGTGGCAAGTGCAACTCCTCCTCACCACTTCCTGCTCAGCCCTGGACAGGCACCAGAGACAAACCAACAATGCCCCGTCTTCCAGGAAGGCGTTAGCTACCTACACTACATCAACAGAAAACTGACTGGCTGGAAAGCCTTCAGTTCTGTCCTCTCAGTTCTCAGAACTTAAGCTTAATCACAGCCTCAATTTCATTCCTTTAACCTAATTAGGGCAAAAGAATCACTAAAGTCAGCTCTGAAAGACATTCACCAATGAAGCCTTGAAGGCCCTGGGCTCGACAACTGGCAGCCTCCATGAGACCCAGGAGTACAGATGGAAGGCAGCTTGCTCAGGTGCCAGCCTGTCAGTTGGATTAAAATGACTCATTTATTTACCCAAGAACCTCACAAAGTGCTTTTACTAACAGGGAGAGGGGGCCTGCCATCTCTCTGAGAGGGGACGCAGAGACTCGCCTCTTGACGCCTTCCTGGCCTGCCAAAAGTCATTATTGCCATGTGTGGAAAGCCATCAGCAGGGTACAGGCCCCTGTTGTCCGGGTGACAGATTGGGCTGCGTAATCAGAGGAGGAAGGGGAGAGTGCAGAAGCTGTCAGAGGCGAGAGATCTTGGCTGGAGTCGCCAAAAAACTGGCAACATGAGTTAGCGTGACTGAGTAAACAGCAAACAGTCTCCAAATGAACCTTCCATTAGCAGAGAAGAAACGCAGCGTTAAGGATAGACTTCCCTGAAAAGCACAACCGGAGGAGCCTAAGAAGTACACTCCTGCGGGCACTGAACCCAGTCTCGGGACACGTACAGTCCTTGCTCCTTTGTCTCTTGGCTGCTGGCACAGTAAATTCCCTAGGAGGAGAGGAAATTAAGAACTGCAGACCACAGTGTATTTCGGTCAGAGAGAACAAAGCAGAAGCAATGAGGCAGTGCAGGGGCAGTGCAGGGGCAGCACAGCCGACTCACTTGTATCTTTTAAGCAGACACCTACCTGGTAGACATCTACGGGCCATCCATCCTAGATGTGTTTAACCAACAGACTCAGGAATCGGAAGCACTGCACCCCACTTATCCAGGGGTAACCAAGGAGAACAAACATGCCAGGAAAAACCCAGGTGCCCACCTTAAACCAGAGGGGACTCTGGAATTTCATTTTGTGGTCACCCAGTGGCATTTTCCTGCATGGAACTAAGGACAGTACCTCCTTCTGCCTTGGCTCTGGGCAATTCATAACAACAAACAGGCAGAAAAAATGCTCTGAGATCAAAATCCCAAGCCTAATTCCTTTGATTTCTTAATCCTATTTAAAACAAACAAAAAACAAAACCAGGCCTTTAAGTCTCAACGTCCTGTCTTGTCCTTACTCTGCGTCATTCATGTTTTTGAGACAGACAGGGTGTTCTGAGGTCTAGGTTTAGATCTTCCTGCTTCCGCTTTCCCAATCCTGGGGTTACAGGGAGGTGATGATCAATCCATCATCCATCTCTCCTCAGTGAAGACTTCTCTTGTATAGAGCAAGCTTCTGTCCCAACTCTCCTTTAGTTCTACATGTCCAGCCCCTCACCACAGCCCTATCCTAACAAAGAGTCAGTCTACAAGAGCCCTAATACATATCTGGTCCTGGAAAACCTCCTGAAATTACAAAGGTCCTAGCTTGTAAGATGAGTATAATTAAGATGAACACACATCTTACATACTCTTAACTGTTACTAGCAGGAAGAAAAAATGAAGTAGAGAAGCTTGCAAACAGTAAGGAACACTGTGTAGTTATACCAAGTCTCCATATGTTCATAAAGGTGTCCACCCAGTCTTCCCTGGCCTTATTAAAAGAATCTAGGGTGGTTAGTTAAAGGTAAAAGGCTTGGTATAAAGGGGAAAATCCCCACACCATTAACAACATGATTTATCAAGAGAAACCAGCTCTCCATCTGCCTCATGCTGACATGGTCCTCATTCCTCATTAACACCACAGAGTCTCCTGGAGTGTTCAGATACCTTGGCAAGCAACAGGCTGCTTATAAGGAGTCAGAATGACATTATCTCCCCAACCTGAGCATCATCTATCTCAGTATGGCTCTCATACTCTATGGCTCACAGACACAGTACAGAGAGAAAGCAAATATAACAGTAGCAGCAGGGACACAAAGGGACACAGAATCTTTTACCATGGAACCTGAGCTGCACCTTGGCTCAGAGATGAGTCCTAGTCAGTTTCATAGTCTCTGCAGCACTGAGAAAAGTTGAGACCACAGTATTCATGTTGGAATCAATCTGAACAAGCCAAGTACCATGACCAAGAGTTCAGGAAATTAGATGTGGGCAGGAGCTGAAGGCTCTGTGCTTTGCCACGACCACAGCTAGCTGACATCAACTGTCTGCAGGTAGTAGTCAGATAGAACAGGAAATGAGAACATGCTTTTGATCCCAGCAAGATTTACTTCAGAAAATGTGATCTCTCCCTCCATGTAGGGCTTCTAAAACACTCAGCTTCAGATACCTGGACTTTCTGAAATGTAAAGATCGCCAGTGTCTGGAAAGCATATTTTTTATATACAGGGGGTCTCCAAACCAAACCACATGGGAAATCCAGGATATTCAGACTCCTAACTCCCATTCTAGCATAAAGGTTCTTACTACTCTGTGTTTCAATAGAGAAAATGTTTAAGTTGACTTTTCAGAACTTTATGAGTAAGGACATTAAACCACACCTCTGTCTTTTACAAACAGGTCTCACCAATCAGTCTTGGAGGCCTAACTACCCACCCAGCTCCTGCATAGATACCATGGGGCCTGCTATGCTCCTCTCTGTGTTGTCACTGAGATAGAGCTGAAAATAAACAGCCCTGTCTTCTTGGAGCTTAGGCTCCTGCACATGACATCTGGAACAGGTGTGACCATCAGAGACATACAGTACACAACACGTGCCTAGTGAGAAGGGACTAGAGCTCTAGGTGGGCGCTGGCCAGTCTATTCTAAGCGGAGAGAGGAGTGCAAAGAAGTGTGGTGAGAGCTCCAGAGCATTCCCACTGGACATTTCCTTACTAAATACCATATTTGAATTTAATCTTTGCTTAAGAAAAGTTATTTGCTCTGACATAGGTCTCCTTGGGAGGCAACTGGTTAAGAGAAAATAAACAATGTGTATAGGTCTGAAGAAATGTGTATGTGCAGGGTCACTTTGGCATAAACATAAAAAAATGGCATTGGGGTGAAGTTTCTGGGTAGGTCTTATAGTAGATGGAAGGGTGTGTGCTTCTCTACTTCATTTTTTCTTCCTGCTAGTAACAGTTAAGAGTATGTAAGATGTGTGTTTGTCTTAATTATACTCCTCTTACAAGCTAGGACCTTTGTAATTTCAGGAGGTTTTCCAAGATCAGATATGTATTAGGGCTCTTGTAGACTGACTCTTTGATAGGATAGGGCTGTGGTGAGGGGATGGGCGGGGGCGCGAGCACACACACACACACACACACACACACACACACACACACGAAGCTGACCTTACCCACAAACTGTTTCTGAAGGAAAACAGACTCTATTACTTTTGAACTAAACATAAGGTAGGAGTTCCTTAAAAAGTAACTGCAGTAAATGAGGCATTCAAATGGCTAAATGTCACTGTTTCTACCCAGCACTGGCTTGCAAGACTTCCTAAGTTCACAGTACAGTTACCTTACTATCTTATCTATACAGGAGTTTCTCTAATAGTCATTTGTGAGTTATGACACTCAAATGGCACAGGAGAAGGTATTTTAATCTTGGGAGGGAATAAGTAATAGCTAAGGAACAGTGGATCCCTAGGGAGGTGGGGAATATGGAAGGCATGTGTTTTCAATCTCAAAACAGCATTAGAGGTGCACAGTACAAAGGTGAGGTATGTGCTGGAGGCCACAAGAGCACTGCAGACAGAGGCAAATGAACTGGCCTGAAGCTCCTAAGACAATGATAGTTTTAAACTAGAGCAGACAGAACCCATCCCAGTGCCACAGTGATAATCTCAGATAAGAACAGATAGAACCTGCCAAGCGCTGAGACTTTCCTTAAGAAGGTGAGCAAGCATAGGCACCTTGTTGTGCAAAGACTTTCTCAGCTCCAATTACTCCCAATTGCTGTAATTTACAAGTTTTTGGTTGATAAATTCACACCTTTTCAGACTAACAGCTGCCACTATTAGTGAGCAAATCGCCAAGTCTTCTCAACAGTGGCAGCCAGTACCATGTGGCACAGCCAGGTGGCAATCCAGAGGTGCAGAGAAACCATATTCACCAAGAGGCCCAAGTGTGGCAACTATCCAGGAGGTTGAACACAGGACAAACTGTCAGAGGATCAGAAGTCACAGCTACCTCTGGGAATGGTGGCACACACCTTGAATCCTAGCAGTCAGAGGGCAGAGGAAAGAGGATCTCTGTGTGGCCAGCCAGGACCACAGGAAAGACCCTGTCTTAAATAACAGCAACAAAATACCCCCTGCCACTGTAGTCACAGGCCCCGACCCTGACAGAGCGAGTGAGTGATACTTACCGTGCAGAGTAAGACTCCGGTCTCAGAATGGGAGAACTCATGAAACACGCATGTTCTTTCCTGCAGAAACAGGAAAAGCCAGAGAAACTTTGAAAGAAATGCTAGCAAGGCAGGTTTAAATACAACATTTCAAAATTTATTTGTTCTAACTTTTTTTCTGGTATAGAAAGGTTCAGGTCTTCAAAGCCCAAAGAGGTTCAGCAGCAAAGAGGAAGGAAGTGGTTTCTTCACATCTCATGAGATATACTTGTATGACTGAACCTGCGACCAGGTAAAGCAACAGAGCCTATGAGCAGCACATTTCAATAAGCCAGTATCAATGGGGTATTGCCTAAAATGTAATTTATTCATAAATACCAGCACCAGCAAAGAAGTAACCCATTTAAAATATTATTAAAGAAATATTAGTTGGAGGGTCTAAAAATTTCCCTAATTGTGTCTAGTTTTTAAATCTAAAAATTATACAACCCTAAGTGAATAAACTAGATACGCAAATCATTCACTGTTAGGACATCATGTTAATATCTACCTGTCTGTCTGTCTGTCTGTCTAGAGGCAGGGTCTCTCTCTTTGTAGCCCAGGCCATCTTGAAACTCAGTCTGGACTAGGCTGTCCATAAACTCAGAGATCCATCTGCCTCTGCCTTCTATGTGTTGGGATTAGATTAAAGCTGTTCACCAGCACCACCTTTTAAGCTCCTTTTTTATGCCCATGTGGTTACAAACACAATGCCTCACTGTAATGTGCCTTAATCATATAAACATAAGCATCTCTGCCAATAAAAACCCTAATACCACAACATCTCATGGAGCTCAATAAGGCTTAGCCAATCAGCTGCAACATTACTGCATGACCAGTGTTTTGTCTCTAGGCGAGCTTCTCTTAAAAAAAAGTCTCTGTACTAACCAATGGCTCCTTTAGTTAGATTTTAAAAAGAGATCTGTGGTGGTGAAGGTGAGTGAATCATGAACTCTCGAGTGCATACTGATTGGCCTAGATCACAGTGAAGCATATACATGAGATCTGGCTTTATCTACGTGCTATCAACAGATAAATAAAATGCTGAAAGGATGTCTCCCTGTAGGCACTGGCACAGCCCCAAGTACCATGGTGAACAGCCCTAGTCCTGAGGCAGCTGCAAGCACACCTCACTCAGGGCATCAAGGAACACAACAGCAGCCAACCTTCACCAGGGCCTTTCAAGTCTTAATGTTAAGTACTCCTACTTAAGAAACTCACTGTCTAAGCTGATAAATTTTGGGGGACAGGGTGGGGGTAGGGGTTGTCACAGAAGCCTTCTATGATTTTCTCTCAACTCTGCAAAAGTAGATTTCCGCCCTTCACAGTCAGTGGAGCATGGATCATGGACATTCACATGGCCTCGAATTAGCATGTGTCACAGACCCCAGCATGTTCTCTGGTGCCAGCACAGGCCAGGGACATCAACATGGCTTCAGGTGGTAGCACAGACCATTGACATCTACCTAGCTTTCAGTGGGCCACAAATAGCAACATGGCCTTCTTTGGGGAGGAGGGTTATATTCTTATCTCAAGTCAGAGAGCCAGAAGACAAGAAGTCTGTCCCTGAAGGCATACCATGTAGAACTTACTACATCACACATGAGATGGACCGTCTAATATCATTTAAGTATGACTCCTTCCTGATCTACTTTCCTGATCTACCTTCAGTCTTTTAGGTCCATAGGCTCCCCCTTGTCCTCAGTCACCTCCCAAGAAATTGTTCTGGGAAACAAGGGCCCAAAGGATTAAAAACCAAGTTTAAAACAAAACGCTAAACCACACCTGGTACTCAAGAAAAAAACCAACTGACTCAACCAATTGGGTAGCTGAAAGCATAATAGGAATCTAACAAAGGCTAGAATATTCTGACTTCTATATAGCTAGTGGCAAAGCAGCTGAGTCCATGAGTGACCTTCAACAAGGTCACTTGTAGGCTAAGGGACCAGATCTGCTTCTCAATCCCTCAAACCTTGAATCTTTTAGCTCTCAACATAACAAGGCTACCCTGACTTGCAACTTTCTCATTTTCTAAGATGCCTGGAAACCTCGCCACAAGATGGCTTCTGCTTCAAGCCTACACACTGTCTTCCGAGGGAGGTGTCCCCCCCCAGCTCCCTAGCATGGCCTTGCTAAGAGCCTAGGAGTGAGGCTTACACGGACATCTAAATGCAGGGAAGGGTGTTCTTCAGGAAGCTCACTCTGCAGAGGAACAAGAGGGACGGACCATAGGCTTTTGGTGTGCTGTACCCTCTCCCAGCCCCAAGTGCTCAGAGTGCAACGCTGTGTCTTGTTGACAATGACAGCCGCCGTGCTCAGCAGTACCATATGGGATCCACAATTTAGCTCCATTAATGCTCTTAATTTGAAGACATCAAGCCCTAATTACACACTGGGTACTAAAAAGGCAAAAGCCTTCCCTGGTGCCAGCTACTTAGTGCTACTCAGTTGCCGTAACAGCTGGCTCAAGTAGACGCAGGCCAAGCAGGCCTGTGAGCTCTCTCAGGTGGAAGAGGCAACTCCAGAGCAGGAGCCCAAGGAACAATGAGCTCCCTTACCTCCTCCACCAGCAGCTCCCTGCTTTTGGCTGTGTTGTTTTTTGTTTTTTTGTTTTTCCTTTTTCTTTTTTGTCCTGGGCCAAGAAAGCCTGAAAAGGGCAAAAGTGCACTAGGACTCTCTAGTTACCAGGTTCATGGCATGGGGGATGGGGAAGAGCGGTCTCACCTCCTGCTCCATGTTGCCATGTAGCCGAAGGAATTTCAATGGCCAGGAGGCAGATGGCAGATGCTCTGAAGTAGGGGTCCCTGAGTGGCAAAGCAGGGTGTGAAGGAAGAGGCTGTAGTGGAACTCCACCAATTCACAACTTGAGAAAAAGACAATCATCTTCTGGTTCTTCTCAAACTACACAAACACAAAGGGAAAGCAGGCACATGGCCATAAGCATAGATGCCCTCAAAATGAGCAGCATATCTGCCTTTAAGGTACAGGTACAAGCTGGCCCTGATGTGGAAATACGGAGACACAGCTTTTAATTATTAAAAAATACCAACATTGATATTCTACCCTACAAAGATGACAGAAAGGAAAATGACAAGAGCTCCAAGCTCAAAAAGAAACAAATGTCCTTTAGGGTGAGCTATTCCATGCACGTTGGCCTTTTGCCATCAGTGACCCTGGCCACAGCCCCAGTGTGCAGTGACTCCTAAAGCCATTATCTCACATCTCAGATTCACCCCATGAATCTGGGAAACAAATACACTAGGTGTAGGAGAGTGTACAAAACATCTCACTCCTGAATTTCTGTCATCTGTGACATTCCACCAATGTTGGTCCCCAAAAGGCAGATATTTGGATTCTTTACCACTGCTCTGGGATTCATAATCATGCATGCACGCAGGCACTCGCTTACTCATGCACTGGAACAAACTTAACAGCTTCTTACTTTCTTGTCTTGGTGCCTTAGCACAAAGCTGTGCTTACCCGGCACAAATGAAAATCTACTTCCTTAGGCTGGTCCAGATCTAAGCCACACTCCTACCTTGCACTTTTGCAGGATGAAGGCTGCAAGGCAGACAAGACGTAGCTTGCTGGGAACCAACACCACATGCTGGTCGAGACTCTCTGGTATGGCAAAGCTGTTGAGCTGAATACTAGCAACTTCCTTAGAAATGGGCTGGTTGCAGTTTTTGTCCAGGACAGAGATACTGACTGGATTGTGCAAACTGATATCAACTAGCCGTGTTACACCTTAGATACAATAAGGACAAAAAAGGGTGGTCACAAATACACCTCCAGAACACATGCTTTTTAGGAAAAGTCCAACACACTGATCTGCCCTCTTGCCACAGCCCAATGCCGACAATTTCTAGCATTTTCTATGTTCTCATCAGGTTGTCTGCACCTCACTGTACCAAAGGTTCTCTGTTCACCACAAAAAACTCACATCCAAAGAGTTTTAAAGACTTCTTGGCCAAAGGCCTTCTCAGAATCCTTACTGAACTCATGATAACTATAACCCAAAAGACTGAGGTCATAAACAATTCTCAAATTTATCTGACCACAGAATCTCTTTTGTGAAGATTATCTCTCAAGTAATGTTCCTCAGTAATAATTTAAAAGTCACACAAACGGCACATAACTCGTGTTACCTTATTGTGGTCTAGATAATCAACTAAACTACACATGGCGATGAAAACCCTGGTGGAACTGGTGAAGTAGTTCTGTTTTCTAAGCCTGGTTTGTTTGTTTTTTTTTTTTTTTTTTTGGTTTTTCGAGACAGGGTTTCTCTGTATAGCCCTGGCTGTCCTGGAACTCACTTTGTAGACCAGGCTGGCCTCTCTAAGCCTGGTTTTTAAGCCATCTGCAAAACAACTAAGAATCTCTTGCTATGGTAGAGGAGTCAGACTCTTAATGAAAACTGCAACGACCACATTAAAACTAGTGCTAAGGAGAGGGCAAAGCCACGGCAAGTGCTGGCTGTCGGCCTTCATGCACCCTAGTGTGCGTGCCAGACCATGGAGGATCACAGGACAGTGGGGAAAAGCTGTTCCTTCTCCCTAAGAGGGGCACCCACTGCCTCAGTCCATAGCTCCTTCTCAACTCACCTTCTGTGAGTGTTGCTGACAGGAGGACATTCTGCCGTGTCTGACACTCAGCATTTACAGCATTCAGAATCACCGTGATGTCCTTCTCAAAACCCAAATCCAAGATCCTGAAAGTTTAAGAGAAGGACTTTACCCAGGGTAAAGAGGAAAGCTGATACTACCAGGCCACAGGTCTGTCCTGGAGATGGCAGGACAAACAGTCCCCTTTCCACTTTCCCTGCTTCCTAGACTAAGCTCACCTGTCTGCTTCATCCACAATCAGCCACCGTATTCGGTTAAAGTGAAGGTTCTTTGTGGATTTTATATGATCCACTAGACGGCCAGGAGTGGAGATAAGGATATTTATGCCTTTTCGGAGTCTGTTTAAATAATATATCATAAAACAAAGTATGTCAAACAGCAGAGCTACAAAAACCACAAGAAACATGCAAAGGAGACAGTCATTTTTTTTGTCCAGCACAACTGCCACAGCTTCAAATCAAAAGGACAAACAGGTGAGATTTCACTGTTTTGTGTGTAGAACTGCTAAGATGTAAAGATACATGGAATCATAACCCTTACTTTGGAAGTTTTTAAGCATATAACCCAATGCTTTCTATGTGATTCACGGATTCATTCTAGAACTTTCTGGATAGATGGACATCTAGCCATTCCCTTTCTTCTTTTTAAATATCAATTCCTACCGCAGGATAGGTTTTTTTTGTGTAGCCTTGGCTGTCCTAAAACTCCCTCTGTAGACCAGGCTGGCCACAAACTCACAGAGGTCTATCTGCCTCTGCCTTCTGAGTGCTGGGATTAAAGGAATGCATCTCCACTGCCTGGCAAAGATCTACTTTTTAAAAGATTTAGATATACTATAATTTTTATGTATATGTGTCAATGTGAGTATATGCCACAAGAGCCCCTCCAAACTAGCATATTCTTCAGGCCCTTAAAAAAATCATTAACTTTCTTATTTTCCAAACAACCATAGTCCCATTATTCTATAGAAGAGAGAACACAATTTTACTGGGATAGGCTCTCTTGTTTTCACTCAAGTGGGGCAACATGCCTATGCTCTGGCAATGAAATAAAGTGTGTATAATCACACATGCACCTCTGCACGGAGGATCTATGACAATTTTTGTCACTTCTAGTAAGAAATTATAGTGTAGTGGTTGAAGTTCCCACAACAACCCTAAGCGATGAGGTATCCTTGCAAGGGGAAGCCGCCACAGGGACACAAGAAAAATGCAGGAACGGGACCTGGACCTACTGCTGCTGTTACAGCTGAATTTAACCTGGCTGATGTTTTTAAGTGATAGGCTTTATGTTCACTCTCAAGTTGCAGATGACTCAAAGAACTGTGTCACCACTGAAGTGCCATTTACCTATCTGTCTGACAATTTTTAATGACAAGCTCTAATGTAGAGTTGGAAATCAATACACTAAGAGCTTGCTAAGCATAAGGAAGTTATCATCCTGTTTTGCTGTTGCTGTTGTTGATTTTGAATACAGGGTCTTATGTAGTCCAGTCTAGTCTTGAACTCAGTATAGAGCTAAGGCTAGGCTTGGAACTCCTCTCAAGTGCTGCCTTGTTTTTAAACATCTCAACAGCAAAACCACAAACTCCCAATATACACCAAAAGGAGTCACATGAGGGGTGTGTACCAAACAAGAGGCCTGTGGGGCACCCAGTGGGTAGATTAAGCAGGTCACAGTACAGTCACTAACCACATGAAAGGAATCTGTGACAAATAGCACTGTCTAGAGGTGACTGCTGACCTGGTCTGTCTCTATATGTGGAAACCAAGAGGCATAGTAGCAGAGGAGGCTCTCTCACATGTTGAAGAACCAAGTGTTACTGGACAAGACAAGACAAGGCAGACACCAAGAGTTAAATAAACAAACCGACTACCTCCTACCTAGCTTTTTCCGATTTCCTCTTCTCTCCGCCCATCAACACTCCAGGAACAATCCAGGTGAATGGCTGTATAAAAATACCAGACCACAATCAACATAAAGCCACTTCCCTAGAAGCCGAGCTGATCCTAAGTTCCTAGCAAAAGCCAGTCTGCAACAGGGAACACTAAGTATCTCCAGTATGTGGGGAGTTTCTGGGCAGATGCAATCAGGTGGCTCTAAAGCACCACCTGCAGTTATTACCTGCAGTCTAGATCAGAGCTATACAACAGGACAGGAAAAATGTGAGCTTGTAAACCGATCCAAGTAGCTAGCTCCCCTGTTTTTTCTCATGGTGTCCAAATAAAAATTATTTCAGTTAAGTTTACTGCCATGCAGGGTAGGGTGGGGGATAAAAACCTAGGCAACACACTTCCCGATCATTGCTAGGCCACAGAAAGGAAAAATAAATTCCTGGTCAACCTTTGTAGGTGCTGAACTTTGGCTCTGCTATCTTCTCTTCCAACCCCCCTTAATGCTTTCTACTGCTTTCCCGAGGGCTACACATTCAAGTCACTGCACGTGGCTTACTTAATCAGGGTGAGCTAACAATAACACTTAACCACTAGCAACTACCAGCAAGAGTGGCGAATGCCTTTAATCCCGGTACTCAGGAGACAGAGGCAGAGCGAAGAGTTCCAGGATAGCCTGCTCTACATAATGACTTCTAGGATAGTAAAGACTACATAGAGAAACCCTGTCTCAAAAAACCAAAAAGGTCTGCTAGTGAAACCTACCAGCTACTCTTGGGGAGACCAGAAGCACACTGGGAAGAGGAGACCAGAACCACTCCCACTTTCCTAACCACACAGACTGCCACATGGCTCTTCCCCTCACAATGTCAGCCGAGAGGACAGCACTGGCAAATGGCTTCTTACCTTAAGTAGCTTCTGAACAGTGTCAAAGCTTTGCAGGGCCAACTGTAAGTATGAAAAAGATGAAGATAGTGAGCAGGGGTCCCTCACTTCCTTTTTACATTTTTAAAGAAAAGACCATCTGAACAGATCAGGGTGCAACCCTGGACCACAAGGCTTAGGACAAGTAATCCTACATAGAGAATCTCCCCTGAAAAGACCTTCTTAAACTGGTTTGGAATTTGTCAGCTTAGGAAATGAGGGTTAGACATACAAAAAGTAGTGTTCTGTGCTCCCTCTGCTGGCTCAGATTCCTAAAGTGTCACCCAGAGAAGTCCAGTATAAGGCTGGAAGAAAATGAAACGAAGTCAACCTGGTCTTAGCTCTCCACAGAAAGAAGAGTAATGGGCATTAAAGGGACAATATAACAGTGGCCTGACAGGCACTTGGGGAACTTGGCTGTGTCCTAAAATGCACATGGTCACTCTTAAGTTTACAAAACAGAGCCCAGTGGATATAGGAATAGTGAAATTAATCTAGGTGGCAACCACTAAACAGCATTAAAACAGCCCTACAGAATCGTGTCTGTGGTTACGTGCTGTGCTACAATCTTTAACATTCTAGGGAAGTAACAGGTTTGCTGCTGAAAACATTTCAGTTTGCCTCCTCCCTGGACAAAACAGAGACAGGGTGGAGAGAGCAGACTGTATGAAATGCTGACCAGAGGGGCTGGACAGAGCTCAGCAGTCAAGAGCACTGTCTGTTCTTGTAGAAGACACAGGTTCAGTTCCCAGCACTCACATGGAAGCTCACAATTATTTCTAACTTCAGTTCCAGGAATCTGACAGCCTCTTCCTGTCTCCATGGGCAGTGTACATGCGGGATTCACAGACATACACATAGGCAAAACACTCAAACACAAAATAAAAATAAATCTTAAAAGTAAACAAAGTCAGAAACAAAGAAAGAAAGCAAAGCTATCTGGAAATTTCCATTTTCCTGAAAGTTCTTTGAGGATGCATCACCCAGATCTGAGAGAAGCAATTTCTACTTTTCTTCCATGAAGAAGAGTTTCAATTTAACAACATAGCTTCATTTAACAACAAGGTTCATTTTTAGATCCAAATGTTTTCAGTCACTTTCTTTAAAATACTTGAAGCATAAAAATGCAATTCTTCTAACTCATTTTGAAGGAATAGCAATCTAAGTATTGTTAGTGTTTTATTAGACAATGAAGAAATGTTTTTTCTTACCCTAGCCTATGATTTTCAAAGAGCACTTAACAAAAATCAGCAGGATGGTTCCTAAGAAGGCATGTTAAGAAAAGCGAATGCAGTGATTTGTTTGCAGGGACAGAAGTAGAGGAAGTGCTTCCAGTCAACAGGCTATCACCTACAATGCACACAAGCCTCAGCCTATAGGCATGCTGCTTACCTCTCTGGTGGGCACTAGGACTAAAGCATAGGGTCCATCACTGCGCTGTTGACAGAAAAAAAGAAATGCCAATGAGTAGAGGGGCAGGTACAGGCTGAGGTAGGAGAGTCAGAAGGTTTTTAGTTTGAGGCAAGCTTGAACTATATGAGATACTGTCTTTAAAAAGAATTATAAAGTAAATCCCATGAGGACAGATGGAGGTCAGACTGAGATAGATAAAATTTATGGGTTGTCAGGTAAAACCTCCAGAAGCTTTTCTATGGAAGAAAGAGAGGAGATAAGAATGGCCACTACACCTATGGTGACAAACTATGGTCCCAACAGTCCTGCCCCATACAACCAAACAGGGTGAAGAACTGGAAATTGGAAGACAAAATTATAATCACAAGGACATGATGTTATTTTATCATAGATGGGGGAAACTATAACAGAATCAATAAGCCATTGCAGTCAAGTAGCTGAATGTAAAATATAAAAATATAAAAATCAATAGCCAACTGTGCCTGGAGAGCTAACTTGGAGGTTAAGAGCTGGCTGCTCTTCCATTGGACCAGATTCAGTTCTTAGCATCTACATGTTGGCTCACAACTGTCTACAACTCTAGTTTCAGGGGCCCCAACACTCTCTTCTGGCTTCTATGACAATGCACACATGTGATGCACATGCAAACAAAACAAAATCAACAAAAATAATACCCAGTCAGGCACGGTGGAGTTCTTTAAACTCAGAACATGGGAGGCAGAGAAAGGTTGCCTGTAATTTTGAGGCCACTTTGGTCACTACAGTGAGTTCCAGACCAGCCAGGACTACATAGCAAGACCCTGTCTCAAAAACAACAATAATGCCGGGCATGGTGGCGCACGCCTTTAATCCCAGCACTCGGGAGGCAGAGGCAGGCGGATTTCTGAGTACGAGGCCAGCCTGGTCTACAAAGTGAGTTCCAGGACAGCCAGGGCTACACAGAGAAACCCTGTCTCGAAAAACCAAAAACAAAACAAAACAAAACAAAACAAAACAAAACAAAACAAAAAAAACCAACAATAACAAGCTACAGCAGTGCAGCGAGCAGGAGAGCAATTCATTCAACCCCATGGATGCCCAAGCACACCAGGATTACATACCATGATGCTAGGAAAGAGAGAGAGAGAGAGAGAGAGAGAGAGAGAGAGAGAGAGAGAGAGAGAGAGAGAGAGAGAACAACCAAAACTCAACGGCCTTCTAACATAAAATTTTAGAAGATGTAATGAAAAGAAAAACTTCACACTTATAATGGCAACATGAAAAGATACGAATATTATATAAAAATATATGCAGTGTATAAGGAATCCCAGCACTCAAGAGCTGAGAGCGGAGTCTGAGTTTGGTCCAGACCTGGATCTCACAGTGAGAAACTTTCAGAGGAAAAGAAGGGACTTGTCATTAAAGAGTGACAAGGAAGTTATTCCATATGAAGAACAACTAAAACACACCCAAGGGGCAGAATTTTTTTAAAGGAAAGATGTATTCTCTCCTTGAGAAGAATCAGTATCACCGTGACTGCTCCCTCCCACTAAATGAGTTCAAACTATAAGGCAGTCCTACCAGATGCCCCAGGAAGCCACTAAGACACACTTGTGAGAAAACATCTCATGTGAAGTGACTTAAGGCTGTAGCAGTCATAAAGCAGCACCACACACAGAGGTTACAAGAGCAACTTGGGTTCGGAATAGAATCAAATACAGAAAGACTTGTAAAGCATCCGTGTACCAATGTGGGCCGTGACTAGATACCACAGAAAGACTTGTAAAGCATCCATGTACCAATGTGGGCCGTGACTAGATACCACACTGCTGGTAGGCACACACAGCAGTAAAACCCCTAACAGATCAATGTTGGCATTAGCTATTAACATAAAACTAATCCCACTTCCAGGAATTATTCCCACACAGCCACGTGTGTGTAAAGGAGCTGAAGAATATTTCACAGGTGCCCAGAATTGTAACTGTTGTCTGCGGCAAAATACTGGACATAACGTATGAATGCCACTTGCCGATATGGACAAGGCTCAGTAATCTATGACACTCACATAATGAAAGGCAAAGGGAGGAGGAGCAGGGTCAGAGCTACACGAGACCCCGCTGGCACAAAGCAGCAATACAGCAAGCAGCACAACTGCGATCCACGGGAACTGGGTGAGGCTGGTCTAGAGCACATCCTTATCAAAAGAGGGCAAGTGATAGCATATACAAACATCTGTGTGCTTAGCACAATGCAGAAACAAAGGACTCCACATAAAAAGGTGACGGGAACGTGTGCAACCCTCTTTGATGAATGTGACAGGCTGCCCCTCAGAGGAGACACCCTGCTTGGGGAAGGTGAGGCTGTTTCTACCCTATATATCCTTGGAATTCTTTGAATAATTTAATTTTTTTACACATGTTGTATGTAAACAACAATAATGAAAACCCAAAGCAATGTAAAGAGGTTCTGTAAAACCAAGGGAGCCTTCCTCACCGAGGGCTCCTGTAAAACCAAGGGAGCCTTCCTCACTGAGGGCTCAGAGCACGACGAGCAACTTGTGAGAGTGAAGCTGGCTCTACAGCGAATCCAATTAGGGTTTGGCTTTCATGTCGTGCACTGGAAACATTTACTCAGGAGAGGAGGATTTAGAATTTGAAGCAGAGTAGCCTACACTCAACATCAACTTTGTGAGACTACACTGGAGCCCCAGCGAGGAACAGTAAACATGCTAGTACAACGGGATTAATGTGCCATTATGTGATGGTAGGAGATTCTGACATTTCAAAAGGTGTTACTACATAGACAAGAAGAAAGAAACATCAATTCCTCGAAGGCTGTGAGTACATGAAGCAGGATGGATGTGATATTTAAAAAAATCAGAGCCAATGCCAAAATACCTGGGAGAGCAGATAGAGCCTGCTCACACCAGCACCTCAGCTGAGAACAAGCTAGGGTCCAAGGCTAGCTGCTTATGGCTTCCAGGTGACATAATTTTATGATGAATTGCAAGGAGCTACACTGAACACAACTAGAAACAGTGACTTAAACTGAGGCTTACAGGGTTCAGCAGTTAAAAGGCTTGTTGTTTCTACATACACACACACACACACACACACACGTGGACCTGCACTTGCACACACAAGGTGGCTCACTATAATTCTAGTTCCAAGGACCTGATATCCTCTTCTCATCTCCACAGGCACTAGGCATTTTGAATAAACATATATGCCAACAAAATACCTGCATGCATACAATGAAATATCTAAATCTTCAAATTAGAGTTTATAAAAGCTTTGTTTTTCATTTTTTTGAAACAGTCATGATTGTCTAGGTCACCTGTCTTCTAACTTGCCATCCACCCAAGTGTTAGAAGAACAGACATGGAGCCGGGCGTGGTGGTACACGCCTTTAATCCCAGCACTCAGGAGGCAGAGGCAGGTGGATTTCTGAGTTCGAGGCCAGCCTGGTCTACAAAGTGATTTCCAGGACAGCCAGGGCTATACAGAGAAACCCTGTCTCAAAAAACCAAAAAAACCAAAAAAAAAAAAAAAAAAAAAAAAGAAGCACAGACATGCGTCACCACAATCAGTTTGGAAAACCATTTCTACAGGACATTTCGATCTTTGATCTTAGTGATGATGAGTAAATCTACGCTCACAAGGCCTGTATTAATACCTCTGAATGTAAGCAGATCCTCACTGCTGTTTGAAATGGCCACATGACTCTGCTGATGAGATGACAGCTAGAATCTAGTGACAGCTCCAGATGCTAGGTCTCAACACTTACACGAACAGTTCACGCTATCCTATCATAACCCTGGGAACAGAGGCATAAAAAGATCTGCCCAGTTAAACTTGGGATGGGAGAGAATGTCACAACAGAGTGAACTGAAAGCACACAGGCCCCGGGCTCAGTCTCAGTACTGAAATAAAATAAAACCACCACTCAGGCCAGGGTTTGAGTAGAGCCTCCCACCTGCCTGTCACCTGCCTGATGTCACCTAATCTTTTGCTCTCAGTTTACTGTCTGTGAGGGCTGGGCTGGAACTGTAGGATTAACTCCAGCTCAAATACTGTCAAACTCTGCAGCTTGGTATAAAGAAAGAAAAATTCTTTATTGGACATTTCTTCTAGAACCTACAGGTAAGACACATAGAAAGTTACAGTCATTTTTCTCTGTGTGCTAGAGACAAGGCTAAGCACTGTACATGAACCAATTCTCTATAAAGTTCTTAAAGGGGAAATCATTTACCCTTAGAAAATGGAATTCCCCACTTACCTACCTCAGAAAAACCACTGTGAGCAATCGGCTGGCCCATAGGTCATGTGCACTGCCTCAGTTTGCTTTGTACTGCTGTGATAAAACACTGACCCCAAACCAGCTGATTTAGTTTACAAGGCCATCATGAAGTGAAGTCAAGGCAAGAACCTGGAGGCAGGCGTTGATGCAGAGGCCCTAGAGAAATGCTGCTTATTGTTCTGTTCCTTGCGGTTTGCTCAGCCTGCTTTCATATAGCACCCAGGACTACCTACCTAGGGCTGGCACCACCCACCGTGGGCTGGGTCCACCCAAGTCAATTACTAATCAAGACAGTGGCCCACAGACTTGTGACAAGCTAATCTGATGGAGGTAACTCCTCGACTCAGATTCCTACTTCCCACATATATAGGTTTATGTCAGGTTGACAAAAAAAAACCAATCAGCAGATACACAGGCAGCACTAAATGAACATTAAATTTGAGAGGGCAGGGCTGGGAGGGAAAAGTAGGGAGAATAAAGGAGGAACAAGATCCATTCTGGATACATGTATGATGGTTGGATAAAATATTTACTTTAAAAAATTGCTGAGCAAAACATGGTGACACATGGCCACAATCGCAGCATGCGGAAGGCAGAAGCAGGAAGACCAGGAGCTCAAGCTTAGCTGTATTACACCTTTCCTCAAACGACAAAAAGAAAAGCAAAGCCCACATGTGCCTTGGCATTGCAGATCACTGAGCCACAAGACAAGCAACCGTCTGTGAAGTGCAGTCATAGCATGCACCTCTGCACCCTTCACTTCTTCAGCTAACAAAGCAAGAGCACAAAGTTATAAAGAAACACCACTTTAAATATTCTTATATAACAAGCATTTGTAACTGATTTAAAAAACTTTAACCTGTTCATTTTGGAAGCTCAGGATTTTACAAAAAAAGTAAAAATGGACAAATTATACAATTAACTCCAACATTCTCAATTTGTACACACCATCATTGAAACTACAAAATTATCAGAACCAGGAAACGAGTGCTGACTCGATATTTATCAATAGGCTTCATTCGAATCTTACCAGCTGACCTCTAGGTGTCTGTTCTCAGCCCTGCCCCCATGCATGTCATTGCCTTGCTTTGTCATGCTGTCTCTGACAACTCTTCATCTACAACATTCTTCAGTACTTCTCTTTTATACCCTCAACCCTCTCAAAGACTGCCAGTCAGGAATTTTTCAGAGCACTCCTCAATTGGTTTTATCTCATGTTTTCTTGAGATTAAACTGAGTTTTGTCAAAAAACAAAACCCAACCTATATCAGTAACATGACCTTCTTTGGACTGGCTAAGGAGGAGCAGCCAGGGCTTCCTGCTGCAGTGACTGTCTTTCCATAACTGTTCACAAGTCCCTGTATGGACACTTGAAGGCCACAGAGGTACCATTTCTCCTCTCATTGTCAGCTCCTCAGCTTCAGCCTCTGATGATGCACGCCAGAGACAGTTGACCAAGTGCTGGCTCTTCCAGTTCCTCACTTCTCTTCTCGTTATTGGTTTAATAATCCACCTGAGCACTGGCTCTACACTGTCAGTGCTCATCAACATCCTAGTTCTGATCTCACCATTTTCTCTCAAGTCAAAGTAAGGGCACTACACCAGTAGGACTTTTGGGGATGTAAGATGAAGTCTATACCCACAGTTAACAGCAGCCACCTGGACTTCTCAACCCAATGCCTAAAGCATTAACCATGTTTCACAACTAATAACAAAGTCTAGATAGTGTTGACTATGTTAACAGCCTGACTGCTAAACCCACTAATGGCATTCATCTCTACAGTCGATACTAATAAACCATGCTCTTTCCATTCAAAAGAAAACACACTGGAACCTACACAGCTGCAATCTAATTCTACATGATATACAACTCATACAAGGGCCATTCAAAGCACGTTGGAGTATTTCCCTAACAGTAATTCTGTAGGAGGTTCAATGCTGGGAACTGTGAAAGGCTAAGAGAAGGGTCCCAAACAGAGTGGAGCCTGTAACAAAGCTTCACCACAAACCTGGCACAGATGACAGAGCTTCCTCTCTCAAATCACACAGGAGTTAAGGTGGGAATCTATACCCACTGGTACTTGTATATGGCCTTGATTGTTTTACTTTCCTACAGTACTAGGGTCACAGGACATCCACAACTTGATGGTGGGCAGAGGACAGGGAGTTAAGAACTGAGGCGTGCCCAGCACTTGGCACGTCTGGCACACTGGAAGCATTTGACCCATATGCCCTACTCACGGACAGCAGTGACCGTGAAGAGTTTATTCTACTCCACTCACTTACACTTATCTTGATAGGAGGACAGCAAACAATACCAAGTGCAGTCAGAGCAACTATACTAGTATTACCACTACCTGCCTGAAACCAGGCAGCAGCATGGGCATAGCAGACTACAGGAGAGAAATACATTTTCTGCTCACCTGTATTTTTGATGTCAGTGCTTGAAGAGACTGGACCACAGGGATGCAATAGGCAAGAGTTTTACCTTTTAAAAGAGAGTAACGTCAGCTGGGATGCACACAGGTTCTGCCTCTGTAAATAATGCTGAATCTGGGAGAAGCTAAACTGTGTGTTCTACATCTACGAGGCACTGCATCTTTCTGTCGTGACTCCTGACTTTGCTTTGTAATTCAGTACTCCAAAAAACCCCTGAAGCTGCAGCTCCTTAGGTTATCTACAAGGGAGGTGTGGTGCCCTTCACATTTGATAGAAGCTAAGAAATGGCTACTTCCAGTTCTCTCTCCTCAGCTAAATGGCTTCTGTGGTGCTGGAGTGTCAGGTGCGAATCCAAGCCAGCCTCTGAAGACAAAGACCAAAAGGAAGCTCCAAGCTTCTCCTCATCATGGCTGATCTTGTAAGAAGGCAAAAGTGGGGCAGAAGCGCAGACCAGGTAGAAAGTGGTCTATCCCTGACACTCTATGCTCAGGCAAGAACTGCTTTCAAGCCATAAACTGTCAATCCGTCCAGAGAGAAGGCTGGCCAATGGCAGCAGGCCCACAGGAAGCAGGCAAGCTCAACCATGAACTCTCATCACTAATGACCATAGCCCCATCACCACCTTCGTCTACTGTAACGACTTCAGGTCTCCCATCAAAAGCAAGCATGGCTGCCCTTCCCCAGACAAGTTAGACGTTGCCACCACAAACACCTTCCTGAAGATACTAGCATGTGACCATGGGCTAGGTGCCTCCAGGATAAATGGCAGAGTAAACAAACAGCTACCGACCTGAGCCCGTCTGGGACCGCACTAGGGCATCTCTGCCTTCCAGCAGCACAGGGATACTCTGCTTCTGAACACTGGCGCAAAAGAGAGAGCATACTTCTTTACCACATGGCTCCATCATGCATGCAGGCAGATTACACAGGTAACCTGACATACAAATACCCTCTGCTTGGCTCTGCCTACTTACTGCCCAAAGTGCTGAGTGGAATGCTAAAAAGGTGTTCTAAAAGCTTGTTGCATTGGAAGCACTTATAAAAGAGAAATTCAGAATTCGACTATGAGCAGTGACATATAGTCATAGTTCACTTTGCATAACCAAAATGCAAGAATATGGAAGAATAGACTCCTTTAAAACTCCTTAAACGTGACTGAAAGTGGGAAAGAAAGCCAGAGATTGGCTACAGTATTAAGCTAGTTTAAAAAAAATTTTTTTTTGGCTAGGTGTGGTGGCACATGCCTTTAATTCCAGCACTTGGGAGGCAGAGGCAGGTATCTTTATGAGTTCAAGGCTAGTTTGGTCTACAAAGCGAGTTCCAGGACATCCAGGGCTATACAGAGAGACCCTGTCTTGAATACCCCCCACCCCCTCCAGCAAAAAAAAGGAATAGGCATAACAACAAACCAGAGTCAGCCACATGCCCTCCTGCCTGCTGGGTAGCATCCCACATGCCCTCCTGCCTGCTGGGTAGCATCCCACATGCCCTCCTGCCTGCTGGGTAGCATCCCACATGCCCTCCTGCCTGCTGGGTAGCATCCCACATGCCCTCCTGCCTGCTGGGTAGCATGGAATTGGAGCATGTAACACGGGGAAGACTTCCACACAGAAAAGCAAAAGGAGGCTTGCGGGCACTCAAGTAACAGCAGCAGCTCCCTTCAAAACACAAGGAACAAGTACTGAAAACAGTAGCTACATGAACATTAAAACCCAAGCCCAAAATAAGAGGGAGAACTCATTTAAATGTGGTTGATCTGATAAGTGAGCCAAGCCAGGCACGGTGCACATGCCTGCAATCCTAGCATTTGGGAAACTGAGGCAAGAGAAAATAAGTTTGAAGCCAGCAGAACTATGAGACTGTCACAAAAGCAAATAAATGGAAAAGGCTGGTGGTTCTCTATTCTTCTATATTCTTGCATCTTGCTTATGCAAAGTCAACTACAACTACACAGCTCACTGCTCATAGTCTAATTCTGAATTTCTCTTTTACAAGTGTTTCCAATGCAACAAGCATTTAGAACACCTTTTCAGTAGCCCTCTAAACCCTAGCAAATATTTACTCCCATCATTTTGGTTGATCTTATTTTTACTGAACTAACATAACCAAATACTGTATTTTGGCCCAAGTCATTTTCAGAGATGGCAGATGTCCTAAACCAGCTATGTCTTGCAGTAGGGAGCTTGAGTGCCGAAACGGAAGGAAATCCAGTCTGCATACAAGCAGGTAGGGAGTCCCATAGGCTAAGCACTAAGTCAAGACCTTAGCAGTTTCAGTTGTTCCCAGCACCAGACATGAATGTGCTCTGCTTTCCATGGACAGCTTGTACTCAAAGAAACCCTAAGAAAATAAAAAATAGCTTCAACCCCTTACCTGGTCATACTGGACATTTTTAAGACTGTATTTATTGTAGAAATCTAAAAGAGAATATGAAAATAAATATTACTTTAATGCAAATAAATTCAATGACATAAAGACAAAATGCTGGAGTGACACTAGAATCTCATGATTAAATTAAAGCCCACTAACCCAGTACTTTCAACTGGGGGCTGAGTCTGCCCTCTACCCTATAGTATCTGCAGGATTTGCTCTTACAAACTGATGATATATAAGGCAACCTCATAATAACTCCACCATCCAAGCCCCTTCTCCCCCACATAGCACTCAGGCTGAGAAACAATCCTACACAGCCTACCACACACACACACACACACACACAAAGGTCAGTTGTGCCCGAATGACAAGGGAATCCAGACTTCCAATGGTTTTTTTCTCTCCCTTTTCACAGTAACTAAAAAACTCACTCATGCCATTAAACCAAAGGGAAAAGAAAAATGTCCATCTGCTTGTAGAAACCACACTTTAGTCTTTTTTGCCTTTATTCTCTAAAAACGTGCAGGTCTTTGACAGTAAAAAGCTAGCTTAGCTCTCTCTCCAAGGCCACAGAGACATCTGCCACCATAGCAACATCACACTTATCCAAAAATTAGAAGTCTGCTTTAAGCCCAATAAACCAAGTCTGGAACTTAAAAACTCACTGTGGAGATTCGAGTGGGGATGGCAGCACAATGCTGCTGTGTCAGAGGTCACCGAGGTAGCCAGGGACAGAAACAAACACACACACACACACACACACACACACACACACACACACACACACACACGCACACACCCTGCAAAGCAGTGCAGGATACTTACTAGATGTGGGTGGAGGTCCAGCTCCTGGAAAGCTTCTGGAGAGAACACTTGCTCTCGAGCCTGCTTTACTGCAGTGCTGCAGAGGAAGACAAAGGTGCATCAGTGCCAAGGCAGCGTGGAGAACGAGGTGTCCGCGACTGCTCACACCCAAGGCACACCTGCACTGAAAAACACACCTGTGGAGTTCTGGGATCTCAGGGTTGTTTTTAAACAGCGACGAAGTCTTGATGCATGGCTTCTCTTGCCTCCCATTGCCTATACTGTCCAAATACTTCTTTGGAGGAAACGTTTTGTGTGTACTCCCTTTATATGTTCTCTGAGTTTCTTCATCACTGGCTCTCTTGGCTAAAACAGAGGATATTTCACTCCTCCGTTTTGCTGGTGGAGCATCACTGGACACTTGGTGCTTTCTCTTGGTAGCCTCTGCTTGCTGTGTTGTTCCCAAAAGGAAAGATCAAGAAGAGGTGCATTAGTCCATGAAGACAATCCTCAGAGTGAAGCCTGACTGCCCACAGAATGTATCTCTTCCTGCAGAGATCATTATGCCCCATATGCCAACCATCAGTTTAGGGTTTGCAACCAGATTCTTTGGCTTCATCTGAAATGGGGGTGGGGGAAGACACACAATCTCAGTCCGTTCATCTAGCAGTCCTCCATCCATCTGAACTGTTAAGTTGCCCAAGATGAGAGTGGGATCAGGAAGAGAGAAGTGTCCTGCCAGCTGACATTAACCAATTCAGTCCATTCTAAGAGAAGCAAGAATCTACTCATACTTATTAAGTTAAACCACACCCCTAGGAGTCCATTTTATGTGAGAACAGAGACACACAGGGAAATGAAATCTGTTCTTTTTTTTTTTTTAACCAACAAAGCATGTTAAGACAAGACCGGAAAGGCAAATGGGATGTGGAATCCCAGCGTGTGCCCAGGAAGTGGAAACTGTCATTACTGTTCTTCCCTAGGGCTTGGATCTGTCGGCTTTCCCCTCGAGCTGCCCAGATTCAGATGGTCTGGAGTCAGCTCCTACTTACCATCCCCACTCCAAATGAGAGTATCGCTCCATCCATCACTGCTATCGTACTGGTTCCAACCCTCCTCGCCTTTAGAGTCCCTGCCTGATTGCTGATCACAGACACACCATCAAGTGCTTCTCGCCTGTTGCCTATCCTCACAACATGAATGTGATTAAATGCATGGTGCCCAAACTTCTGGAACAGGGATTCTCAACACTTCTCCTTTCCTTTGGGGTGCAAACAGCCCTTTCACAGGGGCTGCATATCATATATTTACATTGTGATTCATAACTGGAAAAATAGTAGTTATGAAGTAGCAATGAAAATAATTTAGCCGGGTGTGGTGATGCACGCCTTTAATCCCAGCACTTGGGAGGCAAAGGCAGGCGGATTTCTGAGTTCGAGGCCAGCCTGGTCTACAGAGTGAGTTCCAGGACAGCCAGGGCTATACAGAGAAACCCTGTCTCAAAAAAAAAAAAAAAAAAAAGAAAAACAAAAGAATTTAATGTTGGGGGTCACCACAGCATGAGGGATTGTATTAAAGGGCTGCAGCATTAGGAAGGTTGAGAACCTAGAAGAAACATCTTGGATTTTCTTTAGCCTTTACTTCCAGTCTGAACAAGAACATGAGTAGCCAATGCCTTCAGTTTTAGAATACATTCTCTTCCTCTTTACTTGAAACAATGACTTGTGTTTATACAATGACTTATTACACAAAGACTGTCAAGCTTCAGACCAATCTACCAATGAAAAGGATAAGTTTCTTTTCCTGGCAATCATAAGAATTCCTTTAAAGAATTCAATGAATACAATTTGAAATATTGAATATTAGTAAAATAATCCTACTTCATCTTAAATTTTGTTTTTGCAAAGTTCCAAGTTTATGAATTTTCCAGTTAAAGGAAAATAAAGTCAGCTTTCATGTCTGTTGGATCTTTTGTCAGAGAGCACAAGATTTGCAAGCCTCACCTGACAGTTACAAAAGGCCTGAAGGTCACCCTACCACAAGTTTCTTGAGCAGAACTAGCAGTCTCTGCCCAGAGCTCCTCCACTCAGGATGCAACCTATTCTGTTCCAAGCCAATCTCAGGTTTAGGAGGCTTTTCAACCAATCAAGACTAGCCTTGCCTCCTTGAGTATCCAGGTGCCATCATGATGAATGGTTCTGCAGCAACAGAGCAAGCAGAGGGTCTCCTTACACAGCTTCCCTTTTCCTGTCTTTACACTAAACATACCAGGTAGCACACAGACTGAGACACCTGCAAATTCTACTCACCTGTTACAGAAGTCAAAGTCTCTCGAAAAACAAGTACTCAGAAGCTAACATGACAGCTCACACATAGAAGCCCAGCACTCACAAGCCTAAGGCAGGGGGACTGCTGAGTTTTAGGTCAGCCTGGGCAACAAAGTGAGTTCCCAGCCACCAGGCTAGAGTAAGACACAAACAAAACAAGTGCTGAATTCAAGCAGGTTCTCCACTGCTGTTAGACTAACACTGAAAAATCTCCAGGAAGATCTAGGAAGCCTCTAGAATACAACTTCTACCCATCTCCTTAGCTTCAAGTCCACCTTTACCCTTTGCCAGTCTTTCTAAAATTCACAGAATGTACCATGCTCTTCTATGAAGATAATGCTGAGATGCCTGATTAACTATAGCCTATTTGGCTAGAAAAGATCATATAGTTATGTTTCTTTGAAGGCTATACATCAAAATGCTGAAAGTTATTTCTGGGAATGGCAACTATAGGTGGGGTCATATCTTCTAATTCTTCTTAAATGAAACTGTATTACTTTAATAACCAGAAAACATCTTTTTTTTTTTTTTTTTTTTTTTTTTGGTTTTTCGAGACAGGGTTTCTCTGTCTAGCCCTGGCTGTCCTGGAACTCACTTTGTAGACTAGGCTGGCCTCGAACTCAGAAATCCGCCTGCCTCTGCCTCCCGAATGCTGGGATTAAAGGCGTGCGCCACCACGCCCGGCTCCAGAAAACATCATTAAGAAAATATTTTTCATAGTATTAAGACAGAGCAACCCTGGAGCGAGCGGGGGCCGGCTGGAACAAGCAGGGGCCCTATGGGGGGGGGGGGCGGCCGGGAGCGAGCAGGATCGAGCGGAGCGAGCTGGGTTGACCGGAACAAGGGGAAAAAAAAAAAAAAAAAAAAAAGACAGAGCAACCCAATTTAAGCTGTGAAGGGTCTTCCAAATAGTCTATTAGTTATCCACACCGAGCTCCCTCAGTAAGCATATCTGCTCAGCATATCTTCCACTCCCACTTGGATACATAAACCAAAGCACAGATATCAAGGCCTCGATGGGTAACTGCAGCACAGTTATTAGTCTGGGTGTGAGCACATCTGTCATGGTCAGCATGCAGAGGTCATCCGGCAACTATGAGTTCTCTCCTTCCCCCTTTACATAAGTCTTAGGATAGAACATCAGACTCAGCGACAAGCACCTTCACCCACTGAGACATCTCACTGGCCTCTATTACCTTCCCCCCTTTCTTCTTCTTCTTCTTCTTCTTCTTCTTCTTCTTCTTCTTCTTCTTCTTCTTCTTCTTCTTCTTCTCCTTCTTCCCTTTTGAGAGAAGTCCTCACTATGTGGCCCTAGTTGTCCTGGAACTCATTATGGTCTCAAACTCAGAGATCCAATGGCTTCTACCTCCTCAGTGCTGGGATTAAAGGCATGTGCCACCACACCCAGCCTGCATTATCTCTTAATCACTTTTGAAACAACAGTTGAAGTAACTATAAAATCTGTTCGCTCAATAAAACTTTGAATTTCTTTTTGTTCTCCCTTCTTCTTTTTGTATAGTTGAGGATGGAACTCAAAAGTCTTGCATAACTGGGTAAGCAAGATGCATGTTCCTGCTACAGGGCTGGGCATATGCCACAAGCCTGATCCAATGCTGCTGACCTAAGGCAGCTGTCTACTTCCTCAAAAGGAAACACAATTGGTTTTATTTCTATTACTGGCACATAGCAACTGCCTCTAAGGACCAAACAATATGCAGTTATTGCAGGTATCCCATTGGAGTCTCAGAACAATCTTCTATAAAACAAATTAGTGCTCCTATTTATGGACAGGAGAGATTAACTCCCCCCCCCCAAGTCACATAGGCTACTGTGTTCCAAAGCTGACATCTATAATAGCCCAAGTCTATCCTACAGTAAATCCTATGCCTCCTCCTTCACTATCCAGAGGGTTGTCTGTATTTCTCCTCTCACATAAATTCAGCTATACCAATGGCTTGCTGAAGAAGGGTCCTTACTCCTAACCATCTAAGCTTAATAAGGTCCCTCCTTCCTTCTACCAAGGTGCAACTAGGCAGTGGGTATTAGTCAAAGGAGTTTAAAAACATTGGTTGACCTGAAACTGGCTGGGCAATTTGTATTTCAATTTTACTGGCATTACATTATTAACTTTTGGGTGAGGGGGTGAAGCCTCCTATCACATCTTCCCAGACTTTCAAGATAAACCAGCAACTCTAAAACCATCTCTTTGCTGTAGGAGTCACTTTTCTCCTCTCTAGGGAACGGATTATGACTGTATATTCTTTCCTGATACGTGGATGAAAACCTCCCGTTTAAAAGCTCTTCAAAGAAGCGAGTCCAGTCTTCATTCCTAACAGAAGTGACCCAGCAGAAGACCTGGCTCCCGACAATTAAGACCTGCCGGAGCTCATGTCTCAGGCATTATTTTCCAGCTTGGATACACCCAGTCCCCCAATCCTTATGCTATCTGATTAAGTTCCCCCAGCTAGTCTCAAGAACTTGACTAGTTACTACAGCCTGCAATCCTAACCTAAGTTCTCAGGTTGTCTCAGGAGCCTGCCGGTCTCTTGCTCCCAAGGCGGGGTTCTCCGCTCATTCACGTGTTTTCGAGAGCAGACCGCCGGCCCCTCTAGACATCTTGAAGAATTCGACCGGACCTGATCACTGTGGCACCTCCCGGGCTGGGGTTGCACTTACCCGCCTCATCTGGGCCTGGGTGCGTCCGAAGCGTGTCCTGGGAGGCCGGTCCGGCAAAGTGCTGCAGACAGTAGCCAAAGCCCAGGCGCGGAGCCGCGGGACGAGCAGGGAGCCGGGACAGCACGTGGAGAGGGAGGTTCTTCGCAGCGGCCGCCGGTCCGCCGCCGCCCCTTCCGGGTCCGGGAGCCGCGGCTGCACGCACAGGCGGGAGACGAGAGGCCTCACACGCCTCCGAAACCGGAAGAGGACGCGCGCCGCCCACCCAGCGGGGTCTCCCTCAGCCACCACGCTGGTCTTCTCAGCATTTCGGTCACCCACGGAGGCTCACTCTCCCGTAGGCTCTTAGTCGGGCCTAGGACCCAGTGTCTAGGAAAGGGACGTTCTGAAGCACCCACCTTCTCTGCTTGTCTGCAGGCGCGTCGCGGGTCAGCCCTCCCGGAGCGCACTTTACAGACAGGCAGCTCCGCGGACATCTAGCAGGGTGGCGTTGCCTAGCAACGACGGGGTCCTTTCTGGCTCGGTGGCGCTCGGGGCCTGCGGGGAGCGGACGGGCGCGGAGGGCGCTGGGAGCGGCCGGGAGACGGTGGCGAGCGCTCAGTGTACCCGGTAACCCGACCTCCTCGCCCCTAGTAAGATGAGCGAGGCGGACCAGACCCGGGTGGAGCCCAAAGCCGACGAGCCTTCGCCGCCCTCAGAGGAGAAGGACGAAGGGGGCGGGAAGGAGGCGGCTGCCGACGCGGACCCCGGGCCCAGCGCCTCCTTTCGCCTCATGGTGACTCGGCGGGAGCCCGCCGTGAAGCTGCAGTACGCGGTGAGCGGTTTAGAGCCGCTATCCTGGTCCGAGGACCACCGCTTGTCTGTGTCCACGGCTCGCAGCGTCGCCGTGCTGGAGCTTATCTGCGATGTGCACAACCCAGGCCAGGATCTGGTGATCCACCGCACCTCGGTACCCGCACCTCTCAACAGCTGCCTCCTCAAGGTAAGTCGCCTCCACCGCTTCTCCCCGGACCCGCCAGGGATCCCAAGGGAAGCTGGCCTGCACCCGGCTCCAGGATTCCATGTACATCCAACTCCTAATGAAGGGGCTAGACTCGCCGCAGCTTTTAAAAAGTCTTGTAAGCTTCTTCACTGTTCCTAGACACCCCCGCCCCCGAGCCAGGATCCGCTATCCATTCCTTCTTTACTGGTGGATGGAACCGCTAGCGCCGTTAGCCCTGGCATTTCTGGGACTCTTGTGACGCCACCCCCTAGCTGACCCAACCCCTGACCTGTCTCTACGGTTGCTCCTATTGTCTGGGGCCAACTCCCCAAGGCCCTGGGCTGGCTTTGTGTTTTCATTCTGTAATGCAAGCGCCCTCCTCTCGCGCCACTTTTGCTTTGAGAAGAAAAACTGATCTATTTCGTTACCTGTTTGACGGTTTCATTGTGAACGGTCCTTGTGTCTCCTTGTGGAGACAGCTCTTAAATCTTTGGAAGTGGGATGAAAAATAAAACCTCGGAGAGCATCCGGTGCTTAGAATTCCAAGTCCAAGGTCTCTGTAACTGTATAAATTTAGTGCCTTCAACTTCATATTACCCAAGTTTGCACCTGAACTGTAGAGTTTCTAATTTTTGTTGTATTAATGTAACCATTTTCAAACATTGTTTCCTTTAGTGAGCGATGTTCCTTTTCATAGTCTAGAAATGTAAAAACTTACTTTTTTTTTTTTAAAGATTTATTTTATTTATTATACGTAAGTACACTGTAGCTGTCTTCAGACACTCCAGAAGAGGGCACCAGATCTCATTACAGATGGTTGTGAGCCACCATGTGGATGCTGGGATTTGAACTTATCACCTTCGGAAGAGCAGTCGGGTGCTCTTACCTGCTGAGCCATCTCACCAGCCCCTGGTTTTATTTTTTGAGACAGGGTTTCTCTGTATAGCCCTGGCTGTCCTGGAACTCACTCTGTAGATCAGGCTGGCCTCGAACTCAGAAATCCGCCAGCCTCTGCCTCCGGAGTGCTAGGATTAAAGGCGTACGCTACCACCGCCCAGCAGTATGCTTATTTGAAAGTAAAGTTTTTCCGTACTCTTCTAGACAGCCATTCCAAATCCAGGTGATTAGTCACGGGTACCATTTGAGTAGCCTGAGCTCTTTTTAGCACACTTGATTCAAATTTCAAGCACAATGTTGATTTGGATAATATGTTTATTTTTTTATTTTTTTATTTTTTGGTTTTCCAAGACAGGGTTTCTCTGTGTAGCCCTGACTGTCTGGAACTCACTCTGTACACTAGACTGGCCTTGAACTCAGAAATCCAAATGCTGGGATTAAAGGCGTGTGCCACCACTGCCTGGCGGATAATAAGTTTTTTGTCTTTTCTTTTTCTCTTTTTTTTTAAAGTTTTGTGTTTTGTTGGGTTTTTGTTTGTTTATTTGTTTGTTTTTCCTTTTTCTTTGGTTTTTGGAGACAGGGTTTCTCTGTATAGCCCTGGCTGTCCTGGAACTCACTCTGTAGACCAGACTGGCCTCAAACTCAGAAATCCGCCTGCTTCTTAAAGGTGTGCGGTGCGCCACCACGCCCAGCCTTTTTTTTCTCTTTTAAATAGCATCTTGGGCTTGATAATCTTGCCTGGGATTACAGACTTACAGATTTAATTAGTTATTCAGCTTGACTGACTGAGTCATGTAAGAGCTTAAAGATGATCTGAGTGAATGATTCAAATACAAACTGGTAGTGCTGCTGAAGTGATAAACATAGGAGGGAGGCAGAAGACAGGTGCTGCACAGCTGCACCCTCTGCTGAACTTACTGTTTCAATGGGTAGTCCAGTGCCCCCAGCCAGGGAAGGTCTGGGCCTGGATGGTAAAAAATGACTGTTTAACAGAGAGTTTGGTGAAAGGAGTAGGAGGGGAGGTCACTGAGTCTGTAGCAGTCCCAAGAAATGGTAGTGTTTGGTTTATCAGGAAGCTCAGAGGCCATTCAAGGTAGCAAGTGAGGCATACCGCTCATGCACATGGATCTTTCATCATGAGTGGAGCTATGTGTGACTGTTTCTTGAGTATTGATGAATCGCCTGGAGCTGAAGATTTCTGCTAGAGTCAGAGAAAATGACACCAGCTTAGGAACTAGGAAGGTTAGTCCAGGAAGTTTCTTGAGTGCTGTTTCATGAGGATAGTGCTGGTATAGTTCAGGAGTGTGAGACTGCTTGGGCTAGAGATAAGCAGATGATTGCTGGGCTAAGGATAACAGGGGGCATTAAGAGCCGGGCGGTGGAGGTGCACGCCTTTAATCCCAGCACTTGGGAGGCAGAGGCGGCGGATTTCTGAGTTGGAGGCCAGCCTGGTCTACAAAGTGAGTTCCTGGACAGCCAGGGCTACACAGAGAAACCCTGTCTCGGAAAACAAAACAAAAACAGAAGGGGTTAAGAGCCTGAGCTTTGGCACAAGATAGACCTAGCTATAAGACAAAATAGTAAAGCCTTGTTAAGGCTTTATGGAGAATTAAGTTATGCATACATAAAGCATCACCTAGCATATAGCGTTAATCACTTAATGTCTGACACTGAGTATGCTAGTGTCTTCCTTCATGCTCAGTGTCCTCAGGCTTGTCATCTTTCCTTCATGCCCTCTCTCCAGGCATGAAAGAAAAGCCTAGGTTAATATTGTAAGTGTGGATTTGAAGGTGATACTAAGTTTCTGATAAATTGACATTTTGCTACATTTGACATTTGCCACAATGTTTAAATAGTAGTAGAAAACCTTTATGTAGCATAGTAGTAGAAAACCTTTATGTAGCCCTCTAATTGATAAAGAGTTTACATGAGAGGTCTCCATTGTTGCAGTGGTATAAAGAAATCATCAGTTCTTCTGTGCCCTACATACTCATCATCCCTAAAGATTTAAATACGTCAAACAGCTAAAGCACTAAACAGTGAACCATTTGTAAAGCTGTTGCTCTATGATTCTGTTGAATCACAGCTCAAACATTATCAGTTATATGTAAGTTACTATCTTTGATACTTCTAGGAGAAATGGTGGGTAATAGTTAGAACTTAACTGACCATAGAAATCTTTTCTAGGAGCACTTCAGGATAGTGTTCTGTAGTGGCTTTTAGGAAAAGTTGGCTTGAGCTCTAGGAACCTGCTACCTCCACCTCACTCACTAAGATTACAGGCATGTACCATACCCAGCTTCTGTTTTTTGGGGGGTTGGTTTTTTGGGTTTGTTTGTTTGTTTGTTTGTTTGTTTTTCGAGACAGGGTTTCTCTGTGTAGCCCTGGCTGTCCTGGAACTCACTTTGTAGACCAGGCTGGCCTTGAGCTCAGAAATCCGCCTGCCTCTGCCTCCCGAGTGCTGGGATTAAAGGCGTGCACCACCGCCACCGCACCGCCCGGCTCGTACCCAGCTTCTTACACGAGTAAAATGAACTCTGCTCCTGTGTTTGTAGGGCAAACTCTTTACTGGCTGAGCTCTCTCCAGCTGCATTGCTCTCACACAGTGCTTACCACTAATACATTGAGGAATTCTGTTATTGAGTAGGCTTCATAGTTTGCATGCACTTAAAAATCTTTTAAAATTGTCTAGTCTGGCTCAAACTTTGCTAGCATGTAGACACTGGTTCTTAGTGATTATTTTCCACGTTTTGCCTGTGTCCTAGAGCATTACTTCAGAGCTTGGGATCTTAGCATCAAGTCACTTTTTTTTTTCTCTCGCTCCGGTCAACCCTGCTCGCTCCTGTCGGCCCCGCTCACTCCGGTCAGTCCTGCTTGCTCAGTCCCTGCTCTCTCCGGTCCAAAGATTCATTTATTATAGTGTATCATAGGTACACTATAGCTGACTTCAGACGCACCAGAGGAGGGCATCAGATCTCATTATGGGTGGTTGTGAGCCACCATGTGGTTGCTGGGATTTGAACTCATCACCTTTGGAAGAGCAGTCGGTGCTCTTAACCACTGAGCCATCTCACCAGCCCGCATCAAGTCACTTTTAACAACTGTATACTAAAAGGATTAGGACTCCCTTATAATCATGTCCTACTCTTTCCATTTCCAAGATTAAGTTTCTTTTAAAAAGTTTGGCACTAAAATCAAAATGGAAACTTGTACTTTTTCACTTTTCTCCTTTGTTTTCTTTGGCTATTTGAGATCAAAGTCTGGCCACATATCCCCAGCTGTCCTGGAACTTGCTGAGTTGATATGCCTAGCTTTGTGATTACAGATGTGTGCTGCCATGCCTTTTATCCATCTCTAAAGACAGATGGAGTTCTTCCTATTTTCAGTCTGTGATGGCAATATCTTGAGATCAGCCTATGTTCTTTTTTGGCTTTAGCCTTCCTGGCTTTAATTTTAGTCATAACTTCCTCTGTCTTTTACTGTCTCTTTAAAATCTTTTTACAGAGCTTTCATCATTTGGCTGAGCACATGATACGTGTTACAGACCCAGACATGGGGGTGATGAGACAAAGCTAGAATGATCTGAGAAGGCCTCCTAAGATTAGACCTGGTAAGATAGATGGGAAGGAGCAAGTCAGGCAAGGAGCCAGGAAAAGCAGTGGGTGGACTAGAGAAGTCTGATAGGAGCCAGCTCACTTACAGCAAGAGTAGTAGACAAGGCACTGTGTGTGATTTGTTAAACTGCAGATTAAAAGGCCTAGAGTTGCTGTGTAAGGGTTAGCGGGTAAAAAAAAAAAAACACAGACTTTGATGGCTTTGGTTCAATTTCTGGAATACACATAAAAAAATGAAAAGCACAATGTGATGGCTTGCATCTTAATCCCAACATTCCTATAGTAAGATGGAAGGCAGAGATGGAAGAATCATGAGGAAGCTGACCAGCTAGTTAACCTGGAGTCCACAAGTACAGCAGAAACAAGAGAGCCCTTACCTCAACAAGGTGAGGGGGGCGTGGCATGTTAAATTAAAGAAAATAAGAGGCTGGGGTTGGGCTGGAAATGTACATGAGGCCTTTGATTTATCATCAGCATGTGTCACAGAACTATTATAAAAAAATCCAAATATCTAATAGTAGCAAAAATAAATATAGGTACATCTTTCCCTAACTTTTAAAACTACTGCTGTTTTGTGACTGGCTTAGCTAAGTGTTCCCCTCACTCTTGAGGATCAAATGTGTATCTATAGGCCAACTCTAAAATGGTCTAAAATAGCCATGCATAGTCACATTTATTCTAAGTCATTTTTTAAAAAGCCATTTCTTTGAGTAAGTGAACATTTAATCTTTAAACAGGCTTCATTTTTAAAATCATTATTGTTTGTTTTGTTTTATCTGAAGATAGTTTTTCTACCTGGCTTTGGCTAGTTAAACGTATGATCTTCCTGCCTTAGCTTCCAGTGTGCTTGGATTAGCAGGTATGCATCACCACACCTGGCTAGTTGATCTTTTAAATGCACATAATGCTAAAATTAGCAGAATTAGTATAATATGTAGTAATATAGTGTATATGATATAAAATTATTTTGCGTGTTAATACAGTTACTTTGGGTGGATATTTATCTGATAGCTTGTCTATATCTATTTTCAGGTTGGCTCAAAAACAGAAGTTGCTGAGTGCAAGGAAAAGTTCGCTTCCTCTAAAGACCCCACCATCAGCCAGACTTTCATGCTGGACAGGATGTTCAACCCTGAGGGGAAGGCTTTGCCCCCAATGCGGGGTTTCAAATACACTAGCTGGTCTCCAATGGGTTGCGATGCAAATGGCAGGTGCCTCTTGGCAGCACTGACCATGGACAATCGCCTGACTGTGCAGGTGAACCTCAACAGGCTCCAGTGGGTTCAGCTGGTTGATCTGACAGAGATTTATGGAGACCGTCTTTATGAGACTAGTTATAGACTGTCTAAAAATGAGGCTCCTGAGGGAAATCTCGGGGATTTTGCTGAGTTTCAGAGGAGACACAGTATGCAGACCCCAGTCAGAATGGAATGGTCAAGTATCTGTACCACTCAGCAGGTCAAGCACAACAACGAGTGCCGGGATGTGAGCAGCGTGCTGCTGGCTGTCCTCTTTGAGAACGGGAATATAGCTGTGTGGCAGTTCCAGCTGCCATTTGTGGGGAAGGAGTCCATCTCTTCATGCAACACGATTGAGTCAGGAATCAGTTCCCCCAGTGTTTTGTTTTGGTGGGAATATGAGCACAATAATAGGAAAATGAGTGGCCTTATTGTGGGCAGTGCTTTTGGACCTGTAAAAATTCTCCCTGTCAATCTCAAAGCCGTGAAAGGCTACTTTACTTTAAGGCAGCCTGTTGTCTTGTGGAAAGAAATGGACAAGTTGCCTGTGCACAGCATCAAATGTGTGCCACTTTATCACCCCTACCAGAAGTGTAGCTGTAGCTTAGTGGTAGCTGCAAGAGGCTCCTATGTGTTTTGGTGTCTTCTTCTGATCTCCAAAGCAGGTCTGAATGTTCACAATTCCCACGTCACAGGCCTTCACTCACTGCCCATTGTCTCCATTACTGCAGACAAGCAGAATGGAACAGTGTACACCTGCTCTAGTGACGGGAAGGTGAGGCAGTTGATTCCCATTTTCACAGATGTTGCATTAAAGTTTGAACACCAGCTGATTAAGCTCTCAGATGTCTTTGGCTCAGTGAGGACTCATGGCATTGCAGTGAGTCCCTGTGGTGCTTATCTGGCCATCATCACCACTGAGGGCATGATGAATGGCCTCCATCCTGTGAACAAGAACTACCAGGTCCAGTTTGTTACTCTCAAGACCTTTGAAGAGGCAGCTGCTCAGCTCTTGGAGTCTTCAGTTCAGAATCTCTTTAAGCAGGTAGACTTGATTGACCTAGTCCGCTGGAAAATTTTAAAAGATAAACATATTCCTCAGTTTTTACATGAAGCCTTGGAAAAAAAGATTGAAAGCAGTGGGGTTACCTACTTTTGGCGTTTTAAGCTTTTCCTTCTAAGGATTTTGTATCAGTCAATGCAGAAATCCCCTTCTGAGGCCTTATGGAAACCCACCCATGAGGACTCAAAAATCTTACTGGTTGACTCACCTGGGATGGGCGATGGTGAGGATGAGCAGCAAGAAGAAGGTACTTCCAAGCAGGGGACTAAGGCTGGCCTGCAGGAGAAGAGCAAAGAGGGTGACACGGAGGAGACCCCTGAGGACTCACTCACTGCCGGGGGAGACACCGGAGGCCGTGAACCTGTAGAGGAAAAGCTCCTTGAGATCCAAGGGAAGATTGAGGCTGTGGAGATGCACCTGACCAGGGAGCACATGAAGCGGGTCCTCGGAGAAGTGTACCTGCACACCTGGATCACAGAGAACACCAGCATACCCACCAGAGGGCTCTGTAACTTTCTGATGTCTGATGAGGATTATGATGACAGGACAGCACAGGTAGGTGTCTACCACAACTGAACTATCTGCTCGTCTCACTAGGTAGAAGGCTCGTGGGTTGGCTTTGCGTTGGAATTACTGAGGTAACTGATTGGCATGTGGTACAAGAAAGTAGATGGGAAGTATGGACTGACACTGAGGACACACTTCCATTCTGGTGCCCTTGAGTGATCTGCAGGGATTGCCAGATGACATTTCCAGGCTGTGGAGTCTGCAGTGGCAAATGGTATGTGAAAGACAGTCACAGCCGTGGAGATGTCCACCCATACTGTTTTCAATCATGTTTTACAAAAGTTCATTGTGATTTATGTTTTCTATTTGAAATGCTTGAATATTGTAAAGAAAACAGTTGTTAAGACCAGTTTTTTTTTTGTTTTTTTTGTTTTTTTTTTAAACCAGGCTGTTATATTCTTTTGGAACTGGGACAATATAATAGCCTGGTCTGTGATGTCAAGTTCCCCCAGAGACCAGGAAGGCTACAAGCATAAGGGATAGGTAGAATGTGCACCTCAGGAAGCATACAACCTTAGTTCCTGGTGCAGGCGGTCATCTGTGGGTTCTGAAGACTCTTGCAGAAAAGTCAGAGAAACACCATAGAACACCTGAATCCTAAAGAGCTCCCTACCAGGGAACATGCTGTGCACTGAAAGTTTAAATCACAAGGGTTTTTTTTCTCTCTGGAGATTGGCACTCGCTGCCTAAAGGCTTATTGAAAACAAGAAGTCCAGATAGTTTTGTCCCTGTCAAGTTATTCACGGTGCACTTCTCTGCCCCTGAAACTGCTGTCCACAGGACAATTACATTCTTAAACACAGTAAGAGGTACTGGTTATATATGTGACTTTTTTCTTTAAAAGTAAATGTTTAAACCTTGTTTCCTGCATTCTAAATTGTCTGAAAGAATATTATTTTTCACTGACATGGGATTGGTTAGAATTATTATAAATAATTGTGACATACCATTTAGTGTTCATCCTTACACTCTGTAGACCAGGCTGGCCTCGAACTCAGAAATCCGCCTGCCTCTGCCTCCCGAGTGCTGGGTTTAAAGGCGTGCACCACCATGCCTGGCGCCTTTAGGATTCTTGTTTAGGATGTTCTGTGCTTACAGACCCATGTCCAACATGGCTATGTGATTCTGGCTAAGCCAGTATAAAAACAGTGGAAAGACTGTACCCTACTTTCTCATAGCATCTCAGTTCTAATTAAAAGAATGACTTTTGTGTCCTAAGGATCTAGTTATGCTTCATACAAAAAGACCTTTCAGACTATGGTGTTGATTTTACTTCTATTTTTGGATGGTCTGTGACTACTGGGCACATAATAACACCTCTCAACCTGTTTTCACCCCCAGCTGCCCCACTTTCCCCTTCTAATTCCTGCCATGGCTTTTTAATAGTTAATACCACAGGCCGATTGTATATTTGTTTTTGCCTCATAAGTGCTTTATACATTAAAAAAAGTAGCAATTTTTATTCCCCTCCTTGAGAAGTATTGTCCTTGAGAATGCAGGAGTTAAACTAAACAGTTGACTTTTGTGATTGAGGCCACAAAGAATAAGTAGAAGCAGTTCTTCCTCACGTAGAACTTAGGCCCAACTCTGCTCTGCTTGAGACCACTAGACAGCGTCACTGCTTCACACATGGGATGCTAGGCTTATCTGGATAAGAGGTGTTTGTCCTTGATGTGAAGGACTATAAATGAGAATTCTGAAGGCCAAAAAATTTAGACCAAGAAGTAATTTAAATTTGTGAATTAATCTGGATATGGTAGTACATGTCTCCAGTCCCAGTATGTATGAGGCAGAGGCAAGAAGATCTCTGAGTTTGAGGATAGCCAGGACTACATAGTGAAATCCTCTCAAACACACACACACACACACACACAAATGTGTAAGTTATATAATGAAGAATTGAGCCGGGCGTGGTGGCACACACCTTTGATCCCAGCACTCAGAGGCAGAGTTAGGTAGATTTCTGAGTTCGAGGCCAGCCTGGTCTACAGAGTGAGTTTCAGAACAGCCAGGGCTACACAGAGAAACCCTGTCTCCAAAAACCAAAAGAATTGAAATGACTAGCTCAAATTAGTGATTAAGATACCCTTTGAGATTTGGGTGAGTTAATTAACCCAAATTACTAAATCTTGTAAACTGCCAGAAGAGGTAAAGCATAAATACATTCAAGCCTGGGAAGGACATGAGTTGTTAATAAAAGAAGTGGCTTAAAGGTTGGTATATATACCCTATGTCTATAAGGCAGTATGGTGTGTGTGTGTGATAGGGGGGGGGGGGTCAGCAAATAATAAAATAGACATAGATTTTTTTCAGACATTTGTCTTTAGAGAATGTAATCTTAAACCAGGTCTGGAAGCACAGGCCTGTAGTGTAGTCTAATCCAGCTATTCCAGAGGCTGAGGTAGGAGTAAGTATAGCAAATTCAAGACTGTCTGGATAGTTTGCTGCCACCCTGTCATAGAATTAAAAAGTAAAAGAGACAGGTATGGAGTTCAGTGGTAGCAGTGCTTGCAAGGCCCCACATTCATTCTCCCCCCCCTCCCCCCCCCACCACTCTTAGTAAGGCCAAGAAAAGCACCTACTTCGCCTATGCTGGGTTATCTCAGGTGCTACTAGAACAGTCTGTCTTTGAGCCCTCAGAAGAGGAAGTAACTTTAACTCTGACAAAAGACTAAACATTGTGGGCTGGGGGGAAGGGTCTGCAGTTATAAATACCTCCTGCTCTACTAGAGGACCCAGGGTATTCTAGCGCCCACTTGGTGATTCACAGCTATTGTAGCTCCAGCTACAAGGGCTCCTCTGTGGGCACCTGCACACAAGTAGCACACACACAAACAAAATCTTAAAAAGAAATGCTTTTTAAAGGCTACATTTATATATTTTTACAAACGTCACATATTTCACCTAGGGAGATTATGGATTTCCTTTTGAAAGCACCATAAGTAAAAACTATAAACTACTAAAAGCCAAAACAAAACAAGAAAGGAGAGCTTAATTTTTTTAGAGGTTTCTCTCTTGAGTAAAGTCCACCTTATAGGTTGAGGTTGCTGGATCTGTTTACTTTTCTTTGCTGTTAATACTGGTTGAAGGTGCAGGTTTTGAACTCTTTGGGCAGCAGCTTAGCTATAGAGGTATACCTCTACTGACCTGGCACAATCCTGTATTCATTGTGAGTAGCCTTCACTCCCAGAAACCCATATTCGCTCTTCACTCTGCACCTGTGATGTCTTACCAGGTCTTGATTGGACATATCTCCAAGAAGATGAACAAACAGACCTTCCCTGAGCGCTGCAGTCTGTGTAAGGAGATCTTACCATTCACAGATCGCAAGCAAGCTGTTTGTTCCAATGGGCACATCTGGCTCCGGTAAGCCTCTAGGGCTGCTCACCCTCATGGCTCAGTTTTGTGCAGCACAGAACCACCAGCCAGGGCCCATCTGCT
>LR753315.1:0-30499 GCA_902729485.2 Mus minutoides | reverse complement strand
GAGAGAGAGAGAGAGAGAGAGAGAAGTTGTCAGATGGCAAAAACAATAGTTTTCATAACGAAAGACTCTTTCTTTACCCTTGCTGTCCTGCCGGTCTGGCCTTAGGGGTGACCTTGGTAAGCCCTCACTCAGTTTTGCTCCCTCCATGAGATGCGGCATCACCTTCTCCCAAGACACCATGCTTCCTACTTTTCCTCCAGCCTCTGACTTCATTTCTGGTTGTGCAGCTCCTGTGTCATCTCCACAGTGCCTATCCTTAGGCCTAGCCTTTGGTTACCCACCATTCCTAAAGTGTTCTCTTACTGATTGTACACAGATAGACCTGTATCTGCTTCAGTCAAGACTTGCAAGTTGCCAGGCGGTGGTGGCCTGGTGGCGCACGCCTTTAATCCCAGCACTCGGGAGGCAGAGGCAGGCGGATTTCTGAATTCCAGGACAGCCAGGGCTACACAGAGAAACCCTGTCTCGAAAAAAAAAAAGACTTGCAAGTTAACTTCCTGCCTGCTTGGCATCTTTGCCTTCATAGCCCTCTCCCAGCCCCCAACATTATTCATGCACATGAGGACAGCTATCGTACACCCGGGCCTGCTGCTCCCACACTCCAGCCCTCAGTCAGTTCTCTGCAGTTGTAGTTATAACACTCAGTCTTGTCACAGCAGTCCTCAGTACTCTCCACTAGGGCTGGGGTATGGGTCTCTGAGAGAGCACACTTCTAGCATTTGCAAGGTACAGAACCAACAAAAGCTCTCCAAGCACTAACCGTCTCTGGTGGGAAAGCTGAAACTCTCAGTGACTTGCAACCTCTCACAGCCTGTTCTTGCTTCTTCACACCCTCATGTCTACTCTGAGCTCAGGAGAACTGGCCACCTGCTCAGGTCAGTATGGCCTCCTCCCACTGGATGGCATCTTCAGGGACAGTCGATTTCCTAATGCTCCCTCAGCCTTCTCTCACATATGCATATGCTCCACCTAGTACTATGATTCCTCTGCTTTGCTGGTTTTTCCTTATAACCCCATTTCATTCTTTTTGTTGTTGTTGTTGTTGTTGTTGTTGTTGTTGTTGTTTGTTTGATTGTTTTTTAAAGGCTGGGTCTTCCTGAAGCTCGGCTGGCCTTGAACTCAGAAAGCTCTGCCTGCTAAATGCTGGGATCAAAGGCATGCACCACCACACAAGGCACTTGCCTAATAACCTTCCTTAGGACTAGGCACTTGTGTGAGTGCAGAAGTCTAAAGCATTGTCTGCTACTACTCAGCAGAAATGTCAGATTTATCTAACTAAAGCAGGCCTATACGACACATAGCATTTACTCATTTTCTTGTTTTGTTGACAGATCTCACCATATTGTTAGGCTGGCCTCAAACATAAAAATCCTCCTGCCTCAACCTCCTAGGCATGTGCCACAATGTCTAACCAGGCTTCCATTTTCTCTTTTAGGGGTGGCAGGAGGAGTTAAAACACAGTTTCTCTTTGTAGCCCTCGCTGTCCTAGAACTCACTCTGCAGACCATGCTGGTCTCAACTTAAGAGATGCGCTTGCCTCTGCTCCCAAGTTCTGGGACCAAAGGTGTGCGCCACCACTACCCAGCCAGGAGTCAGTTCTTAACAGAAGTGGAGCTGGGGCTTTCCATCATATGGGTGCTCTCGGATTGCTTCTCTCATTGACACATTTGCTTTTTAGTTTGTTCAGACTTTTTTCCTTGAAGGGAGAGAACAGTTGGCAGTCTAATACTGGGTGAGTTTTAGGCTTGTCATCAAAGTACCATCTGTTGAGCGGCCTGCTTGCCAGACAGATTGGGACAGATGTGCATCCATCAAATGACTGTATCCTCACAGTGGATTTTATCTTTAGTACCTAAAGAGAAGGCGGGTGGAGTGGGGGTGTACATTGAATGTGGTTCACTCTGTGTGTAGAATCTGGAATAGAGCGAGCATCCTCTATCACTCTCCACTTTATTCTTCTGCTGCAAAGCCCCTTTCTGGACTAGGCCTCACACTTTTCTGCTAGGTTGCCTGGCAACAAGCCCCAGTGATTCTCCTATCTCTGCCCTGTTCTGTACTGGACGATAGATGCCAGTGGGAACCCAATTGACTTGTTACATCAGTGCTGGAGTCGGCTCGGGTCCTTAGGCTTTCAAGTGAGCACTCTTACCTTCAGAGCTAGCTCTCCACCCCAGTGCCTAAGGCAGTTCTCAACCTTCCTGATGCTGTGACCCTTTAATACATTACCTCATTTTTGAGGTGACCCCCAACCATAAAATTATTTTTATTGCTACTTCATAACTAATTTTGCTACTGTTATGAATCGCTACTGATATTTACATTATCTGTTTTCCAATGGTCTTAGGTAACCACTGTGAAAGGACTGTTCAAAGCCTTCCCTCCGTCTCAAACAAACTACAGGCTGAGAATAGCTAACCTAAGGGCTCTTTCCCTTTTTTGGGTTTTTTTTTGGTTTGTTTTCTGAGACAGGGTTTCTCTGTGTAGCCCTGGCTGTCCTGGAACTCACTTTGTAGACCAGGCTGGCCTCGAACTCAGAAATCCGCCTGCCTCTGCCTCCCGAGTGAGTGCTGGGATTAAAGTCGTGCGCCACCACGCCTTTAATCCCTACGGGCTCTCTTAAAGACGTTTTGTATACCTTATCTTGAAAAGTAATGAGAGTGACTTTGCATATGATATGTGAGTGTTGTTTATAATACCAAGAACGCAGTTAGGGAGGAGTGCTTCTAGGACTTTCTGTAGAGAGGTTCTGTGTCTCTTCAGAGAGTGCTGGTATAGATTTGGTCACACAGGGGGAAGCATTGCCCTAGTAACCGTGGGGCCAGGGAGCATCCTCTGACTGGACTCCTGTCTTCTTTCAGGTGCTTTCTAACCTACCAGTCCTGCCAGAGCTTGATATACAGACGGTGTTTGCTCCACGACAGCATCGCCAGGCATCCTGCTCCAGAAGGTGAGTGCTGGCCTAGCCTTGGGGTAGGGGTGGAGTCAGGCTTGACTCCACTTAGTGTCCTGCTCTTGGTTGGGAACAGGATGAGTGTGCTTTCTGCAGTTACGGTGAAGCCAGAACCAGTTAATGCATGCTGCCTGTTGGTGTGTGTCATATGTCAGCTGACAGTGGGATGGGGCTGACTCAAGGGAGCGTGTAGGGGTTGTATTTGGGAGGCAGCTCTGCAAAAGATGCTGTATACAGAAACAGCATTGCTGCTGCACCTGGTGCTTTCTAACCTACACTTCTTCTAGAAGCCACTGAGGGCTACTTCCTGACTAGTCTGTGCGCTTAGCACATTGCTGATTCTGAGAGCACTAACTAGAAATAAAATCTTAGGTGTGAGTAAGAGATCAGGCATCTAATAGTCCTGAGAATGCCAGTTGTTTGGTGTGAGCTTCGCTGACCCTACACTGCAAACAAACAGGCCAGTGAGACAAGTATGTAGAATCAAACACAGTAAACAGAAAACAAGAGTATTCTATTTAAAACTCAGTCTGTACTGATTTTTGCTAACTTTCTCAAGGTTACATGCTAGCAGCATGCATTCTGTTTCTGCTTTTAGTTGACCTCACTTCTCCGTCTGTCATCCATACCTTGTCCTGTCAGCCTTTTCTGAGACTGATGCTTGGTTCCGCTGGCTTTCCTTTGCAGATCCTGACTGGATTAAGAGGTTGCTGCAGAGTCCTTGTCCTTTCTGTGATTCTCCTGTCTTCTGAGTTCAGTGAGGAGGATGGAGGATATGAAGTTGGCTATAGAGAATGCCCTGAAACCTGAAGAGCAGGTGTGCTGGAGGGAGCCCGGCACTGCCCGGTGGAGACACTCTTTTAACTGGAAGGAGGGAGTCATCCTCGGGGCTCATTGCACCAGCACACTCCGACTTCAAGGACTAAAGGCTATTTTTTAAATGACTCCATTCAGAGAGTCTGAGTAATTTTAAGGGGAACAGTAGCCATCCCCAGCTCCTCACCAATGAGGACCACTTGTTTTCCAAGTGTCTTGCCTAAAGCAGTTTGAGCAGAAGCCTTCTGCTTCTAGAAACATAATGGTCTCTTCTAGAGAATCTAAGGACCATCTTGTGAGTTTGGTTTTTGTCCTTGCTTTGGTCAGGGACTGCCTCTGGCTCCAGAGGGCTGAAGTGGTTGGTACATGACACTGCATGTGCCAGTACACCTTAAAGTGTGGAACGCTGGCTGGCTGCAGCTGGAGCTTGCTCAGCAGACTCAGCTGCCCGTTGACTCGTTTTCAATCATATGGAGACATTTTCCTAAAACTATATTTTTGAAGCCAATAATAAAATCATCTTACTGTATCAAATGATCAGGTGACTATTAGAAGTAAATAATTGTCATTTATTTTCATCTCCTGTCATCAGATTTTCTGGCCCAGTTCTTTTTTTTTTTTTTTTTTTTGGTTTTTCGAGACAGGGTTTCTCTGTATAGCCCTGGCTATCCTGGAACTCACTTTGTAGACCAGGCTGTCCTCGAACTCAGAAATTTGCCTGCCTCTGCCTCCCAAGTGCTGGGATTGAAGGCGTGTGTGTCACCATGCCCAGCGGCCCAGTTCTTTACTATGTAAGAGGAGATTAAGTACCCTACCCTCTTCACAGCCCCACTTCATGCCCATGTGGTAACCTAGGTATTTGTACATACAGGGGAAGTATTGTCTTCTTTTAGTATTAAATTGAAGCTTCAGTATTTCTAACATTGGCTTATCCGGACATCTCACTGAGTATTTGGAGGGAATGCTGGTCTAGAAACTTCTGGAGAAAGATGGAGTTGGAGGTCCTTGAACTCTGTGCTACAAGCATGTGCAGCTCAAGTGGAAAAACCTAAGAATTTCCTCTCTTGCCAAAGGTCCTTAATCTTTGGAATACAGGTATTCTTCTGTGGGCTTAAAGAGGAGACATGCACTATCAATTGACTGCTAGCTCTTAACCCAGACCTGAAGCATTCTGGAGTCATAGTCGGGGTATTAGAGTAAGTTTCCTGGGATTGGTGCTAATGAACTGGACACATTTTAAACTGTGCAATTGGAAATGAGATAGGAAATACAGAACATGAAATGCTTTACTCCTTGATGATTCTTTTTTATCATGAGTATTATTTTAACATACTTTCCCACTTTGATTTTATATTTTTAGCAAAAGAAATAATGTCTTAGTACTTGGGTACCACGGCGAGAGACAGATTACATGCCACCCTGCCACACTTCCTGCACTCTGGGCACAGACCCTGAGAGGCACTTCCAGAAGCTGTTCTGAATTGTCCTGTTAAGACTGTTGCCCTGTGCTATGTGTTTAATGGATTGTTTTTTGGGGTTGTTAATGTCCTGACATAGGGTTGTTTCAAGAACAGCATCTCTCCAGACTTGAGGGGCAGCAAGGAAAGAGCCCAGAGTGACCCAGTTCCGAGCCAGCAGCTGTAACTCCTGAGGGGAAGAGGATGACAGGAGTGGAGAGGAACTGAGAGCTGTTCCTAGGCTGCCTCCTGTGCGCGTCAAGCTGCCTTTCTCTTGCTCTTTGGAATCAGTCTCCCTAGGTGTTCTCACAGGGAATTTGGGGGAACTTAAAACTTGGTTGTTTAAAGCAGTTTGCATTTCTGTGAAATTTTATCATTTAGAAGTAACAAAAGAATTTCTAGGATCTGTACTTGTGTAAAGAAAGAAACGTGACAACTGGAATACAAGTTTTCAGCAAAAGGCCTAGCCCTGCAGAATTTTTGGACTCTGAAATCCAGCCACAGCCAAGTGTTTCCACAGCCAGTAGAGATGTCCCCCTCCCCTCACAAACACCACACCCTGGTGTTGATCTTCAGAGCAGGGTGAATGAGGGAATTTGGGGTTGATGGCAGCCTCCTACGTGCAACCTGTACACTTCTGAATCTCTCCAAGGGGCAGCATATAGGACCACAGAGAGTTGATGGAGAGACCTTGGGAAAGTGGGCGTGGCACCAGAGTCTGCCCCTTCCAGCTTGAACTCACCTGTGCTGCTTTGGGGAGGAGTTGAGTAGCTTTCAGTTGCAGCTATAGCAGCTGTTTCTGCAGGGGGAAGAAGAGTAGCCATCAAATTGCTGCCCTGCATTTAGAAGACCGGAGCAGACTCTACAGAGAACTCACACGCTGCAGCACTGCTGTACCAGGTTCCATGCCTAGATGGTTTCTGTTACTCTAGGTAGGAATGGATAGCTTGTTATGGCTGCCATTCAAACCAGTGTCCTGATATGTTCACCCCCAGACTTGAAGCTGTCTATATTCCTACCAGATCTGCCAGAAGCTGTCAATGAGAACCAGCAAAGTTTATGAAGGGCTGTAACAATTGTTCTGCTTGTCCCTCTGGGGTCTAGCAAGTTTTTAAGAACATTTGTGTGGAAGCAGGTAGGCTGGACCTAGCAATAAGCTTAACAAGTGAATTGGATTGGGAAAGTTTTGTTTTCTGTTTGTTTTGTTCTGTTTCTTGAAATGGGGTCTCACTATGCTATAGCTCTGGCTGCCCTGGAACTCTTGTAGACCAGACTGCCATTGAACTCAAATATCTGNCTGCCTCTGCCTCCAATATTGGGAAAGTTTTAAGGGTTAATTATTAAGTCACTTGATTGGTTATATTGGTATCAAATAAGGTGCAGATGGTGGAGCACAGCCCTAGCCTGGGAGCCCTGCATCCCTGGCAGCAGGAAATGGCCTGCTAAGCAGCTGCAGTTTCTGGTCATCCCCCTCTTATTTTACCCTCCCCAAGAAGTGGCTTCCAGCATTAGGATGCATTCAAGGCCAGGAAAATATATAATGATGAGCATTTCTAAAGGCTAAGCCATGTGAGTCTTCCTAAAGAAAAGAGGTAAAGAGGGCCAAGGTACTCAAGGCTGACTGCCAGCTCCTTGCCACCACAGTGTTGGCTGTTGATGCTGAGCTGAATGGAGTACATTCCAAGTCAGTCTGGACTCTCAACAGTCAGACACAGGGCTCTTTTGACAGCACACCTTGGACTTGAGTAACCACAGCTAGGCTTTGCAGTCAATCATGGTATGGTAGACTGCAAAATCTCAGCAACCTTCCCTTTCCCCTGAAAAATCGGCTTGGAAGGACACCCTGCAGGGTGCAAGAAAGTGGATAATCTGGAGATTATGGAAAAGCACCAATGTCCCCTAAAGTGTCACACTTTAGAATGTGCCTCAGACTGGTGTGGTCATTTCTTGTCTGCTCATTCTTGAAGCTAAGAAGTTACTGAAGGTGAATCTGCTTTGAGTCTGCTGCTCACCTAAGTGCTCAGTAGGTGAGATGTCCTTACATGGAACTAAGCTGTGCTCATGGTAGCCTCGTTCCTAGCCGCGACAGACATGGCAGCTCTGTCCACAGAACAGGCAGGAGGCAGTGTTCTTGGATTGTTTTCTTCAAGGTCATGTTTATATCTAGGGGAGAGACCCTGATGCCATCAACAGGTTCTAGTCATGAGTTTATTTAGAGCCAGATGGTGTGGTTCACTAACAGGGCCTAAGTATTCCTTCCTTGTGATTAAGTGAAGTAGAGAAGAAAGCGGTATACATCTGAATTACACTGTAGGCTCACAAGCAAAAACGTGGTCCTAGGTTGAACAGATGGCCTCTCAGAGTTCTCCACTTTTATTTTTAAGACTAGAAGTTCTCTATCTCAAGGCTGAGGCTGTAGCTTGGTGGATAGAGCACTTGGCTAGCATTGACAAGGCCTCAAGTTCGGTCCTCAGCACTTGGGGTGGGGTTACTCTTTATATCACTACCATGAAATTGTTTTCAAAAANTTGGAATTGTGTTCACACCTTACTGTTTCTAAATAAAGAGAAAATTTTATGGTTATACAAAGGAATTTTTTTTTTATTCTTACCATCTAATGAATTTTAAACTTCAACATTATAGCTAAAAACTAAGAGTAATAACAAGTGTTTGTTGGAATAACTACCAACCCTGTCAAGGCAGCCATCTGTCTCCCCAGTGTGTGTACAGTGCTGTTAGCCTGTGTACCCCTCCAGGGCTGGGACTGTGTCTCAATTCATGATGCTGGTGAGCTGGTATGTGGGGCTCCCCCTCCTTCACTGCCCTTCATGGTCAGCTGCATGGAGCCACTGAGACAGGAAGGCAGAGCTGACAAGAACATGGCAAGAACATGGCACAGCACTGTTGAGTCTTTTTAGGCTTTCCGGACCCTCAGAGCTGATGAGGGAGCTGAGGTCCAACTGGATGCTGTTGGAAACACCTAACCCCATGTTCTAGCAGCCATGGCTCCCCTTTAAGGTGATGTATCTGACCATCATCACCTGACATCTCTTCAGTTTCTCTTCCCTTCTCCCTCCCCAGGTCAGAAGCTCAGTTCCTGTTAGCCTCGGGGACAGGAGTGCAGATCATTGGTACTTGCCCAGCAAGCACAAGGCCATGGGTTCCATTTCTAGCACTGCCAACACCCAGGTCAGGAGGGGGTTGGGGAACAGGCTGGATGGTCACAAAAGAGCAGCGTGGTTTAAAGGTTGAGGAAGACACAGACATGGCTAGCCTAAGGCTCAGATCCTAAAGCAGCCACAGTGACAGTGTCAAAAGAGGGACCCAAATGCTTCTTTGCCAGAGAGGAGCAGATTAGAAGAGAGACCTGAGGCAGGCAACACTCCTCCAGAGAGAGCAGACACCATCAGCAAAAGCCAGGGCAAGATGGACATGGGGGTCAGGGAGAGGTTCGTGGTGGTGGCTGTGCTCCAGCCTGAGACTTGACAGTTAAGTAGTAGTCAGTGATGATGGATCAAGGATAGGATTCCCTTGCATCCCTTCTGATAACGGTTCTAGATCAGGTGGTGGCCCTCAAATGAGAAAGTGACCAGGGTTCTCAGGTTTAGTGCTACAAAGTCTGGTCCTGACCCCATAGACCCTGGTATCTTTAGGGATGAGGGACCTAGGTGAACCAAATCATGAAGGTATTGTTTGATTTAAACCATAATGAGGAGACCAGGGCCTTCAAAACATTGTATGCATCTCCTAGCCTGGAGCTGCCTGACCAGTGAGCCTAGGGATCTGTCCCAGTGCTGGGGTTACAGGCACAGGCCACAGCACCTTAACAAATATAGTGAATATGTGTAAGTCAACCGAATAATAAAACATTCATACACACACACACCATGACCAGATATGTATGATATAATTATGACATGGCAGGAATAGTCCAACAATGGCTGTCTCACACTGGAAAGAGCAAGAACCCAGTAGTTGCTTATTCCACAAGACTGAATGCTCCAGCAGTCCCATTTTAACATTGAAGGCCAAGAGAGATGATGGTCTTCAATCTACATGAGAAGCCTGAAGAATCCAGTTCTGACATCAATGAAGGAGATGCAGCAACAGCTAGCAACAGATACAGCAGGATCAGGGCTCGGGTTATGAAATTGTCAGTCTTCCCAACTATAAAATGGGTATCACAGAAGGCACCTGTCTAGCAGATTCAGCCCTGACTGAAGGCAGGGGGCCTCAGTTCCTTCCCTCTCTGTCTCTTACCCTCACCGAGAGGAAGGAAGCACTTGAGCAGCTGATTTTCCACACCCTGTACAGCTTTTTCTCAGACACTAACCCCCTCCTCCCCCCAGCCTAGGGCTCCAGGTAGGCTGGGCTCTCACCTCCTGCCTTGGATGATCAACACTGCCAATACCCTGCTCCCGAGGGAAGTTGAGGAACAGGCTGGACGGTCACAAAAGAGCCACACACTTGGAAGTTGAGGAAGGAGTGCACAGTGACAGGTACCAGTGCTGCAATGTTGAGATAGAGACCCATCCTGCCTTGAATGATCAGGAACCCTAGGAAGGTTCAGACCCAGGCCTGGCCACAGGGCTTAAGGTGCTCCACAGGACTGATGTCCATGCCTTCCAGGCATGAGTCAGTAATTCTTACCACCCACTGGTTCCGTTTGTTTTCAAGACAGGGTTTCTCTGTATGGTTTTGTAGATCAGGCTGGCTTCAAACTCAGATCCACCTGCCTCTAACTCTCAAGTGCTGGTGGCATACGTCTTTAATCCCAACATTCAGAAGGAGGCAGAAGCAGTTGCATCTCTGTGAGTTCAAGACCAGCCTGATCTTCAGAGTGAGTTCCAGGACAGCCAGGGCTACATAGGGAAACCCTGTCTTGAAAAACAAAACAAGCCGGGCATGGTGGCATACACCTTTAATCCCAGCACTCAGGAGGCAGAGGCAGGTGGGTTTCTGAGTTCAAGGCCAGCCTGGTCTACAAAGTGAGTTCCAGGACAGCCAGGGCTATATAGAGAAACCCTGTCTCGAGAAAAAAAAAAAAAAAAAAAAGAAAGAAAGAAAGAAAGAAAGAAAGAAAGAAAGAAAGAAAAACAAAACAAAAAAGTGCATGGACTACCACCTCCAAGTTCTGTTTGTTTTTGAGACAGGGTCTTGCTATGTAGCTCAGATTTGCCTTGAACACATACATGATCCTCCAACCTTAACCTCCAAAGCCTGGGATTGCAGGTGTGTATTACCATGCCCAGCGCCCTATCATTGTAATGAGGAAACTTAGAACCATGTTCTCTAGCTGTGAGGAAAATCTAGATATATAGCTGTTATATACTTAGCAGATACAGCAGGATCAGGACTAGCTTCACTTTAGCAACTGAAGTTGGGCAGTGGTGGCGCACTCCCTTAATCCCAGCACTTGGGAGGCAGAGGCAGGCAGATTTCTGAGTTCGAAGCCAGCCTGGTCTACAGAGTGAGTTCCAGGACAGCCAGGGCTATACAGAGAAACCCTGTCTTGAAAAAAAATAAAAAATAAAAATGGAAGTTTGTTCTGTGGTCAACTATATGGCTTTTTATTTAATGACCCCAAACTTCTTTATGTGCCTTAAAACTCAACATCTAAGCTGCCTTTCTCTTCCATGGGGTCTCCCATGAGTCTGGCTGCATTTAAATTGCCTCCTTTGTGATCTCCTGGGAACTCCCTAGACTAGCTGTAATCCTATCATGGTGCACAGGAACCTTGACTGACAGCCCTAGGTAAGAAGAAGAAAGCCTGGTGACAGATGCAAGTATTGAATAGGACCATTGGGTGGGATGGTTCCCAGGGGCTGTCAGAAACCAGATTGTTTCCCTCTCTCTCTTTTGCTGTTTCTTTATAGAAAATACCAGTCATGTGCACAGAAACTTTGCCTTTTCCCTCTACTATCTACCTACTCCTGGAGACATGGCTGAGACGCGGTAATCATTTGCTGGCTGAGAGATGTGGTTCAGTTGGCAGAGTGCTTGCCTGGAATGCAGGAAGGCCTGGGTTCCACCTCCAAAGCTGAATAAACCAGCTATGGTGTCACACACCTGTAATCCCAGCACTCAGAAGGGAGGTACAGGCAGGAGGACCAGAAATTCAAAGTCATTCTTGTCTACATTGGGAGTTCAAGACCTGGCCAGACTATATGAGTTCTTGTCTCACAATATCAAACAAAGCACTTGATGAGGGAACAAGACAGGCAGGAGCCTGCTTCCCCATTTTCTCTAAGCAAAGTCTCACTATGTTGTACCAGGCAGATCCCAGATCCTCTCCCTTCTGTGACAGCAAGATGTAGCAAGGGTAGAGGGAGACGAGGGTAGAGTCTGAGACAAGGGAGAAGCTGATTGGAGAAGGCAGGTGTGGTCCTGGTCTCACTGCAGCCACAACCAAGGACTAGATCTCACTGGAAGAGGGGAACACGCACACACCCCAAAGGTACCTCCCATACCAATATGAGTGGGGTACACCTCAACAGGGTCCTGTGATACCCAATTCTTCAGGGTCTGGATGGCAGATTAATCCAGGGGAACTCCCCCAATGCACATGGGTCCTGCAGGTGGCCCCACTCTGTAGAGGTAATGTAGAAAACGATCTGAAAGCCAGAATGCCTTTGCCCCAGCCACCTGGACAGCCGTAACAGGAAAGCAGGAGCCACCATCCCATATAGTTGAGAAGTCATTACCAGAAGACTTTGGTCCTGTCTCCCCTACTGCCGTGGGTGGCTAAAGGGCAGGCTGTCTAATGTCTCAGAGCTCCAGTGCCCTTCTCTGAGGATGAAGTAGGGACTTCCTGGTTCTGTGGAAATGAGGAGGCTGTTCTGTGTGCTCAAACTAGTTACTGCCTTTGTGGGGTAACTTTTCCTCTCACTAGATCCTGGAAGGCAGTAGCTGTTTACCCTCATCTTAGGATGACAGGCTAAACCACTTGTTTTGGTGACTTTTTTTTTTTTTTTTGGTTTTTCAAGACAGGGTTTCTCTGTCTAGCCCTGGCTGTCCTGGAACTCACTTTGTAGACCAGGCTGGCCTCGAACTCAGAAATCCGCCTGCCTCTGCCTCCTGAGTGCTGGGATTAAAGGCGTGCGCCACCACGCCCGGCTCAAAATAAAGCACAGGCTGGGGCAGTGGCTTACAAGTGTCCCAGAGGTTAAGAGCACTTGCTATTCTTCTAGAAGACCCTGAGTTTGGTTCCCAGATCCATGTTAGGTGGCCTACAACTGCCTGTAACTGCACACACGTAGCATGTGTGCACACACAGAGAAATAAAAATCTAAAAATGCTTTTAAAAATTATGTGTATGTATGTCTGTGTGTGGGTTTGTGTGCGCAAGTGTCTTGCCCATGGAGGCTGGAAAAAGGACATCAAACTTCCTGGGGCCAAAATAATAGGAAGTTGTGAGCTGCCTGATGTGGGCATCTCCTCCTCCTCCTCCTCCTCCTCCTCCTCTTCCTCCTCCTCCTCTTCTTCCTCCTCCTCTTCCTCTTATTCCTCCTCCTCTTCCTTCTTTCTTTCTTGAGACAAGGTCTCACTATGTAGCTCTGGCTGTCCTGAAGCTCACTGTGGAGACAAGGCTGGCCTCGAACACACAGAGATCCACCTGCCTCTGCCCAGGATTAAAGGTGAGAGCCACCATACCCAGCTTGATGATGAATTTTAACATTGACTTGATGAGGTTAAAAGTCACCATGGAAACACACCTGTAGGTGTGTCTATGAGGGGGTTTTCAAAGGACCTTTTCCATCACTCTGAAGGGCACCACTCCTTGGGCTTGGAGATCCTGGACTGAATACAAAGCAGGAAGCAAGCCAAGTATCAGCGTTCATCTCTCTGTGCTTCCAGACAGTGGACACAGTGTGACCCAGCATGTGTGTGTGTGTGGGGGGGGGGGACCCATAGAGACCAGAAGAGGGCATCTGATTCCCTAGATCTGAAGTGTTGAGTGGTTATGAATTGCCACTCATAATTATGGGTGCTGGGAACTGAACTTGGGTCCTCTAGAAGAGTAACAAGAATTCTTAACTGCCAAGCCATCTCTCTGGCCACTTTTATCGGGCACTTTTTGTCATGGCAATGAGAAACGTACCTAATACACTTGTCCAAAGCCACTAGATGGCATGGGGAACTAGGCCACTGGTCTGGGCAAGGCTGTGCTTTGGGGGGGGACAGCCCTCCCCCATAAGCAGCATACTGTGTTTAACACACAACTGAAGTGGGAGGCTGGGCAGAGGGAAGGAGGGTTAAGGATGTGGGCAACTGGTCCTGCTGCCACAGATGCGGACCCCTCCCTGCAGAGACCGTGCATAGATCTGCTCACTGCAAGTGTCAGTCCCACAGCATTGGTTGTGAGAGATCACATTCTCTGGAGCCCAGAATGACGTGAAGAGGAAGAAACAATGAACTATGGGAAATAAAGCTTTCCTAAGCCAGTGTGGGCCCTCTTCCTGTCTGCTGTCTCCTCTGATCAAAGAGCCTAGGTGCAAGTGGTGGTGCCTTTTTACCTATGTGAGAATTTATGTTTTATCAAAGGCAGCTAGCCTGCCAATGAGCAATGTTCCATAATTCTCCCTTACCATGTAAAACTTTTATGCAAAGGAATTAAAAATCTTAATTATTTTTTTGAGATAGTCTTTGTAGTGGTTTCAATGGTTCCCCCAGGGAGCGGCACTCTTGGAGGTGTGGCCTTGTTGGAGGAAGTGTGTCACTGGGGGTGGGCTTTGAAATTTGAGAAACTCAAGCCAGGCCCAGCGTCTCTTTCTCTTCCTGCTGCCTGCAGATCCAAATGTAGATCTCTCAGCTACCTCTCCAACACCATGTCTGCCTGTGTGCCCCCATGCTTCCTGCCATGAGAGTAATGGACTAAACCTCTGCATTGTAAGCCAGCCCCAATTAAATGTTTTCCTAGCTGGGCGTGGTGGCGCATGCCTTTAATCCCAGCACTCGGGAGGCAGAGGCAGGCAGATTTCTGAGTTCTTGAGGCCAGCCTGGTCTACAAAGTGAGTTCCAGGACAGCCAGGGCTATACAGAGAAACACTGTCTCTGAAAAAAAAGAAAAAGTAAAGTTAAATGTTTTCCTTTGTAAGAGTGGCTATGGTCATGGTGTCTCTTCACACCAACAGTAACCTAAGACAAGTCTTACTATAAAGCCTTGACTGGTCTAGAGCTTAACTATGTAGACATAATATACAAAAGAAGACAGAGGCCATCTTGGCCAGCGTATTGGTTTAGGTTGTGGCACACACTTTTTGTGGAAAGGAAGTGCCTGTCCAACCAAGTTAATTTTGCTTTATTAATGTGTTTCTTTGTATGACACTGAAAATATTCTTTTCCAAGACCCTGCAGAGCCCTAGCAAGATAAACATGTGCTAAAATGGGTATGCACTGCCAAAGAAGTTTCAAGGTGGGCACTGTGGGGGACCTTGGTGGGGAGACCCTGGTAGAGATTTGGGAGATGGCACTCAGTGTCTCACAGCCTAAGGAAATGGGAGCTGAGCACACTCAGCACAGACAGGAGGCAGGACCTGCAAGAAGCACCTCCTGGACTTGTGAGACTGAGCTGAGGCAGGCCCGGGGGGCAAGCTCTGGTAGATGGGCTGTGAGCTGTCTAAGCTAGAAGGGCCTTTGGGCATTGGGCCCAGGATCTCTGACCTTCCCAGAGCCCTATGTGCTAGAATCAGATCAGCCTGGTCCCAAGAGTCCTAGATGTAGGTCAGCCTTGGGACAGGTGACCTTAGTCATCTGCACGCGGTGGCTTAAGTGGGGACCATCCATCCCAAAGGTAGAGAGAGACAATAGAAGGAGGCATGAAAGGAATTCCAATCACACCATCAAACCCTGGTCTTCCTGTCCCAGCTCCTCCCCTGCAGGGCCTGTAGGCTATACAGAGGACAGGGGATGACCTGTTACTCTATAGCCCTGTAATACTACCTCTGCTACACACACACACACACACACACACACACACACACACACAAAGGTAGACATACATAGATATATAGACACAGACACACTCACACACAGTCACACAGACACACAGAGATATAGATATACACAGATACACACACACAGACACACAGGGCGGCTGCCAACTGAGAGGCAGTTTAAATTCCAATGTGTCAAAATTAAATGAAACTTAAAACATGCCTCTTTAGTGGCATGGCCATACTACAGATGCCTCAGGAGCCTCCTGTGAGGAGAGGCTGGCAACATGTGCAGTGCAGATAGAAGCAATGTCCCTCATTCCAGAGAGTTCCTCTGGGTGCCAGGTTACTCTTCTTCTTCTTCTTCTTAAGACAGGGTCTTCTGTGGTACACAATGAACCCCCTATGTAACTAGAGGCTGTCCTTTATCTCTCAATGCTCCTCACACCACCTATAATCAAAGTGCTGGGATTACAGGTGGGTGTCATTACACCCCTCTCAGTGCTGGAGTGTGTGTCTGCACAGGCTGTGAGACAGATGCAGTTATCATTCTACTTCTGGTAGTGAGGGAAGACGGGCCAAGAGGGGTAAGTTTAACTCTGTGGTGATTAAACTTGGTTGTCAACTTGACTGGACCTGGGATCGTCTAAGAGGCATGTCTCTCTGAAAGGGTCTTTCCTGAGAGGATGAGCTGAGGAGGGAAGTCCCCGCCCCAAGTGGGAAGCAGCTTTTGTGTGGAAGGAAATCAGACCTGCTTTGCCTGCCTGCCTTCATTTCTTGCTTGTGGATGCATCTAGATTATTGCTGCTGCTCCTACCATCCTCTACTGATGTCAGAACCTAGTTTTTTCCAACCTTCCGGGGTGGACTGAAGACCAGTGGCTCTCCAGGAATCCTCCATGCATCCAGCACCAGCTTGAGACATCTGGAGTATCTATCTGTCCAAGTAGACTAAGCAGCTATGAGATTCTCAGACCCTCCAAACTGCAGACCGCCATCGTTGGCCTAGCTGGACCTCTATCATATATAAATGTGCTACTGGTTCCGGTACTGTACAGAACATGACCAATGCACCTAGAGTGCTTTGAATAGGTTTGGTCCCCATAGATTGATATGTTTGAATGTTTGGTCACAGGGAATGGCGCTATTAGGAGATGTGGCCTTGTTGGAAGTGTGGCTTTATTAGAGGAAGTGTGTCACTATGGAGGCAGGCTTTGAGATTATATATGCTCAAGATGAGCCCAGTGTGAAGCAGTCCCCTTCTGCCTAAGGATTAAGATGTAGAACTCTCAGCTCCTTTTCCAGCACCATGTCGGCCTGCATGCTTCTCACCATGATGACAATGGACTAAACCTCTGAACCCATAAGCCAGCCCCAATTAGTTTTTCCTTATAAGAGTTACCTTGGCCATGGTATCTCTTCACAGCAATGGAAAACTTAAGACAGCACCCACCCAGTTACCAACAGTGGGATGGGGTGGACTTGAGGTGGACCTTGCCCACATCTGACTCTAGAAGAAGGCCTAGCCTCTGGCACTCCACTGTAACCTGGCCAAGCGCCCCTTCTGTCCTGTGTTCTCACACCCCATAAGAAGGCTACAGGAGGTTGTGACTGGCATCTGTATTGGCTGGGTGGGTCTGATGAAGGTTGAGGGTTTTGAGGGTCTTCAGGGCTTGCTCCTGGCTTCGCACATATCAGGGAACTTTCCTGGGCAGAGGATTAATGATCCCGCTCTCTATATACTCAAAAACTGTGTATGGGTCCTGGTCTCCGTTGACAACGATGGCTCGATCGTAGTACTGCTCCAGATCCCCAGAGTTTCTGTAGAACAGGTCCGTTTGGAGCTTGATGTACTCCTCTGAATCCTTGGGGTTCTGCAGGAGGCGGGCCTGGACCTCTATGGTGGGAGGGGGCTTGTACATGAGATGGAACCTACGTGGGAAGCAGATGAAAACAGCCCTTAGTCCTCTGCTGACCATGCTAGAGTGCCCTTGCCCTGTCACCATGACTACCAGACACAAATGCCAGCTGTGCACCCCGCTTCTGGGACAAGAAGCTGTGATCCCAGCTCAGGGTAAGAAGAGAGGTCAGTGGGGGCGGGGTAGGATGTAAAGTCACAGTAAGAACCAGATCCCAGCCGGGTGTGGTGGCACACGCCTTTAATCCCAGCACTCGGGAGGCAGAGGCAGGCGGATTTCTGAGTTCAAGGCCAGCCTGGTCTACAGAGTGAGTTCCAGGACAGCCAGGGCTATACAGAGAAACCCTGTCTCAAAAAACCAAAAAAAAAAAAAAAAAGAACCAGATCCCACTTTGAGCTCAGAGGCCCAGGCAGGTAGAGCTCTGCAAGTTGCTGGCTGCCAGGGCTGTGTAGTGAGACCCCACCTGAAAACAAAGCAAACAACACACAAAAAGCCCAGTTGGTTCCTTCATTCTCCCCTTTCCCTGCTTTTGCAGTGCCCTGCCCCCACCCATCATGTGTGCTGAAGGCCAAAAGAGGGAGTTGGATTCCCTGGAACTAAAATTCTACACTTTCTGGAGGCAGCCTATATAAGGACATGGAAGAAGGGAGCCTGCTCTCTGCCTGCTTGCCCTTGATCTCACTGGCAAGTCCATTCCTCCACTGGCTCTAGCCTACTTCTTCGGGATTCTGGCATCTTCTGAAGACCCACTCTTGAATCTTCCACTGGTAGACAGGTATTGTTGGATCAGTGGTTCTCGACCTTCCTAATGCTTCAACCATTTAATACAGTTCCCCATGTTGTGGTGACCTGTAAAATGATTTCATTGCTGCTCCATAACTATTTTTGTTATGAATTATAATGTAACTATCTGATATGCAGATCTCCAAAAGGGTCTTTACCCACAGGTTGAGAACTGGTAGGCTAGCTGGAGCACAGCCTGTAAGCCAGTCTAACAGATCCCACATAGGTTCATTCTACCATGTCTGCTCCTCTAGAGAACCCCAACAGATACCAGGACTGGGGTCTAGAACAGGAGAATGTTCTTCAACAGTTCCAGAATGCTGTGCAGGCTGCTCTACCACTTGGACCACATGATCCAGCAGACCCAGGGGCACCTGAGGTGGCAGTGCCAGACAAGGATGCTATTTAGACCCTTTGGCAGGCCACTATAGGTGAATCACAGAAGAGACCTTTGGGATTTTGAAGCATGTCGGTACCATTGTCTACAGACAGCTATTCCCTTTTAGAGGCAGCTCTTGGCCTGCTATTGGGCCTTAGTGGAAATAGAACATTTGACAATGGACTACCAAGTTACCACAACCTGAGCTGCCCTCCGTGAGCTAGGTAATATCTGACCCACCAAGACAACATCAGATGTGCATAGCAGCAATCCATTACTAAATGAAGGGAGGCAGAGGCAGGCGGATTTCTGAGTTCAAGGCCAGCCTGGTCTACAGAGTGAGTTCCAGGACAGCCAGGGCTATACAGAGAAACCCTGTCTCGAAAAACCAAAAAAAAAAAAAAAAAAAAAAAGAACCGACTGCTCTTCCAAAGGTGATGAGTTCAAATCCCAGCAACCACATGGTGGCTTACAACCACCCATAACAAGATCTGATGCCCTCCTCTGGTGCGTCTGAAGTCAGCTACAGCGTACTGATGAAGAACAATAAGAAATGAATCCTTGGACCAGAGAGACCAACCGGAGCAAGCCAGGCTGTCCGGAGCGAGTGGAGCCGAACTGGGACAGCAGGAGCTAGCGGGGCCGACTGGAGGGGGAGGGGCTGTACGGGGGCAGCCGGGAGCGAGTGGGGCTGGCCGGAGCGAGCAGAACCGGTTGAAGCGAGGGGGGGGGGGGCGTTGACCGGAACAAGGGAAAAAAAAAAGAGATCCACCTACCTCTGCCTCCCAAGTGCTGGGATTAAAGGCATATACTACCACAAAGGGCTTTGTGTGTGTGTGTGTGTGTGTGTGTGTGTGTGTGTGTGTATGTATATGTGTGTATGGGTGTATAAGTGTATGTATATATGTGTGTGTGTGTATGTGTGTATGGGGGTGTTTCTGTATTCTGTATTCTGTATGTATATGTATGTGTGTGTATGTGGTGTGTGTGTGTGTATACATGTGTGTGTCTTGGTGATTGAACTCAGGTCCTCATACTTGTGAGGCAAGCATTTGCCATCTGAGCATCTTCCCAACTTCGTCTGTACTTTTTTCATCCTTTCAAACAGGATTTGTCCAGTACTTAGAGCCTACCCATCTGCTGCAGCCATTTCTGAGTTCAGCTGGGGGCCAGGAACACAGTGGCAGGTACTTCACCAGTGTGTTGCTGCCATGCCTGGCATACCCCTTCCCTTTTCCCTCTCCTGAGGGAGCCAGAAGACATTCCTCTGGGAACTCACTGAGCAAGCCTGTTTCTTGCCTCTGTCTGCAGTGCAGCACTGCCCTGCAGCGGGTCCACAATAGGACTGAGTACTTAGGTGAAGAGATGGCTCTCGGGGGACCTGGTCATCAGCAGCCCTCCACGACCAGCCACCAGGAAACCCTGACCAACCTTTCTCCTGTGACAGGGTCTGTCCTTCTCAGTGTCAGCCGCTCCAGGATGGAATCCAGTGGCACATTCAGGAAGAAGACCCTGGAGAGAGACCATGGTAGCCACAGTTGTCACTATCTGGGCCAGGCAAAGCTTTGACAGCCTGGGCCTGCTAATCCTAGGGAGACTACTCCTGGCAACATGACTTTCATACATAGCAAACCCACCTAGAGCCCAGAGCCCCACCCACTCTCTCTGTCAACTCACTATTCAGGCCAATAACACCCTAATGCCAGAAACTAGGGTATAGCCTAGTAGTCCAGAGCCTTCCACAATCACCCACTGGCCACTCTGTCCCTTTCTTTCTGCTGCCTCCTCCCCTTGGTGGCCCCCTGACCCCCGTTGTGGCCCTGTGACCTTCCTGTTGTCACTCATTTACTTCCATAGACTAAGTCTTGCTACAGTCAAGACAAGAACAGTTGCCATGGTCACTAGAGGGAACCCCAGGCCACACTTTTGTCACCCTTAGGACGCGATTGGCATCATTCCCCACATGTGGGCATATATATGTTTCAGAGAGGGTCTGGCCCAGACTCCTGAGAGGCAGCCGAGTGTGCCCTTGCTCCATTCCTCTTGGCTGGAAGAAACCTTTCCCCTCTGGCTCTCAGGTGCCTGTGGCTTTGCTAGACCACAGCTGTGAGGAGGGGGAGTGCAGATTCAAGCCAAGCCAGACAGATCACCTGCTGACTGCACAGTGGGAGAAACGGAAGCTCAGATTTACCCAGAGGGCCTCCGGAAGAAGGCAGCTTGCTCAGAGCCTTCAGGGAGGTGGCCAGGACACTAGGAGCAAGTGTTGCCTGAGGCTGATGCTTCAGGGTTTGACTGATGCATGTGTGCAAATTTCTTTCCCTTCGGCTGGTTTTCTCTGGGCTTCTCTCTAATACTTACCCAAAGTTACTATTTTTTTTAAAAAAATTCTTAAAAACTTTTATATATTCATTTTTTGGAGAAGGTCATGAGTGGACATGTAGTCCAGTGTGTACTTAGAGGTTAGAAAACAACCATGGGGCTTCCTGCAAGCTCTAGTGGAGACGCAAGAATGAAAGAAACTCAGTTCAGCTCCACTTAGTGAGCTGTCACTGGTTCAAACTTCGCAAGTCTGACACCAGGTGGTTTATTTTAGCCATATTTAAGCTCCACACAATTTGGGGGAAATGTTTCCCAATGACAGTTAACTCTGTCCTGTGGACAGAAAAGCTAAGGACAGGTTTACATTGAAACTCTACAAAGTACATATAGCCTTTTCCACAGAGATGATCAAGGGAAGGCTCAGGGGAGAATGACTGGGAGTCTTGGTTGGCCAGGCTCTCTCTATAGACGTTACTTAGGCTGTTGTAAAGTACACGTGACATCTCTCATAGGATATTTTTATGGACTGAGAAGCTTGAAAAAAAAAGCCCAATATTTAGTGGGGAAAAGTTAGGGATAAACAGACATACTAGTCTAGGGCATTTGGATGAAGCTTGGCCCTGCAGATAGCAAAACATCACCAGGTGGTAAACTGCATCCATTCCCAGCATTCCAGATGGAAGGCAGGTAAACATCTCTTTCCTTTGAAGAGCAGAGCCTGCACATTTAACCTTCCTGGGTTCCTTAGTGTTTATCTGTTTTTGTTTGTTTGTTTGTTTGTTTTTGGTTTTTTGAGACAGGGTTTCTCTGTCTAGCCCTGGCTGTCCTGGAACTCACTTTGTAGACCAGGCTGGCCTCGAACTCAGAAATCCTCCTGCCTCTGCCTCCCAAGTGCTGGGATTAAAGGCATGTGCCACCACGCCCGGCAACACACCTGTTTCTTAATGACTCCAATTCAGAGTGCCTCGGAGCACCAATCCAATACAGTGTTTGTAGTACTGCATACATTAGTGGGTTATATCCGACAATACGTTAAAAGAATAATTCATTATTACAGCTAAGTGGGCTTTAACCTGGGAATGGGAAGCCTAATGCTTTTTTAATCAAGTTTACATTTAAAGTGAAAAGTACCATATTTTTAGACTAAGTAGACAGAGTCTTACTATGTAGCCTAGCTGGCCTTCAACTGCTATGCAGCCCAGAATGGCCTTGGATTCTCAATCCTCCTGCCTCCGGCTCCTGGTGTTACAACTGCAGGTGCATGCCACTATGCATGAGGAGAGAAGACAACACAGATCCGCTTATAAGACAACAAAACACCTCATCCCAAGCAAAAGGTGAAAGACGGAACTTTTCCCCCTGAAATAGGTCACAGAAGGATATCTGCTCTCACTACCACACGTACACACACACACACACACACACACACAATGTGATTTTAAAAACTGTATACCAAAATACATTAAAAAATAAAATATAAGCCAGAATGGGGAAAATATTTGCAAACCGAGTATCAGAAAAGACATTTGTCTCGGTCCACGAGTGCCAGCACCTCCAGAGCTGATATCTAAAGGGAAAGCGGGGGGGGGGGGGGGGGGGGGGGGGGGGGGGACATCTGGAGGTGGCTTCCTGGAAAAGGCTCAAGTTGCCTCCTCCTTCCAGCAAAGAGTCGGCCTCTGTCCTGGGAGCCCTCCTTTCAGCTCCATCCAGGCCATCTGTGACTGTCCCTGGCCATCCTGGATGGTCAAAGTGACAGACAGAGCACACTGCTTGACCGACAGGGAGCACCATCTGGAACAGGGAAGGAGATGCCAAGGTAGTCCTCCTCATCATTAGATTTCAGGGTGCTCCCAGAGCACAAAGCAGAAGGGGCTAGTTGTTGTTGTTTTTCTTTTTAGATTTCTTTTAGGTTCAATTATTTTTATTTTATGTGCATGAGTGATTTGCCTACAGATATGTCTGTATACCTCATATGCACCTGCTAGGCCCACAGAGATCATAAGAATCAGATCCCCCCCGGAATGAGACTATATAGATGGTTGTGAGTCAACATGTGGGTGTTAGGAATGGAACCCAGATCTTCTGCCAAAGCAAGTGTTCTTAGCTGCTGAGCATGCACATGTGGAAGCCATAAACCATCCTTGGAGGTTATCCTAAGATACTCTGTCCACCCTCTTTGAGATAAGGATCTCTCGTTTTCCTAGAGCTCACCAATTTAGCTACACTGAGTGGCTAGGAAGCCCCAGGGATCTGTTCTGGCCTTCCTAGTGCTAGGGTTACAGCCACACACCAGCATGCCCAGCATTTTGTGTGCATTCTGGTGATAGCACCCCAGAAGCGCCTCATGGTCTCCACTACAGGTTAGCACCCTACTGGAGGATGCTCAGTCCAGACTCAAACTTCAACAGGTTCATCCTGTAGGTACATCAAGGATCAGGACAGGGGCGGAGGCTGCCTTGTTGATGCTGTGTCCTTCCTGCCCTGCAAATGCGCACAGCTAAAACCTACGCTGACAACCAGCGCACAAACTGTCCCAACCCCATCTCACAGCAAAGCACAGCTTGGACTCCATGCTGTTGGCTTCCTGGATCTCCTGGCAGGTGCCTGGGTCACAGGCAAAGCCTGCAAAGATTGCTGGAATTAAGTGATGAGAGAGGCTGTGTCCAAAAGGAGCAGTGCGGAGGAGAGTCTGGACACGAGGCTTCTCTGGCCAGGATTTTAAAGTGTTTGCTTTGCAGATGTTTCACTCTGACACGCTTACCTGAAAAATCAAGGGCCAGACCTCGCCAGCTGATCCTACCACCCTGAGCACCCTATGTCGGTCGGGCCTTGGGTAACAGTGACAACTCCTCTCACCTCCGGTCCCCAGTCATTCAAGATAAGGGCTCCCGCTGGCCACTTCTTGTTGAAACTGGTGCATAATTGACAGCACAAACCTATCCTGCCAGAATCTGCCTCTCCAGGGGTAAGCAACAAAACTCACTCTCCTGCTGCTAACCAGTAAATTAGTACACACTCCTGGCAGTTTACCAAGTGCATTTCCAAACTCGGCATTCCAGTTGAGGGGGTGGGGATGACCCAGGATACTCTAGTATAATCCAGATCTTTTTAAAAGCCCTCTTAAAACATCTACCTCCTTTGCCACTGAGAAGAAAGGAAAAACATTTCTTTCTCTCCTGTGCACACTGCCACCCAGGAGCTCCCCAGACAATAAGGAAAAGCCAATTGTCAGAGCCAGGAGGTTCTGTGAGCTTTTCCCACCGAGAAAAGCAAATGACTTTAAGGCAAAAAATAGGAGACAAGTTGGTGGCCAACTGTAAAGCCAAATCCTTAGCAGGATTCCTAGGGAACCCAAGACATCTCAGGCCATCCTTGGGGCTTGGCAGGGACAGGAGGATGGAGGAGGGACAGAAGTGTTTAGCCTTCTGGGTAGGGTTTCACCCAGTGAGGTCACTGGCTGGCATGTGCACTCTCATACTGGCTTTGGGTCAGAAAAGTAGTAAAGGGCTAGGACCCACATTCCTGAGACAAGAGGCCAGCAGGACGAAAGATCTTATCTAAGCCTTCAAGGCTTTGGTGAACTTGACACATCTTAATCTGAACAGCTTTTATGCCCTTAAGTCCGAGTTCAGACTCCCCCATTATCCTGTTGTTTGAAAGACTATGTTCTTGGGCTTGGGACATAGTTCAAGAGGTAAAGTGCTTGTTTGCCTTTCAAGAGCAAGAAAGAACCTGAGGGCTGGTGAGATGGCTCAGTGGGTAAGAGCACCCAACTGCTCTTCCGAGTGATGAGTTCAAATCCCAGCAACCACATGGTGGCTTACAACCACCCGTAATGAGATCTGACGCCCTCCTCTGATGCGTCTGAAGTCAGCTACAGCGTACATATGAAGAGTAATAATAAACGAATCCTTGGACTGGAGAGACCAACCGGAGTGAGCAGGGCCGACCGGGGCCGACCGAAGCCAGCGGGGTCGAGCGGAGCTAGCAGGGTTGACCAGAACAAGGGAAAAAAAAAAACCTGAGCCAATCTGCAGGGCCTATCTATAGATAGATAGATAGATAGATAGATAGATAGATAGATAGATAGATATACCCGTGAGTATGTGCTGACAATTCCAGTGCTGTGGAAGCAGAGACAAGTAGATTCTCTAGAGTTTATGACCAGCCAGGCTTGCCCACTTGGCAAGTTCTAGTCCTGTCAGAGACTCTTACTCAAAAGAAGGTGGGCATCCCCTGAAGGAATGACAGCCATGGTAACCTCTTTGGACTTATACAATTAGGCTGCAGGTCCATGTTTCCTTTACAGCTAGACCCAACATCAAACAATGACAAGAGAGTATATCTTCTTTTTTTTAAGAAAGAAAATATATTTATTTAATATGTATATGTGAGTTCCTGTATGCATGCATGTTCCCCACATGTGTGCCTGGCTCCCACAGAGGCTGGAAGAGGATGTTGGATCCCCTGAGCTAGAGTTACATGCATTTGTGAGCTCCCAACTTGGTGCTGGGAACTGAATCCCAGTCCTCTGCAAAAGCAGGAAGTGTTCTTAACCATGGAGCTGTGATAAAATACCCTGACCAAAACAACTTAGGGAAGACAAGGGTTCACTTCAGCTTACAGTTCCTGGTTACAGACTATGAGGACAGGGATTTCACAGTGGCAGGAACTAGAAAGAGCTGGTCACATCATCTCCACAGTCAAGAGCACAGAGAATAAAGACATGCCTGCTTGCCTGCCTGCTTGCTTGCTTTTAGCTAGGTTTCTCCTTTCTTACACTATGTAGGGATCTCTGCCTAGGGAACGGTGCTGCCCATGTGGGCTCAGTCTTTCCATATTAATTAACAGTCAAGACAGCCACCCCAACTGCAGATGTGCCTGATCTTAAAAATTCCTTATTAAGACTCTCTTCCCAGGTGATATTAGGTTAATTCAAGTTGACAGTTAAAACCACCCAGAAAGGTTTGGAAACAGGTCCCTTGTGGGATCCTCTTGTTTGAGACAACTGTGATTTTGAAATGAAGAAACATGGAGATATTGATTTGTAAGCATTAATACAACAAAGTGTCCACAACACAGAAATGTTCTTGTGGTATATTACAAAAAAACAATTACATTGGTTTCAGAGGATACAGCGACATGGTAGTAAGCTTGCTCAGCTTGCCTGAGGCTCTGGGTTCTGTCCCCAGCACATAGTGGTGCATGCTCGCAACCCCAGAATTTAGGAAGTGAAGGCAGGAGGATCAGAAGAAGCCCAAGGCCATCTTCAGCGGCATGAGCAGGTTTAAGGGCAGCTACGTGAGACTGTCTGAGAAGGGAACGAAGAGGTGAAACTGTCCGATTCCACTCAAAAGTGACCAGGAAAAGCCTGGCCTGGTAGTGTTCCATGCACCACTTACTTGGAAGACTGACAGGAGACAACGTTGGTGAATTCAAGGGTTTAAGGTCACCTTGGAGGACGTGGTGAGACCTTGTTTTCAAAACAAAAACAAACCCAATGGCTGGAATAATAAAGGTAGCCCTCCCTTGCCGCGGTAGGACTACAAAGCTCACACACCCTTGTCCTTCATGGTTTGCTGGTGAGCTAGCTTCTGCAGGTCCTGGGGAGCCTGGAAAACGGCAGCACTTGCCCATTTCCCTAGTGTAAATTCTCCCAACAGATTTGACAGACTGAGTATGGACCTGGGAAATGCCACAGAGTAGCGTCTCAGGAGCTGGAACACATTGGTTCTTCCTGTGCCTGCCACAGGCTGCAGCCTCTGGGGACCACATGGCTAAGGAGTTCTTACGCCTTGAGTTGGACCCTGTGGATGCATTCCATCCTCACCACACCCTGGGAGTCACAGTGGTACTGTGACAGCATTGACACTTCATAGGCCACGAAGAGCCATGGTCCGGACGAAGTTATTCAGCTGAAAAGTTGCTGAGACTTGGCCTTGGGACCGCTTCCAGATGTTTGCCCTTAGCTTCCAGATGTTTGCCCTTAGCTTCCAGATGTTTGTTTGCTCTTAACCCCTCTGTACCGTGCTTATTTTCCTCTATGTTAGTGAGGGAATGACTCTTCATTGATTCCTGCTCTGTGTCTTCAGGAGGCCAGAGGCATGCCGGTTACCATCACAACAGCAAGGGAGGGACCTGAGACCTACCAGAGGCTAATTCCTACCCTCCCTGGCCTCCTTTCCTTGGACCTACTAAAGCCATTGTATTCTGAGGAATTAGTATTTTCCTTTGTCTCACTGCCTACCAGGACCATCTCCTTGATGATTTCAAGAGTTTTACTTCTTGGCTTCAGTTTGAATCTTTGGTCTTCCATTCATTACCACCACCATCACCAGTACCATCGTCATTAATTACCACTTTAACCACCATCACCACCATTCACATTACCACCATCCACATCACCATGGTAACCACCATCACCATCAGTGCCATCAACACTGTCATCATCATTGCTGATATCATCATCACCATTAATAGCAGCACCATCATCACCTTAATCACCAACACCATAATTCCAATCAAAAACTTCTGTTAACACTAAGTACCAGAGACTTGTGCTAAGCACATCACACATTACGGCACCCATCCTCCACCAGGGGAAACACCTACATAGGCGCTGTGGCCCTGGCATTCAAGCGTTAGCCTAGAGGTTATGTGCTGTCTCTAGACTGCGCTCCAGGTCCATCAGACTCCAGGATGCTCTATCGCTGCCCTGTGTTCCTATATGTCAAATAACCATGATTCATTCCCCCAGGTTGATGGAACATTCCAGAAGCCTCCCGTGAGACTTAGGGATTGCACAGGGAACACTGAAGCAGCTTAACTCACAGGGTGTGGTTAGATCTAACTGCTCAGGGCTCTCTGTGTCTGCCCAAGGACTGACTGAATCCTAACTGTCTTCACGTGGGATGGTACACAGCTAGCTGCCTCTTGGGGCCAAAGACAAACAGTGCAGATTTCACACACACACACACACACACACACACACACACACACACACACACACGGTGGCTGCCTTGCCTGAAGAATCTGCTACTCTTTTTCTTAAACCAACACTTTAATTACTCCAAAATTATGTTAAATCTTTGCATAAAAGCAGCAACAGCCCTCTTCTGAAGAATTTCATTACAGGAAGTTGGGCTCTCTCCAGAGCACTCAGTTAAAGGGAAATAGATAAGGTCTTCAAAATAAAGGCAAGGAGGCCATCCTTTGTCAGCCCATCCAGGGGCCAGAGACTCGGAGGGGCCAGAGACCTCCCGCTCTGCAGACAGAAAGGAAAGGAAACACCTTTGGCTCTGTAACGTAATAGGCTTTACTTCTGGAAAAAAAAAAAACAAGCCTAATGAAATATTAATAGCCAGTGGTATTAATTAAGGGGGAGAGTCCATCAAGAGAACCCCAATATGTTTACAGTATCCCCAGGAAACTGGGAAAATTCACAATCAAGTGTGTAAATGTTCTAAAAAAGGATCTTGAATATTTTATGAATATTTGTCATAAAACAGAAATAATAACCACTGTGCAGAGCTATTAGAATTAATATTTATGCCACCCGCCATGAAATATTCATGGGGACAGAGAGAGGGGGGCCGTAGACAAGAATTAATTTACACTGGGCTCGGTTTACCCGCTGGCTTGATGTTTAAAGCCAGTTGACAAGCCTCCCTATGAATCCACCAGTCACTTCCCTACAGTCTAGGACGTGGAGGGGGTGGGGACTGGTCCAGGCTGCTGACAGCTCACAGATTGAGTTTCTGACAGCCCTGAAAAAAAACCTAAGTGGCCCCCCACCTTTTTTCCCTTATTCCATTGCCCAAGGCGCTCTGTTCCGAAACCGTTAGTCCCATCTCCCCCTTCCATCTGCTGGAATTAACGAATTAATGAGCGCCGATACACTTTACTGGTGGGGCCCTATGAATGTTTACAGGCGATTAAATGATAATGCGGGGGGCGGCTGTATAATTCATGAGCCAATTAAAGGAAGTGTTAGTTGATTTGATGGGGCTAGGACTACAAAATGCATTTAACTAATGGGGAGCCTCGGGCTGCCGAGGGCCAGCTCTCCTCTCAGATTACGCAGCTAATTGCCCGACTTTGCGAGGCTGTCACAGATAGCCATGCATATTTCATTGTTCTCAAATACTTCAATTGTCTGCGTCAGTGCTGTGGCTGTAATGTGGAGAGGCTAGGCCAAAACTTGGGTGTCGTTACAGCGTCTGGCCTGGCCTCACCAGAAACCTAGACCAGTGAGCATGACAACGGTTCCCAGCCATTAGGTGATTAAAAGGGCTCACAATGTGATCAATTGTCTTTTGTTTTACTAGGGATACTCACTCCACATACTGATGTCATGATCTTGGGGACCCTAGGGACTTGACCCCCTTTTTTTCAGGGGAGATGGGAACTGAATTTTGCAACCCCCCCGTGTTGCTTCTACCCTGGGAGCTCTCCCCAGTGCAGTATCCATCCAGCGAGGGGTTCTGAGGTCACGTGGAAGCCCTGATTTTCCCCAGGGCAGCTCACCTGGAGGCACTTGCCACTCTAAGTGTCTCCTTCAGGCCCCACTTTGTCCATCTGTACAACGCAGCCACTCGGGGCTTCATTAAATGCAGATCATGGCAAACTCAGAGTTAAACTTGAATTTTTGCCATTGGATGCTTGAAGGGCTCAAGAAAGGAAACAGGCATCTGTACCCATCCCAATCACACGAAGATGCTGGCGTGCTAGAGAAGAGGGAGGGCGGAGAGGAGGTGAGAGAGGGTCTCACGTCATAGCTGGAGCAGTTGGATGCCTGGGGGTGGGGGGGCGGATCTGCCTTCTGACTCCACCCACCCCAAAGTTTTCTACCTCCCCTCAGATGGTCAGAGCCTCCATATAGACTGAATCATACTGTCATTTCTGGGCTTCCAAGCCAAATCACGTGAGAGAATTACATGTGGATGCATGCACACACTCGTGCATGCAAACACACACACACACACTCACAGAAAAATGTATGCACACAATCACACCTGCACATTAGCAAGTTAAAAGCCTGCAACAGCATGGTCCAGCCCCTACACGCTTGCTCACGAGTACTCAGCTGAGGGGAGGAGCTGTACAGAATCAGCAGCCTCCCCTTTACACAGACTATCATCGTCACACCCTTCTTGGGAAAAGCAGAAGTCCCAGCTTACTCACTTAGGTAGGGTTAGGATGGTACTAGAGTTGAGGAAAAGTGGATCTAAGTACAGGCTTAGCATCTGGGCTGACTTGGAACAGCTGCACATCTTCTGCTTCTGCTGAGTGTGTTTTTGCTGAACCTGCCTCCTGGGCCCTGGCCTCATTCCTTCTCTCCACCCTTTCCCTCCCTGCACAGTACAGCAAGGGTCAGCCTTTGCTCCCTAATCACACTGAGCTGTCGAATTAAGCAACTGGCACTACCTCCGGGGACAGCCTTGGCAGCCAGCAGGATCTCTGGTGATGTACACTGGGTATCTCCTGGATGGGTGGCACAAATCAAGCAACCACAGGTGACAAGGACCCAAGCAGCAGCCACTTCACCTGCAAACTAAAGCTTGGTTTTCCATATTCACTTGGGGGGCTCTGCTGAAAGGTTGCAAGCAATGGGTGGTCAAGCTGGGCTTAACATATTCTAGCTTAAAAATTAAACCAAACTATCATTTACCAGGTACACTCCCTTAGAGGTTTTAAAAATGTTCCCTTATACCATCCTGGAAGGCAAATGGTATTCTTACTGCATAAATGGGGAAACTGAGGTCCGAAGGAGTTCACTCAGAACTTCTTCTATTAGTAGGTATTAGCTGCACAAGAGGAAACCACGCGATCGTGTAGAACAGCCATCAGTTCCTTGCAAGAGAACATTATGGTAAGGCCTGTTGATGTCCCTCATGGAAGGAGGGGTGAGGTGGGCCATTTAAACCCTCGCCTGAGATGCCA
>LR751806.1:120509-133623 GCA_902729485.2 Mus minutoides | reverse complement strand
GACCCCTTCAGCTCCTTGGGTACTTTCTCTAGCTCCTTCTTCCTTGGGAACCCTGTTAGAACCAAGATTTTATGCATATAGTTTGGCTTCAGAAGATAATTCTTGACTTCTGATCCTCCTTCAAAATTGTGTTCAAGTGGAATATTACTATAACATGCTGCTTGGTGATAATAGCCAGGAAATAAATAGTGTTATTCCTGGGAGAGAAGTCTCTTCAAGCAGTTACTCTGCAGGAAGAAACCACCCTCCCCATAACCAACAAACTGATAGCGAACCGGAAGATTTATTCCTAGTAATAGAACTAAGGAGCTAGGCTGGGCCTGGAAGAATTGTTTTACTCACTCCTTGTCAATACATGGGCGTGTTTAATGTTTATAGCTGCTTTTGTTTGGTCTTGTAATTACACAGTGGGCCATTAAGGGTTGATTTGATTCCATAATCACTCACGTCTTCTACCAACTCATTTGGAAGAATAAATGTGCTGCACGTAGCTTTGAGCACTTTGCGATAAGAGTACACTGTAACCTTTGCAACTGGCTCATTGAATGAGGGTTGGAAAAACGTGGAAATCTCAATCCTGAGGTAGGCCAGGATGCTGTTAGTCTCAGCCTCCAAGCGCTGACTGTGCAGTTTGGTGATTGGCAGGAAGTGTCATGTCAGACATATGCTTCCTTCATGGGCTGAGATGTGTTAGGATTGACCCAGAAGATTTGTCCATACTTCTGAGAAAATGACCCCAAATCATTTGCTCTGATTTCTCACAGGCCCCTGGACCTGAACCCCATGATGGTTTGCTGACTCTGGATTAGGATGGCTGAAATTTATTTTTAAATTTAACTATCTGCTCAATGCCACTATTGTATTTCTCCGAGCTGTTATTAATTTGCCTGAGAGTGATGTGTGGTTTGGAGTGGGTGGTACTGATGTGGTTTGTCAGACAGGATGCTGAATGCAGGGCACGAGCTTGGGAAGGAGGAAAAGGAGACCTGTTAAAACATGTCAGTTAACATGACTGTGGCTGTGAATCACAGGCCACATGTTGCTCCTATTTAGATAAATATGGTCATTTTGTTAAGATTATGGGATCCAAAAGGTGGGGAATTACATATAAGGATAGGAAGCTGTTATGGAATTTAAAATCTAGGCATGAGGACATAAAATACAAGAGTACATAGTAGCTCCCTTCCCCCTCCAGGACACTTCCACCCCTCACAGATTCAAGAAACTGTGACTGAAGGAGTCCATGCTACCGTCTCGCTGGCAAGAATGGACACCAGAATCCTTCTGCAGCAAACTTTTATTTCATCATGAGGAGGAAGACAGCGAGCCCAAGATGGATCCCACTTATATGCACCACAGTGAGACCTGTGTCGTCAGGATTGGCTGACTGCCCATTACCTCAAGTTACGCCCCAGGATGGGCAGTGACTTACGTGGCTTTGTAACAAGCGCATGCGCACTGAACTTGTTTGCTTGTCCCAGGCTGGGTGTGGTGACAGGATGTCGGCGCCATCTTGGAATGGCGGCAGAACCAGCTCAGGCATGGCTCTCTACATGTGATAGTATCCAGTCCTACGTTCTACACATTTTCCCATACAAGGAAACATTTAACTTATAAATTTGGCATAGTAAGAGACTAACAACCACAATTAAGAATAACATATGACAATCCAACAATATATACTCTGAGGAAAGTTACGTGACTGTGTCTGCTCTTCCTCCAGCAATCTGGCTGTACTGTGCTGTGCTTTCACACACATATGGAATGGTGGGCTGGGTGGGCGGGACTGGCATGCACGGTATGCTGCTCCTCAATGACTGTGGTGAGTGATGGAAGGAATGAAGAGTAGCTGTCTTAGATAGGGTTTCACTGCTGGGAACAGAGACCATGACTAAGGTAACTCTTATACAGGACAACATTTAATTGGGCTGGCTTACAGATTCAGAGGTTCAGTCCATCATCATCAAGGTGGGAGCAGGGCAGCATCTAGGCAGGCATAGTGCAGGAGGAGCTGAGAGTTCAACATCTTCATCTGAAGGCTGCTAGTGGAAGACTGGCTTCCAGGCAGCTAGGATGAGGTCCTAAAGCCCACACCTACAGTGACACACCTATTCCAACAAGGCCATACCTACTCCAATGGGACCACACCTTCTAATAGTGCCACCATATATAAACCACATATAAAACATATATATTATATATAAGCATATATATATATATAAACCATATATATATATATATATATATATATATATATATATATATATATGCATATTTAAACCATAATAGTAGCCTATGCTAGGATTAGGAAAGTCAGGATCATGAGCACCAAACAGCAAAAATGTTCTGGCTGTATCTCTTGCTTTCCTTGAGGTGATAGATCTAGAATGGCAGAGAGCATCTTCACTTTGGCAGCAGAGGTAGCCTGGAGGGGTGTGTGTGTGTGTGTGTGTGTGTGTGTGTGTGTGTGTGTGTGTGTGTTTGTGGGGCAGTGGACTGTGCCACCGGACAGAACTGTAGTAGCAAGTTCAGAACCCCAGTAAACCTCATAATTGAGAATGAGCAGGAGTTCAAAATAGGAGTTTGACCAGGTTCTTGTCCTGGAACATGTGACCACGACACCCCACTAAGAAGACCATAACCAACAGTCATGTAGCATAGAACCCAGAGTCCTCCATGCTAATGAGGTATCTAGATAGGACCTGAGTGTTTAGCTGCCAAAAGCATTCAATCTCTCTTTCACCCTGAGTAAGACATGCATCCTCAGTTTGGACAAGCAAGAACCGTTTCCTTCATCAAGGATCACCGCTGGGGGTTGGGGAGGCCTTCATCACACTTAGGTGTGGGGAACCACACCTACGTCTCCCAAAGGAGCTCCTTCAGACATCACACTTAGGTGTGGGGAACCACACCTACGTCTCCCAAAGGAGCTCCTTCAGACTCCTCAGAGCTAAGCCAGATTCTACCCCATCCCGGGCTCATCACAGGCCCATAGGCCCAGTTCTCAAACTCCTTGTGGTTCCCAGCAACATTTGGGTATGCAGGAGTTTGAGAACCACAGCCTACATCCCATCTTCTGCTGTTTCTCACATGGGCTGGGCCTCCTATCCTAGACTGTGTTTCACCTTTGCTAAGTGGTGTGTTCATGTGGCTGGCACCTCAGCAGCAAGGAAGAAATGCAGCCGAATGCTTCTGTGTTTTGCTTCCCCTAAGGCCAGGCAGAAAGCCAGACTCACATTTGTTTGTTTGTTTGTTTTTGTTGTTGTTGATGGAAATGACCTTGAGGTTGAAAGATATTGTGTTAAGAAACAAATTTTAAAACAGTGTGCTATATAGAACCTATTTTCTGTGATATGGGAGAGGCATTCTGTCCTCCCTGTCCCCTGTCCTCTCAACCTTAGCACTGGCAGCCACTGATGTACTCTCTATTGTCATACTTCTTCCTGGCTCAAGCTGGTTAGAAGACAATCTTATGGGTTGTTTCTCACTATTCACCTGGTCTGAGTCAGGATCTCTTTGTTGGGTTTCCATTGAATATGCCAGAATGGTTGTCCCACAAGGTTCTTGGAATTCTCTTATCTCTGCCTTCAAACTCCCTGTAAGAGCCCTGGGATTACTGATGCTAATGTTACATGCCTAAATTTTACATGGGGTTGTGAGGATTTGAACTCAGAACCTTAGACTTGCTTGGCAAGAGTTTTTAACCACTGAACAATTTCCCCAGTTCTCACATTCTTCCTTTTTACTTTCTTTCCTTCCTTCCTTCCTTCCTTCCTTCCTTCCTTCCTTCCTTCCTTCCTCCTTCTTTCCTTCTTCTCCCTTCTTCCTTTCTTCTTTCCTCCTTCCTTCCTCCTTCCTTTTTTCCTTCCTCCCTCTCCTCTTCCTTCCTCCCTTCTTCCCTTCCCTTCTCTTCCCTTCTCTTCCCTTCCCTTCTTTCCTTCTTTCCTTCTTTCCTTCCTTCCTTCCTTCTTCTTTCTTCCTTTCTTCCTCCCCTCCTTTTTCTTTCCTTCCTTTTCCCTTTCCCCTTCCTCCCTGCCTCCATTCCTCCCTCTCTCCTTTCTTCCTTCCTTCCTTCCTTCCTTCCTTCCTTCCTTCCTTCCTTTTCACTCCCTCTCTCCCATCTTCCCTACTTGTCTCCTTTTCTTCCTCCATCTTTGCTTTCATTTCTTTCTTATTTATTTATTTATTTATTCATTTATTTTTGCGGTACCAGTGTTCAAACCCTGGTACATGCTAGGCAAGTACTACACCAATGAACTACATCTCTTAACCTTTCATTTAACTTTTGAGTCTCATGATGTAGCCCACATTGGACTTAAAACTCAAAATCTGACTGTATCTGCCTCTCAGAGTAGGCATTCCTTGCTCAGTTCCCCTTCTTAGCTCATATATAATTTATATTCTGTCTCTTTGTGGCTTTGTCTCATGGCTTCAGGCAGGCCAGCACAGACATCATTGCTAACTACTTGCTTCCTCATGCTCAGTATCTGAGAAGTGGTGTTTCTGGGTTCACTCACAGTTGGAGGAGATGACATGCCCTCCCTCTAAGTTCCTTACTGGGAGCACAACATCTAAAAATTGACCCAGTAAAGAAGAATGGGAACTTTGCGTGTAGAGATACTCTGGGTTTATGGTGGGGATAGGTTGCCTTCCCAACAATAAAGTCTTTGGATTGAAATTAGCATAGAAAACAAGTCCCACTTTTTACCAATCCTAAAAAAAAATACAATAAGTTTATAAATTTAAAGATATCCCACTGGTCCACTCAAACAAATACAAGGTTAGTCTTAAGTCTGCAGCTGCTACCCATGACCACAGGATAGCATATCATCAAAAGCTAATTTGTTTGGGGGAAGACTCCCTCCTCCCATCAGAACGCAGAATATCAGAGACAAGGCAGAGGGCATGATGATACATAATTTTGTGACAATTAATGTGATGATTCTTTTGTAGTGAATCACTACTCAGGAAGCATACCTCTGAGCACTATTTTACTGCTGGGGTCCCAACTTTGATCTCCTAAAAAGAACAGGGCAATCTACCCCCCACCACTGGAAGGGACCTGAAAAATGATTTCAGGGCAGGGAACTACTTCCACCTTTTCTATATGCATTTTATAGAATTCTTGAGTGACTTGGAGCACAGAAATATACCACCATTTATTTTTGCAGGGATGGTTTTCATGGGCACATACGAATCTGTACTGGTGGCAACGGCTTACTTTAATAGTGTTTATTCTGTACCAGGTGGGGTGATAACGTTGATTCATTTTGACAACTCTGTGAAGGAAGTAAATTTATTATCTATGTTATATATTTGGGAGAACTGACATTTAAAGGGGCTAAACAAATTTTCAAGGTTATGTAACTAGGAAGTAGTGAGACAAGTTTGAGACTTGGAGCCAGACCAGGCAAGCCCTGCACCACTTTCCTTATGCAATTTTAAGAGTTTGAATGTAAATGGCCTCCATAGGCTCATAGGGAGTGACACTATTAGAAGGTATGGCCTTGTTGGAGAAAGTATGTTACTAAGGGAGGACTTTGAGGTTTCAAAAGCTCAACCCAGGCCCAGTGAGTGTCACTCTCTCTTCCTCTTGCTTGAGGGTCCAGACATGGAACTCTAAGCTACCTCTCCAGTCCCATGTCTGCCTGCATACCACCATGCTTCTTGCCATGATGACAATAGACTAAACCTCTGAATTATAAACCAGCCCCAATTAGATGCTTTCCTTTATAAGGGTTGCCATGGTTATGATGCCTCTTCACAGCAGTGGAACCCTAACCAAGACTGACAGTGTTGGACCTAGAATGCATCAGATGGCCTTAGGCTTTCCTGGTTACCATGGAAAGTTATGTTGGGGAAGAGCCTTGTGTTGGGGTTCATGTGATGGAGAAGTAAGCTCCTTAATTACAGAGTCCCCACCCACAGTGAAGGACTGCCTCCCTGACTGCTGACAAACTAACATTGGCTCTGCCTACTTTACAAGGCCATCGAGACATTCACAGGTTTGTGAAAGTGCTCTGCAATCTATAACTTATTGTTATTGCTCCCAACTGTTCAAAAACACAGATCTTGGCTTCACTATTCCTCAAAGCAACAGACCTTAACTTCCAAGGGTCAGATAGCATGAGCTATGTATGGCTTGAATACACTTTTGCTCCAAAACTCACACTGAGTTTAATTGGAGGTAGTGTTGGGTGGTGAGACCTTGTAGAAGGTAGTTGGGTAATGAAGAAGGATCCTATGAAAATGAATTCCCCTAGTGAATTGAGGTCTTATAGAACGAGATAAACCACTGTGAAGGAGGACAGATATGAAGCATGGCGTCCCATTGAGTTTTTCTTCCTCTACGTACACACTTGTGCCCACACCTGCACAGTGAGTTGGGGCACACGAGTCCTTTACCAGAAGCCAAGCAGATGCTTGTACCACATCTAGGATGCCCCAGTGTCCAGAACCATGAACCCAAAGTAGCCTCCTTTCTTCAGAAACTATGTGGTCTTAGGTGTCACATTATAGTAAGTGACCATGCCTTGGGACTATGTCAGTTCCAATCATTGCCCATCCTGTGATGAGATGCATGGTGAGGACCCGCTGGGCAAGTAAGAGTCCGCTTCCACGTAGTGCTTAGGGAAAGGGGGAGGCTCTGAGATCAGGCTTGATTTATCCTGTGCTGATCATGACTTAAAGCAGAGACAAATGAAGACAAAGGAGCATGGTGTGATAGGCTTAAGATGTGGTGGAGGTACCCGCAGACATGGCCGGCCTGAAGAACTCCTGTTGAGGGGATCCCTGCAATCAAAGGGTTTCTAAAACACCTTGAAGCAACCACAGTGGGAACATTAATCCCCGCCAGCAGCTTGGATAATATTTCATCCTTGAAGCACGCCTAGCCCTGGCTCCTGGGATGGAGAACTGGGCTGGGAGCCGTACAAGGAAGCAAATCTCCTGGCCTGGGACACAGCATGCGATGAAAAGCTTTGACCGAGGATGAGAGAAAGAGTTCTGGATGGGAGCATGTGTGGCTGAACCCAAACTCATAACTCACAGCATCTTCTATTGAAACCAGGCCTCCTGCCCGTCACTCACACAAGTTCTTACTCCTGGCTCATCAGTTAAGAAAACTGTTATGAAAAATAACAGTGAGTAGAGCTGGAGGCTGTGACTCTGAAGAAGTCATCCCTCCTGGCTGAGATGTGGGACATCTGGTATGGTCCCGGGAAAGAATCAGGGGCTCCAGTTAAACCCTACTTGGTCTGGGTGGCCAGGTAAACCCATAAGGAACACATGTGACAGGCTCAGAGTATTCAGAGCATTCTGTACAAAACATATATCTCAAAAAATGAACTTGTAGCACATTATGATTCCACTGAAAACATACTTTAAATAAAGTTTTAAAATTAAGTAACTATAGACTCATTGGATAGAAACACCAAATGGTTATCTTTTCCCAGTGTTTATTCTTATGCATTTATGTGGAGACAACAATTGGTTCTGGTGCTAAATCTGCACAGTTTGAGCACTGTGCTGGCTAGTCTCGTGCTGACTTGACACAAGCTAAGTCATCTGAGAGTAGGGAACCTCAATTAAGAAAATGTCTCCATATCATGGGGCTGTAGGCAAGTCGGTAGGGGCATTTTCTTGACTAATGACTGATGGAGGCAGTGTGGCCAGGTGGTTATGGTTGAATAGTACAACAGGCTAAGCAAGCTAGGGAGAGCAATTTAGTAAACACCCCTCCCCCCCCATGGCTTCTGCATCCTCCAGGTTCCTGCCCTGTTTGAATCCATGTCGTGACTTCCTCTGATGATGAACTATGATATGGACGCATCAGCCAAATGAACGCTTCCCCAGCTTGCTTCCAGTCATGGTGTTTCACCATAGCAATAGGAACCCCGAGGAACAAACAGCCATTCAAAATAAAGTCAGCAAAAATAAGCTAAAAGACCTAGCCCCTCAGCTGCCACAGCCATCTTTCACACGCTCAGTATTCGATGTGTCTCTTGGAAAGCAAAGCAGTCCTGCCAAACAGCACACGCTATGGCTTGACTATGAGAAATGGCCCCAAGATGTCCATACGTGAAAACCTTGTCTCTCAGGAAGTGCTACTGGGAAGTGTAGTATGCCTTTAAGAGGTGGTGCTTCGTAGGAAGTTTTTAAGTCATTGGGAATGTGGCCTCAAAAAGGACTAGAGATTCTCCTCCTTGCCTTCCCCTGCCTCAGAATGTGAGAGTGTGGACCAATGCACTCACACAATGATGTAAAGTTCGAAACAGAGGCCCAGGAAGAGGCTGCCAAACAGATCAATAAGCCTCATTAACCCTCTCTTATCTCAGAGGTAACCTGTCTCAGACAGCTTGATATACTGACACAAATCAGACCGATATACCACAGTGGATATAACCCTACTTTAAAATACGAGCTATGAACCACCTTCTGTGTTGTAAGTATGCCCAGAGAGTGCTAGTCACATGGTGTTTAGCTGTGGGTGTTTAATGTCACTTCTCCATGGTGTTCAGCTGTGGGTGTCTAATGTCACTTCTCCAAGCCTTGTTTCTAAAGCTAGATGTTCTAACAGCCATCTGATTAGCCATCACTCCTAGAGCAGGCTGCAGTTTCTTCAGGTTGTTTTTATTCCTGGTACAAAGTGATCCGTGGTGGCTTTGGTAGTTGAGGCAGTGTTACGTCAAAGACATTTGCTTTGCAGTCCACTCCTGTTTTGGTTTTGTCTTTGTTTGAGACAGGAGTTCCTTTTGTGGCTCATGCTACCCTTGACCTCATGATCCTCCTGCCTCAGCCTCCCAGGAACACACACCACCACAGCTGCTGGTGTTCTTGGATTTTTCCTGAGATTTCTAGCCATGTGTATTTCTTTCATGAGCTGCGTTTGCTGAAATTTTAACAGAGATAATTATTACTTTCTAAGTGATTCATACAAAGTCTGTATATATGGATGAACTAACATTTTACCATAAAGCTCAAGAAAGATATTTCTCTCTCATTGTCTAGGTATTCATCTTTGATTTCTCTTCAATAAGATACTTTGGTTCAACCATGATAAGTTTCATTCATGCCTACTGACCATTCTATGATTTACTTTGTTTAAATTTCTGAAACAGTACATCTGGAATTTATTTCGGGTGTAGTGTGAGCCTGGTATTTACAATTGCTTTCTAAATGCTTACCCATTCCCCCCAAACCATTTGTTGAGTTATTAATTCCTTTTCTACCGATTTAAAACTTCACCCTATCTGATACTCTGTATTTATGGGCATTCATATTTGGGTCTGTTTTTATACTTCTGATTCCATTTTATTGCTGTCTTTCTAAACTTGGTACATGTAACATATTGTTTTAATCACTTGTGCTATATATTACATGCTAATATTTGTGTGGTAAGGCTTTCTTAAAATTCTTCATTTCCAAAACACTTTTGACTTTTTCCTCATGTGTGTTCTCTCACATGAATGTAAAAAATCATTTTCTGAAGGTCTAGAAAACAGCCTTGTCAGAGGTTTTGTTGGTGTGGTTAAATGTAAAATTAAATTTGTGGATTTGATTTTTATCCATATTAAGTTGTCTCATTTAGAAATATGCTATAACATTTTATTTTTTTTTTTTGCTCTGGTTGTTTAATCTTGGGCCTTCACATCTCTATATTTGTTCCACTGTTTCCTTGCTGGGTCCTGGCTGCCACTTCCGCAACTTTTATGTAAAAGTTCGTCTTTGTCCGCTACAGCTGGCTCTGCATGCCAGAAGGTGGAGATGGGCTGCAAAAAGCAGGTGTGGCCCCTGGATGCAGGCATACAGCAGAACCCCTTAAACTTTGTAGTGCGACAGTTTGAGATGTGGTCTTGCTATACAGCTCTGGCTGGCTCCAGAGTCCATCCTCCTCCACTCTGCTCTCAAGGTGCACACAGAGCATCTTGGCTGGTTCTGAATATGTGACTGGGAATGCAAGGAACACATTTGAATATTTACTTCATAATGACTTCAATAGTTTTATAAAATATATATAATATATTAATTTATATTTGTGCATTATGTGTATGTGGGCATGCATACGTGTACACACACACACACACACACACACACACACACACACACACACACACACGGATATCAGAAGATAACCAAAGGAGTCAATTCTCTTCTTTCACATTTACATGGGATTCAGGGCTATCCCCAGCCTTTGATTTTTAAAAGTATTTGTCAATACTTTTATGACTGCTTACCTCTTTTTCTTATAGGCCAATATAATGCAACACTGAATGAGCAGAGCTTTTTGAGACAGAACCAACTGGGAGAAATTTGAGCAGTGCCTCCTGCTAACTGGAGCTTTGCGCAATTTGCCCAGTGTCTGAAACTCAGTTCCCTCAAAGACAAATAATGATACCTACTTTACAGAGATTGTGTAGGGATTAAAGAAACAGGCCTTGGAAAGCACACAGCTGATACCTGGCACATGCAGTCCCTATTATTGCCTGTCTGAGTGCATTGTCTGGAGTTCCCAGAATGTTAAATAATAATGATACCCACGAACATCTAAACTTTAACGGTGAAAGATTCATTTCCAAATGGAAATACCAGACCCCGATGAAGACGATGACGAATAATATTTATTAAGCATTTGTTCCCAATTCAGGACATAATTCACAGAGACAATTGTAAGAAATTACCCTGGTATCCTACAAATTCACTTCCAATGACACTGTTTTTATGCGCTCATTCCATTATTTGATTAATCCAGGGAACAGGCATCGTTAGGTGTGTCTGCAGCAGCCCACCTAGTATGCCTCAGTTCTTACTGTGGTCACTCAGGATGTGACATTACTCACCTGGTAAAGATGGAAAAACCAGACTGCTGAGGGATACTGCTTCGAGAGCTCATGTGTAAAACACTGCTAGAACCACATACCCGCACATGTTATGTGGCTGCCCAGGTGACATGGTCTCCATGTTCATCATGTAGACTGCCCAACTACACTGAGAGCAAAGAATGGGACTGGAGTCTTATAAGGCTGTGTGTGCACTTTCTCAGATGCACGATCATGCATTTGGCCATCATCTATTGATGATATGGATTGGATATGAAATGACCCCCATGAGCTCCTGTATTACATGCTGTATCCTCAGACGTCATCACTGGTTTGGAAGGATCGAGAAGCTTTAGGAGGTGAGGTCTAAGGGGAGGAAGTGAGTAAGATCCTGAGAATACCTTACCTCTGGCCCCTTCCTGTCGCACTCTCTGCTTTCTGTCTGACATGAGATGAATGGCAGCTGTCTCCTGTTAGGTTTTTATTTCCCCACCACCGTGATGGTCTGCCCAAATGTATGAGGTCAAGACTCAAGCACAGACTGACTCTACTAAAGACATGAGTCAAAATAACTTTCATCCTTTTAAGTTGTCCTCTCAACTCTTTTGGTCACAGCAGCACAAAATAGCTAGTAGAACTGGTGTTAGTAATTCAAACATGGGTTGTGGGCTGGCAAGATCGCTCAGTGGTTGAGAGCACTGACTGTTCTTCCGAAGGTCCTGAGTTCAAATCCCAGTGACCACATGGTGGCTCACAACCACCCGTAATAAGATCTGACGCCCTCTTCTGGGTGCATCTGAAGTCAGCTACAGAATACTTATGTACAATAATAAATAAATCTTTAAAAACAAAAACAAAACAAAACAGGGGTTGAGAGCAGCTCTTCTGTGATCCCTTCACGAATGGGAAATGCTGTTGAAGGAATATTATATCAGAATGACTCACAAACATCATACAATCATACAGAGAGAAATGCTGGGACAGGCAGGTGAGGGCTGGATGCTGGAGGTTGAAGTGGCAGGAGTGAGGTACAGCTATGGTGGGGCTGGGACTGGCCTCTCAGTCTAATGCCTGGCAGGAATGTTTTAGGTGGGCAAGAATGGCATGCTGATGGTGGGCATGACTGTTGCAAACCTATAGTCACCATAGAGCCAAAGGCTTAACCTGCCAGAATCTAGCCTGCACCTTGGTGGAGTTTGTAACTAGATTCAGCTTGGCAGGAAGGAATGCTTGTCTCTGCTTGTTTGACCAGGTCAGCAGAGGAGGGACAGGAAGCAACTGTGCACTGTTTGTTTTCAATCTTGATATTTATGGAGGCAAAACAAAAGCAAAGTGAATAGAGCTCTCACTGGAAAAGGGTGAGTATGTGAGATAACTCCTCCCTAAGGTACAACCAGAACCAGTGTCTTCCAGGTTCATCCCACGTCTCCATTTTGTCTTCCCATCCATAGAAGAGGTTGTTGTAGTTTCTCCCCAAACTCACATGCATATCATATTATATGCAGGAAGGGTGTGCCCTGTGGCCCCAGATATGTGCTGATGAATCCAGAGTTGGGCAACTGATTCATTTTTCATCCCCAGTCAGCTTCTCCTTTCTCTCCGCACCCTGCTTCCTTCCAGGTATTTGGGCTTGGCAGGCTATTAATGGGTGGAACCCACAGACACAAGGAAGTGATTTTTATGGGCTTTCTTCTGGGCTCATGTACAATTTTCAGAAATTCCTTTTGATCCTCTAAGATCCCAGCAGCCAACTCTGGTTAACATCACCAAGAAGGCAGCCGCACCCAGCATGGGTCTAGGACTACCCTTCTCATGTGCCAAGCTGCAGGCAATTCTATCCACTTGCCTGGAACTCAGGGCATCTTGAGAGAATCCAAGGCAAGGGAAGTGGAGGGAGGGTTTGGATAATTACCATCTGAGTGTGATTAATGCTTCCATCTGGGCAAAGCGTTTTTATACCAAAGAAATCTCTCAAATTTTCCATTGTTGCCATCTTGCCTTCTAGATTGACTAGTTTAATCTTCACTTTATAGGCAGAAGTTCTTGACCATGGGCCCCTCAGAAGTGTAGGGCTGGCCCTGGTTTTGGTCATCGGAAACTTTGGCCTGCTTTCCTGGGATTCTTGGAGATGTTTGGAATGGAAGCAGTGAGGCACAATGAGAGCGGAGAGAGTAACCTTACCTGTGGTCTGGATAACGACGACCACCTTGCTAATGCTGGGGCCAGTTCTGGAATCAGAGGCTCGTTCTCCTTTGGGTTTTGATCAGGTATCATCAGCAGTGCCTTGGATGGTTTTG